>CM061535.1:90348190-90520943 GCA_030545055.2 Neoaliturus tenellus
GTAGTGGGGAATGGCTACAGTTGGCTCAGGTCAAGGTCAGGCGGTTGTAAGTGTTGTAGGGGTAGTAGCGGCTGGGGTTTTTTTGACAGTGATGGGTGGGTTTTGGAAGTGGGTCAAGGTCATCCGGAGGGGTTTTTAAAAAAGGTGAGCCCCGAGGGGTTAGATTGAAGGTGGGTAAAAATTTATTTAATCAAAGAAAAGTAGTGGTTTTATTTGAGGAAGCGTTGGAGTGTTGTTTACTGGCGATGGAGTGGTAGATGCCAAAGGTGATAGCGATGAGAAGATAAAAACATACTATCCACAGTACGCATTTGAATAGTCGTAAAAGCTGAATCATTTCTTGTTGATTCTTTGTTTCTAATTGTAGTCTGTTGATTTCGAGTTTGAGTTTATCCTCTTCCAATTGTGACGTAAATGAAAAATCATCCATCATCTTCGTGTATTAAATGTATGCAGGTAAAAATTGGAGCGGTGTTGATGGTGAGAAAGTTGGCGATGAAATGAGAAACAGAGATAGGGACAGGTTATATATTACTGTAAAAATAGTGGGGGGTAAAGAAAATAATTGTAGTCGACTAAACATCATTATTAGCTGTGTCGGGTGTTGCAGCTTTGGAAGATGGAAGACTATTATCTGGCAGCTGTAAAACTTCGACGTCTTCGCTTTCCATGTTTTCGTAATCAGAAGAATTGTAGGAAACTTCCACAGTGATAGTAATGGTGTTATTTGGAGTGTTTATTAGATCACTTAAAATTTGAAAAATATTTTGTAAGTCTTCCTGTGATTGAATAAGAAAAGTACATTTACTTGTTGTTAAAGGAGAGGAGCTCATTGTTCGGAAGTTGGCAAACAAATGGTGAGCGATGGTCAGAGGGTCGCTTATATGTGGGCAAAGGTGGTGGAGGGGGAAGTAGAGGGGTGGGGGTGGTAGAGTGGTGGGGGAAGGATGATATAATCATATGCGAACCGGCGGCCAGAGCATTTTGCCGCAAAATCCCATTTGGGTAGGTTATGGGTGGTGTGTAGAAATAAGTATTAGCTGTAATATAAATTAGAAACACTAATAATTTTTATAAATTAAATATTAAATTTATATTTAACTAGAGCTTGCATTTCTTGTTCCTCGTCGTTTAATTCAACAATTTTAACACCATTAGTTGTTTGTTCCTCTTCCTCTGCACTTTGCGACGATGAAGACATGGAGGTGGCAGAAGAAGATGATGAGGATGAAAATATTTTGGTAGGATTGACGTATTGCACTGTGATGTTGATCCATCTTAAAGGATAGTTATCAATGAGTGTGAGTAAGTTTTGGAATAGGGTTTCCATCTCTTCTCTGTCGGTAACTAAATGTTGAAAAGAAATGAATTTATCATCCATGTTGTTGTCAAGGCGAGTAATGAAATAAGAATGAGAAGCGTATCGAATGATCCATAGAATATATGTTGTAAAAAATAAGTGGTGGGGGTAATCTCAAGGTCAATCAAATGGAGTTTTAAAAAAGGGCTGCAGTCAGTGACTACAGCTATACATCTGAAGCTTCAACAGGATCAGTAGACCAATCAGATCTGTACTTGCATGCATTTATGATGCATGTACAAAAGTCGTCTTTATAACATGCATTACACTCTCGGCAATTAACATTTTTTTCTGGATGAAATTTGATACATCTCTGGGGACAGCAAGTGTGGAAGTATCTTGATTTATAAATCTTGAAGGTTCGCAATTCTGGTGGTGGTAGTTGTTTTGTCTTGCATTTGCAGTAACAAGATCCGAAGAATTCACATTTTCTACAAGCTAATCCGTCTACCATCCATCTTCCTATATCGGTACATTTTTGTTCACAACAATAGCGTGGTTTGTATTTGTCTTTCTTGTTTTCCATGTTGACGCTTCTAAGTTTAGCCAAGAAATGAAGGTGTATAGTGTAGGATAGTGTGTTTTATAGACTAGAAAAAGTGGTGGGGGTAATCTCAAGGTCATCCAAATGGAGTTTTAAAAAAGAACATCTTACAAGTGTAAGATGTATTTATTTAAGATAGTGAGTTTTCATTCTCTTTTTCTTTCTTTATATCTTGTTTGTATTTTCCTTTTTCTTCTTTAGCCATAGCAATGAGATCTTCAGTGGATAGTGGATGTACTTCAGGAAATTTTAGAATTAATTTTGGTTGGAATCCTTCTTTAGTCAATACTTGAAGATCGGACGTCATTTGTTCTACACTTTGATAGTCTTTTCCGTAGATTTTTCCATTGAATTCAATCATCATTCTGTACAACATGGTAGTGGTAGTTGTTTTCGCTGCGTCAGTTGGGAAGCAAATGATGATTCTGTTTAGGTTACGCGTTCCTTTTATAGATGCCACAGCGACCACTCAATATTATTCAACATCAGTAATATTTCTGGAACTTAACATTATTTTGAATAGATGGTGTTGTAGTTGAAGGTTGTGTGGAAACAAATACTTCTTCATTGCAGAATTTTTGTTTAGGAAACATCCTCATGTTGTTAGCGTAAACATCAATATTTAAACGATAACCACCGGCAAGTAACACTCGCAATTCATTAGTAAAATCGTCAAGTTCTTCAAAAGTTGTGATGGTGGTAGTATCATATGATGCACACTTAACCTTAAGAGACATGTTGTTATTTGTAATAACTGGAGAGCCAACAGAGATGTGTACGGCACGAAAGGTAGTCGTAGACTGATGAGATCCTTAAGAAAATTACGGCCTTTATATACCCTCAAAACTAGGTCAAGGTCACCCAAACGTGTTTTTAAAAAAGCAACATATCGATAGTGCAGAAACACTATCGATATGTTGCCTTTTTTATTTTTTTTTTCATTTTTATTTTTTATTTATTTATAATCAGTTACATACATGTACAACAGTATATATAAACTACAGATTAGTTGCTAGTAGGCATAACATGAAGTGTAAGTTCAGTAGAGTTGCTTCCGCTAGGACCGTGAGCTGCTAAGTAGAGTGTGCCGGGGTGAATCAGTCGTAAATCTTCATTCTGCAGCAGTTGAACGAAGCGTTTGGGAAGAAATACTTGAAATTTTGGTTCATCACCAGGTGTGTAGGGTGCTTCACTTAATGTACAATTGATAGCGTCTCCAATTGATGTTTCCATTTTCTTAATAGTGTGAATAATATAATGTTTTTCTTCCTTCAATTCTGAACATTTTTTTGTCGGTAGTATAGTAGATTTAGAATGTTTGTTGAATTGATCAACAAGCGATTGTAGAAAATTTTGTGACGCCATTATCTTCTTCTTGCTATTGTTCGTCTTCTTCTTCTTGTGTTTGCGTGTCAGAGGTGTTGACTCCCCGGAGGTTTGAGTAATACTGATGCATTGTCATAGTGCCGCTCTCCTTTTTATACCCTTCGTTTCCCCCACCACTTTGCTGTAGATAGACATTTAAACGATATGCGTTTTTTAAAGCACATTGAGACTGTTGATGTTTAAAGTTTTTAGATGAAATACAGATGTTATCAAAGTAGCAATAAAAATCTTTCTCCATTTGCACATTTATTACTTCATGGTTTGTATATGTTTGTATCCAATTTGCTTTTTCCAATCCTCTTGTAAAAATAGTTTTGAACTTTTTGCAGAAATGATTCATAATGTGTGGCATCATATTGTAGGTTATAAAACCTTCATCCCATCTTAGATTATGAAAATGTTTCATCAACCATTTGTTTGTTACTTTAGCTTTGGTTGTTAATCTGTTGAATGGTAAAGGAGGCATAAATAAAAAGTGATAAACAACAGATGTTATCATATCTAGTACCACTAACTCTTTAATTATAAAATTTCCATCATTACCACGGAATGCTTGAAACTCTATGATACCTTGCTTTACTTCCATTAATTCTATCTTCTTAGAGAATGAAACTTGTTTATCCATGATGACGTTCAGTAGGCAACTGGTATGTTAATCCAGATTGACAACCTTTTATACCCCCAATATTCTTCTTTTTACTTACAATATTCTTTATTTGTTCAATTTGTTGCCGATTGTTGATTGTTGAAACTTGATTCGTTTTCCTTGGTTTCTTGCTTTTCTTCATCTAAATTAAAGTTGGTTTGATAGTGGTGTAACTGTCTCCACATATCTACTTCATGTGGTATCCTATTGAAGATTGAAGTATCTACTGGACCATATAGGATTGGAACATATGGTTGTTTATCCAATGCATCAATTAAATAGTCTTTGATAATTGCACTTGAGAATATTAGCTGTTTTAAATATCTTGTTATAGGACCATTAGCACAAGTTAAAGTGTAAAACTCTTCTTTAGTCAAATGTATTTTTATATTATATTTAGTTAAATCTCTAAATCGAACTAGTTGTTGACCACGTTGTTTAACAATATCGATTTCAATATTTGATTCCAACAAACCTAGTTTTGTTTTTCTTCCAAATGTATTGTTACTCAGATAACATTCCAAAAGATGTATATGTTTCATAAAAGATTCCCAAGAAGTTTCAGTGAAGGTTACCATTTTAGATCCATGATTTAAAATAACAGTAGGAGAGTAATCCAATGATTTCATCACTCCAGCAGATACAGTCTTTGTCATACAAGAAGAAATAGGATAAAATATTCGAAGAAATACTTCCGTTAAAATGTTGGTGGAAATGTTATCTTCAATTTTTCTTTTCTTTGTTTCTTTTTCAACTTCCTCTTCTTCTGTCTTCTTATGTTTAAACTTGAGGAACTCATCCATTTCCTGTTCAACTTGTCTTTCTATATCCAAACTATTGTCAGCCATAAAAGGTGTAGTTTCTTCATTAGCACCTGATGTAGTAGAACTCATCTTGCGGACGATGTTACCCATACGACAATCAAAGATGAAATGAATTTCCAGCTCTTTTTTCTCACTTTTATACTCGCAGATGACCTAGATATTGTTGATTTTTTGTAAAAACCTTACAAATCGTGCAGATGTTGTATTAATCCTTCTTAAAGTACATTCTTCACGATTCCTGTTAGCGGTGTGTAAGTAACTATTTTGTCATGTAGAATTAAACAGTATGCTGAAGTTCCATCTGGTATTTTATCTTCAAATTCCATTTCAACTTTTATATCTACACTTGAAGATTTTACAGATTCATTTTGTTTTGAACAATCGATTACAACAATTGGAGCTTTTGAATAAAATTGTTCTGGTGATAAAAGTGGTGTATTCGTCTTACCATAATATGACGATTGAAATCTTGCATACATGTCATATAGAATGGAATAACGTTTCTTGTCAAATGAAACATTTAAACTGTCATATGGAAAGAACTGAGAGTTTAAAAAAACTTTGCAATTCTTTATCTTGCAATGGTCAAATTGACCAGCGTGCGCAGTTATAACATCTTTTCGTTTAGTCTGAAAACCGACTATTATGTACCTTGCCCGTTCTAAATAAGTAGAGGTTTTAACAGTCCATGTTTGTCTTTCTGTTTGAGGCAATATGGGGTATTCATGAAATTCCCAACTCCTAAATGGTATTACAATATCACGGTCAGATTTTAACTTTTTCAATAATAATACTCGATGTTCATCTGCCAATCTGACATGAGGTACTCTCCATACAACTTTATCCAATTGAAGTTGCCATTCCAAATCGGCATCTTTAGTTCCACTTGGCGCTTGTATTACATCCTTATTTGTTGAAGATCTGAGCAGTACCAGTTCTTGCTTTACGTTTATTATTATTCTCTTGTAATCTTCTGCAAATCCCAAAAGCAATCGTAAAGGTACATTAAAATCAAAGTAACCTTTTGAATTAGGAGTAATAGTGTCTTTATCAGGAGTCACCCATCCAGCTGAGATTAAAGAATTCTTTTCATGGGGTGTTATTGAAGTCAATCCTTTTAAAGTTGTTGATATACCAACTTTTTTTGTTGAATCAACTGTTACTCCAGATATCTCATATCTAATTTCATCAAACAGATATGCCATAGGGTTATTTATAAAAGGAACAGTTGAACCAGATTTTGCATCGAATGTTGTTACTCTTCCTTCGATATATAAATAACTTTCACATGGTAATGTGTAGATATCTTGTTGTTGAATGGGAATCCTTATTTCATCATTATTATTTAATTTTGATGAAGTGTAAGGGTTGTGAGTGTGATATTCCTTCTCCCATAGGGTTTCGTCGAATGTCGGTCCTTGCGCTATATCCAGTATATCCATGGTTGGCAAGTTTTAGTCCGATCTTTTGTAGGAAGTGTATGTTGTCCGGTGTTAACTCGTCGAATGTTGAGGAGCTACTGAGCTCCCGACTCTTCCGTTGTGGTTTAAATGATAATCCCATGTTGACTTTATGTTGCTGCTCTGATATGTAACCGTATAGTTATTGTTTCTCCTCTAAAGTCAACACTAATGCCGTCTTGATCCAATATGTTCAGTACGATGTCTGAAATGAAACTGGTGTTTAACGGTAGGTATATCAGGTTTTGTGGCTTCTCAACTATTTTAAAACCAGGAGCTACTGTTGTAATATATGTATCGTACAGGGTAAAATGTGTGTAATATATGTTGATTTACTCCATCTCTATATGATCCGTGTATAATATTACATGTTACATCAATACTGTTCACCTTTAATATTGTTACTGTTGTATTGTTACTGTTCCTTTCTTTTTTGAAAATCCGAGCAAATTGCCGATTGAGTGGTCTAAGCTAAAATCTATATAATACTTTGAAGTTATTTCCGCTTTTAATGTATTATTATTACCTTTTATAGAAATATTTTCTTCTCCAAGTTTCTTTTGTAATACTTGGTTTATATCGTCTATTTCATATGCTCCTGTAGATAATGGAATTATTTTTAATTGTGAATAATTTCCTTTTTCATCTTTACTCTCATAATAATGTAGTAAATTATTTTTTCCTTCTGTAACATTGGGAATTGAATTGTATGTAGTCAAATCCAATAATGCTGCTTCCCATAGTTTATCCGTAGATAAACGTAAAGCTGGGAAAAGTGTACTTTTCAATGTTGACGAATTTCCACTCAGCGATACTGTATACGATGACATCTTAAAGCTGACTGACGCTCTTCGCTAGGAACTCTAAACATAAATGTCCGCATATTTCTGTATTGCTAGGTTGCTCTCTTTTGTAGTTGTAGAATATATTCTTGGAGTCCCGAAAATAATGTTGAAGTTCTTTTGGTGGCGGTAAATTTCCAAAACTATCAAAGTAGTAAACATTTTCTCCAAGTTTTTTATAACATACCCAATGAGTACCTGGTCCATAATTAGAGTCTAAATTTACTATTCCAGTTTTATTTTTCCACACTCTATTTGGTAATGTATCTTTCATAAAAACTCCTCTGAAGAATGGTATTTTTAAACATTTCACATATTTTGACAATTGATAGTTTGTTAATGCTTCATTTGGAATTATCAATTTATTTTTCTCATTTAATACACACGGTACGGTCTTAAGTAAAGACCCGATCCGTTTTTTACCATTGACCATATGGATGTTTTCTTGACTTTCCTTTTAGGGTTAGTGCGACGTCTTCTTTTGATGTTCCCGCCTCTTTTTGCAGCTTCTTTTTTACTAGGTTTTTTCCCGCGTCGTCTTCCACCACCAAACTTAGCTTTCGTCTTCATGGCTGTTGTCACTGCCCAAGCTGCTGCTTTTTCCGCAATACTGGCGTCACTTGATTTAACCCTTTGCCAAGCTTTTTCCGCTAGCGCTCTATCCGCTATTGATCTATTTGTTGAATCTGCAAACTTGGAATACGCTATATCGTGTTCTTTGCAAGCTTGATCTAATTTATTAATTCCAGGATCTCCTCTTGCTAAACGTTTTGCCAACTTAGTTCCGGGTCCACAATATTGATAGCCTCCGGGCAGATGAAATTCGTATGGTAAAGCGTCTATTGCTCGATTTAGAACAGCACCAACAGGAATCCGTCTGAGCAGGGAAAACGCAGCTGATGTTATACCACGTCCTTTCTTAACGCTGTCTTGACGACGACTGAGCGGTGCGGTCTTCATTATGTCGTCTTATATAACCAGCGTGTTTACTCCACGAGCTGCTTTACATAAATGGATAACTCGTGCACAATGTTTTATATTTAAATATTTAATTATTCAAATTAATTATATACTGATTTATGATTCTATTTTTAATCCAAGCTTCTCGTTCATCGGGTTGAATCATCACATGACTCGTTGTACTAGCTATATGATTGTGGGTATCGATAAGTAAATTGCCCACTATTCTTATTAAACAATCTAAAGTTACAGCATCTTTCGGATGTTGAGGATCATGTAACTGCATAATACGTTTATCATTACACGTGTAAGCGGTTGAATCACTTTTCGATGTTGTTATGACTTGTCCAATAGTAGCAGCATCATTTAAATCTTCTCCTGGTAAAATATTAATTATTTTCTTCATCTTTGCATCATATTTGGTCCCAAAGTGTTTATCCCAAGTTATTGTTTGTCTCAATGTAACACAATCATCATCTTCATAACCAGGATAAATATTTTTTATTCTTCTATTACGACCATCATATGTACCTAATCTACCACCACTTGCAATTAATGTTTGTATCATTAAAGGTACATCCGAATCTTTTATACCGAATCTTCCATTTGTTATTGTTTTATGTCCCGCATCCCATTCATCATTTTTTCCTTGCATTAAATCAAACTTTTTATTTCCATGTATAAATGTATCTCCTCGCTTTAGCACGGCATCTTCATGTTTTACAAAATTTGATGTCCCCCTTTTTAATTCTTTAGATAGTTGTTCCATAGTAACAGCATCTTTTGGTTGAGAACCGAACTTTACATTTGACAACACTTTCCCATGACAATCGATTTCATCATTATCTTGTAAAATACAGTTGTCCTTGATGTATTTCAGGTTTACAGCATCACCGTCTTCCTTTGGGTATCCAATGTCATTTATAATAAATTTATAAAAAGAAAATCTGCGTTGAGTCTTTTCCGGTATTATAGAATGTAAATATTCTTTATTAACTGAATCTTTATCATTTTTCGGATTTGCCACGTTGGTTATTCTATGATTCCCAGCATCAAATGTCTGTCCATCTTTTAAATTATTACCCCACTGCAATTTTAAAGTATTTAAAAGTTCAGATGATAAATACTCTTTATTAATTGCATCAGAACTGTCAGTTGGTTTACCAACATTAATTATTCTATGTGATTTGACATCGTAAGTATTTTTGTCTAATTTCAATGATGTTGAAGTTGCTTCTTTTACTGTCTTTAAATTCGCTCCATCAGTATCTTCTTCTGGGTCTTTAACAAATTTTAAACGTTTGTTACTCATATCATAGTCACCTTCAGGTGTTTGCGGCAATCCACTTCTTTTTCTGTTTTCTCCTCCTTGTACTCCTAGCCCGGAATACCGTCCGAACTTGTCGACGCTCATGATTGAACTGATCCATTGTATGGTCACAGCTCTCTTATATATCTGTGATAATTTATACAACTATTCCGCGATTTCGAAGTTCGTCAACTAAAGCCACCCATTCATTATTTAAACCTGTATGACCAGCTTCTATAGCTTCATGTAATAGTCTCATTCTATCAACCAATTTGTTTATATCATTATAGTAAATCACATTTGTATTATATAGGTTTTTCATTAAACCTTTACCAGACGTTGAAGATTCTCCTTTTTTCTTTTTACCATATTCATCCATAAGTGATAAGTCCATAAGTGATAAAGACTTCCTCTTTAGCGGTTTCTTCAAAGCAGGCGCAGTCCGTAATGTTGGTAGTTTTCTTAGGGGAAACAATCTTTTTATTACAACAGTATATTTAGTTGCGCGTGTTCTATTTATCATTGAATCTTTGGAGTAATTCTTCTTATGAGCATTAGTATTTTGCAAAATTTCTTTAAAAGTATTTAAATCTTATAGTGTATATTTTATAGGTATATTTTTAAAAATCAGTTCAAATAATCCTTTTGTTCCTTTATATTTATGCTCACCAATAACAATGTCATCATCTTCAGTCAAATGTACTTTTGAATCTCCTATTTTTAATTCATTTCCATCAATTCTCGCTCCATATACATGTGACTTGTGTAGTTTTGGGTTAGCTTTTATTTCATGTAACATCTTCATGATATACTTTCTTCCAAGAGGTCCTTGTTGCAATATATCACTACTTAATTTTGTTAGATTTGGAATTGATTGTTCTGCTTCAGGTATATGTTGTTCTTCTTCTTCTTCTTTTTGAACATTTATTTCTGGTTCTTCTTGTCTTGTTTCTTCTCCTTTTTGAGAAACTTTACTATCACTTGTGTAAGAATCATCATCTTCTTCCTTTTTTAAAGTCTTTACTTCAAATTTAGAAACAGGTAGTAAAACATCTCCTTCAAAATGAGGTTTACCAATTGTTTCTGTTATCTGTTTTAAAGGTTCTGTAATAGGTTTAAATGTAGTCTCCAGAAATTCTTCTCTTTCATTCAAACCCATTCTTAATGCTCGATTTTTAAGTCTAATCGAGTCACTTAGTGATTTTATTTCTTTTAATAGTTTTTCTTGGTTCACCATGTTTACACTGCGAAGACCAATCTATTACTAAACGTATCATCAATTGTTCAATGGATTAATACAAATTTATCTAACCCTATACGATATCTTCCATTTTTTATAGCTTCTTCTTTCATAATAACAAGAAATCCATATTTTTCAGCCCATGCTTTACCACACATTTCTTTAAATTTATCAAATGACATGTCTGCATTCACATGATCATTATATATGTGCTTTAAATTTGTTTCATCTTGCTTGAAGATAATAAGTAGATTTGCATTATCTCTTATTAGTTGTTTTGGAATTTTACTGTAAGTTTGACCAATATAAATGCTATCAATATTGTAATGTCTTCCCATGGCAAAATAACTTCTAATAGTGTCATGATTTTCACAAGATACATCATCAAATATAAATATAGAAAATGGTTTAGCCTCGTTTGGCTCCATTATAGTTTCACTAGCATTAAACTTGTAGAAATTAACTTCAGGCACACTTGCGAGTACCTTATCCAATAATTGGTATTTGGGTTGTTGCAAAGATTTGGAAAAGATATAAATGTTGTTAAAACGTAATCCCTTAGGATTTGTTATTAAATTAAAAACCACATTTGTCTTTCCACAATTTGATGGTCCAGTTATTAAACATCTTATTGTGTTTGGCAGTAATTCACCATGTTTTCCATGATTTAACTTGTCGTTGTCAACTGTTAATTCATCAATATTATTAATAAAAAATCGATCCTTTTGTTGCACAATCTCCATCTTGTATAAAGGTTAAACATGTAATGACTTCATAAATTGCTACACTAAGTCTTTTGTAGGGATCCAAGAGTCTTCACTTTTATCAAATCCCAACCAACGTACTTTCACATTATCCTTTTTTCTTTGTAAAATTTTTTCAACAAGATATACATCGCCAACTGATGATTTTAGCAATTCATGTCCGTAGAATCCACCTTCAAGTAATTCACCCTTGTTGTCCTTTAAAATGTAGGTTTCAGGTATTGTTGGTTGCACTTTATAGATTGTAAATACTTCATTAGTCCAGTTTGGCAGATACCTTTTGCTAAATACTCCTTTGTACTTACTTATACGAACTTTATCATTAACTTTAAATGTTTTGGGCTGCATTTTTTCACGTTTAGGAGTAGTATTATTTTTAATACGTTTTAATACCATTTTAGCATTGGTACTATTTACTTCGTTAGGCTTCATACTAATGGTTCGATGATACTTATTGTTATATTCTTTTATAAGTTGTGGTAATATATCATACCAAATATATGATCCTCGTTTGGAAAATGTTTTATACATTGCTCCTTTTAACGTTCTGTTAAATCTTTCTATTATTGAAGCTTTAACTTCAGAATTTGTAGAATAATGATTTATTTTATACTTCTTCATTAAAGCTGCAAAGTCTTTGCTAAAATATTCTTTTCCATCATCAGTTTGTAGATGTTTGATGTTGAAATTATTTCTTTGTATAGCTATTTCCATAGCTTTTGTAACACTTTTACCAGTCTTGTCCTTTAGCGGTAAAGCATCAGCCACTTTAGTAAAACAGTCTATAATCGCTAAAATGTATTTAAATCCTTTATTTAATTTACTATGTGGTATCATTTCAATAAGATCGGCTTGGAAAAGATCATTCATTCCTTTTATAATTGTATTTCTTCTAGGAAATTTTCTTCTTGCCGGCTTATGAAGTTCATTTACAATCTTGTTCCTTAAATCTTCCATCTTCAGTTGTGTCTTCCACACCGCTTGTAAAAGTACTGATCTCTAAAATGGTTTATCCTCTTTTATATGGTAAGATTATAGGTCAAGGTCATATTACATTGGTGTAAAAAAGAGGGAACATGACATTGAGCTTGTCATGTCCCCTCTTCTTTACGGAAAGGAAAAAGGAAGAAGGTAAAGGACGAAGAATAGGTTTACTGGTCGATAGGGTATAAGGAGTAATGTCCAAATGGTAGAGTTTTTATATTATCTTCCAGGATGTACCTCTTATCATCCTTACAACTCAAAGCCCATTTGGTTTGCTTTATACTGAAGAGACGATGGTTGAAGCTTCTTATGGTGTTAAATGTTGCTGTTGTCTCAACATTTTCAAATAAGCATCTCTTGTATTCTTCAAACTGTACATTCTTCTTCAGGTATGAGGTTTTTATACCTTTGGCCTTCTTCACGATTTCATGTTCTCTTTTTTCATTTTTGTACAATTTAAATGAATACAATTTAGACATTAAAGCAACAACCTCTTCCATTGGCACGCTATTTGTTTCGTCTTTGAACTTTCCCAATACCTTTTTATTTCTACCATTGTCGTAGTTGGGATGGTCTTGTGGATAATCAGAAAAGTCAAAGTTGTTATTGTAGATAAAACAGCGTAGGTCTTCATACATATCTTTAGTTCTTATCCAATAAATAAAAGCGTCCGTATCCATGTATACAATGCCGATGTTTTCTCTTCCATAAAATTTAACCATCTTGTTGTAATGGAAGTCATACATGTGAGTCTTTGAAATATCTAGAATAGACATCCCCACATATAAAGGACGATCCATTGTAATTGAAATTTTGTTCATGGAAACAGCTACAAGATTTTCGTTGATTATTATGGATGATCCGAAGTTAGGTTTTTGTACCAGCTTTTGTAGTTTTACCGGATCACTAACTAATTTCACATTCTTATGCTTTCTTTTGTTTTCCAGTGTCTTGCCAAATATCGCATTATTCATCAATTTAAAAAAGTCCTTTTGAAAATTAGATGTAGCTGCAGTTCTTCTTTTTGTGTTATTGTCAATGTATGACTTTAACCAACAGGATTGAGAAAATTGTAAAGCTCTATTAATTTTTGTTATTCTCAATCCTAATTCTAGGGCTTGTTGTATTACCCAATAATTAGCAACATATCTTGATTTGTTGGTTAAAGTCATCATTAATTTAGGCCATCTACCGGTTGGTGATATTTCTGTCTTGGCCAGTAGAGGTAAATCATAATGGTGGTCATGCAAATGTTCAGGGTACTCAATATCTACATCCAAAATATAACCAGTATCTCCATGTTTTGCTATATCCATAATGTTTCCAATAGAATCAGGGTCTATCCATTTGAAGTCGCCAAATGGAAGAGGATTCGACATGGCCCATCCATAAAGGTTATTTGCATCAAAATAACCTAAATATGTAGTTGGTTTTGTTGCATCAAAATTGGGCAAATATTTGTTATTTGCCTTTACATGTCGTGTTACGCTTTGAGTTAGTCCCCCTCGAACACCTGATTCCAACATCAGCACCATGTCTATATCTGTAAGAAGTTGGAGTTTACATTTTGTTTCCTTTAACATTGCTTGCCAAGCTAGTCCAGGTGATGTACAAGAATGCAGAGGGTCTAATCCATATGCCTTAAAACATGTATTTCTAAACTCTTCCATTATATCACAAAGTAAAGTTACATCTAGTTTTACATAAAAGTCCGAATATTCTCCAAGTGTTTTAAATCCTAATTCATTCCATACTCTACACGCATGTTCATAATCTTCATGGGATATATCTGTGTCATATAGTTTACTTTTGAATTCTTCTTTTGGTGGAAGGGATGTTTCATTAAATCTTTCTAAGCTATCTATATAATCATACGGGAAAACACCTTTGCGAAGAACTAAATTAACCTTGTCATTACTTACAATCTTCTTAGTTTCTATTAAATCTTCTGTTCTCAGGTTTTCAGAAAGCTTCATTAAACTAGATGGCATAAAACGGTAAGAGTCTAAAAACCGAAGCTTTATATTTCCAACTTTTTTAGTAAAACTTATAAACTTCTCCGTGGTTTCAGCTATGACATCAATTTCTCCATTATCTCTTCCTAATTCCGGAATGATAAAATGCGCATCATAACCACTAAGGTTATGTAATATTACAGGTATACTTGTAGGGATCTTGTAGTTGATATTACAGCTGTTACATGCAGCACCTCTATAATAACCTGTCAGATGGTCATGATCATGAACCTTGTGATTTTCCACAGTAAATTCATTTGTACATAAATAACAATGAGTTGCATTTTCATGTTGAATCTCTTCTTCTTCATCCAAAGGTATCATTGGTATAATATCACTATACAATCTTTCAACACTTTCCGCTATTGTATACAACTGATCAAGGAATATTTTAGAAGCATTAACACCACGATAGACAATAGGTTTTGAAGTTAAATTAAATCTATTTAGATGTTCTTCAGAAAGAGTAGATTTAACCATTAAACAAAAACTGTTTGGATCATGTATCTGATATTTAACAGTTTTCTTTGCTACATCGCCATCATTATCTTCAATAGGAACTAGTGTAGATTCAAAATCAGCATAGACAACAATGGGAATCCGGTATTGATGGGAGATTTTTTCAAATTTTAACTCTGCCTTACTTGCACACGGTAAGATAATTTTTGCTTCATAGTTGTTGTTACATAGTTTTTTATGCTCTTGTAACCATTCGTTTCCTTCTCTTCTTTCTTCACAAAAATTAAAGCATCTTTTACAAATTATCTTCTTATTTCTATTTTTAGATAATTGATTACTAACAAGAGTTTCAAATTTTTTAATCCATACATAGTGGGAAACATCACCTTTTGTAAGTAGTAATAAGTCTGTATGATCTGGGAGTTCATTCTTCACCACACGCAATGGGTACACTTTATTCAAACTGTCCAAACCAAAAACATTAACAGATGTTCCAGGGTTTTGTTTTTCGAACTTTGGGATGTCCTTCAAAGCCACTAAGTAAGTCAACCCTTGGAAATTATATCTATATCTTTGTAATTCATATTCTTCACTGGGTCTTACTGCATTGTCAGGTGGTACAAATTTTGCCGTCATTGCATATCTAAAACATTCCATATCTTCATTTTGAACATTTATACATGATTTGGTGTGTGAAATTTTCTTTGGGAGTGAAATATATGGGAGTGAAATATAACTGCTACCCCTTAATCCGTAGCCATGTTTATGAACTCTAATATCCATACCCTCAATACTAACCAAACTCCAACCAGATCCTCTTCCTTCATGATCTTGAATTTTTGTTAATATTTCTTCCAAACAATCTTCAACTATTGAATTAATATCTGAACTTGCCATGATGGTCTGGTTTTTTGTTATGAATCCTCTTGGTGACATTTCGCCTTCTACATTAGTAAACATAGCATTTAGTATTATGCTAAATTTAATGAAGTTTAGTCTTCTTAATTCTTCTGTGAGTGTTCTTCTTGCAATTGTACTTGCTTCTTTAAAAAACTGCTCCAATTCCAATTTTTCATTTTGAATTTTGTGGTGCATTACTACTCTACCTTCTAAAGCAAATACTTTTAAACTTGGTATTTCATTAGATGGTCCTGCTAATGGTTCTTCTTTATGTTCTTCTTCTTCTTTTTCTTCTTGCTGTTCTTCTTGTGGTTCTTCTTCTTCAAATAGTTTTAAATCTTCATATTCGGTTTCTGTTACATTTTCATTATTATTATGGAATAATTCTTTATGTATTTCTAGTAGAATATTATCATGAAAAGTTTCTGAGCAAATATCACATTGATGCATCGTGTTGATGTTTACTCTTTCAAATTTAGCAGGGAAATAAAATGCTTCTCTCTCCTGCTCCCTTTATATAATGCTTCCCCCACTACATTTGTAAGGTTTTTTTATATAAAATGTTAGAATTAGTAGTTTAAGACCAAAGCTGAAAAGTAATGATAATACCCCATATTTTCTTCCAATTGCAAATACTTCGCATACACCTCCGCCCATAGCCATAACAGATCGCTGTTTCTCCAATATACACCAAAGGTATGTCTACCATTAACCAAAATTGGAGATCCTATGTTTACTAATCTTCCATTTTCTATCCATGTCATAACTTCAATTAAAAACCTTCCTATAACATCCATTGGAGAATTTGGATCCACTAATATTCTTGTTACAACATTTTCACTTAACAAAGGCATTTTAATTTCTTCATCGTTTTCTTCGTCCAGCTCCAATACTTTTTCAACTTTTGTACATTTGTTGTAAAATATTGACGCATCTCGGGGAGATATGTTCACTCTAGCTATTATAGGTGAAGAATGTTCTCAACACAAACCACACCACTCTTATATCGTCATGTCATTGAGTGGAGGGTGTTTTTTTTTATGGTACAATTTTAGTAAAAGAAAATAATACAATTCTGTCTTTACCACAATATTGCTCTTAATTAGAGCTTTTCATTGATGTATGACTTGCCCTATTCCGGCAAACCATTCTTGAGTTATTAGTCATTTTCTAATCCAGATTATTGCTGGGGAGGGGGGGGGAGGGGGAGGGGGAGGGGGAGGGGGAGGGGGAGGGGGAGGGGGAGGGGGGGGAGGGGGGGGTTAATTAACCTAATTGAGGTCAAGGTCACCAAAAAATTATAATTTACCAAAGTGATGGGGACGGCCGGAGCCATCCCCACCACTCTGTTTGCCTAACACTTCCCCAAATCCCAACCCGCTATAGTTACGTCTTGCAAGGGATCCCAATTTTTGGCCCGCACGCACGTGGCGATCCAGTTTGGTGGGCTGTGATACGGGCGGCCGGCCTCGGGCCTGGGCACTGGACCTGACCATTCCAATTTTACAATAGGGAGTCTGGAACAGTTAATGCAAGACGCAACTCTAACCTCCCACCCTTAATCTAAACCCACCCAAATATAATTATTTCCTAACAAAAAATTAAAAATTTAAAAAAAATAAAAATATGCGCTGCCTATGGCACAACACGCATGTCCCACCCATATTTAATGAAGTTCAACAGAACTTCTATAATTTAAATTTAAATTTAATCTACCCTCCTAACAGCTAGCTGTGAAAGGTTATTAGTACACACACACATACAATAATTATACCAAAACTCAACATCAAAAACACATTTTCCAAACATCAACAATACCATAACACCTTAATGCTAACATCGCAATGCGCAAATTAAAGCTTAAAATTAGCACAACTTAAAACTAAAAATAACATTTTGCACACACACTCACACACAACAAGTATTAATATTAAAACCCTAACAGCAAGAGTAACTCAAATATATATCGGCCGCTTATACATTTGAGTTACCCTCTGAGTTCGGAACAACCATCGCGTCCGACGAATTGTTCCGAACTAACTCAGCGATAGTCGCCAGAAAGGTTCTCGGCTCACAAAGTGGTAGGGGGACAGTAGGGGTTTGAGGGGGGTACAACGTCTAACGTCCAACGTCAGTGGAAATTTCCAATGATCTATTCGTCACATGTAGGTCGCCGCTAATGCAGGTGGAGCGTTGTACCTTGCAATTAACGTTAGGCAACACCTGGTTTAATCCGCCGTTAAACTTAACTGAGGCTTTCCCCATCGCGTAACACCATAATTGTTGCCTGTTATCATCTGAGTAATGGCAGAAAATTATCTGTCCTTTTTTGCCGCTTAACTATAGTTATTAAACTATTGGCAACATCAAAGCTAAATTGGTGTTACATAAATGTAACCACTATCAACCTAATTTATATTGATGAGTGAAAGTGACGGGGGGGGGGGGGAGGGGGGGGGTCATTACTTTTTTCCTCGGGGGGGGGGGGGGTCAAGTTCAACATAATTAATATCTGTGCTTATATAAGCCACAACGCGGTCGCGCGTCTGCCATTCACTCCCCAGGTACCGCAAGCTGAAACAACTAATCTGTAAGTCTCTACCACCTAGTAATGTTACATATGTTTTGTTTTAACTTACACCTGTTAAGCTTGCTATTTTTTTTATGTAATTTATTTTTTCAACTATTTCTTAACATATAAAAATACACTTTTATTTTATATATATAATATATCAAATAATCTTGTGTTACTATTTTTATTTTAGTTTATACTTATTATACAAGCTAACCCCTACGGAATAATTAACTAACTTCTGCTGCTAGACTAAACTACTTAGACTATAAACAGTTAACACCCATATATTAATATATAATTATTATACTGCGATTTTTACCTGTACAAATGCTAGATGTAATTGCGATTAATCGTCTACGACACAGTTCTTAAACCCTTATAAAATAATTAACTAACTTCTACCACTAGCGGTAATTTTTAAAAATTTTACAAAAATTTATTAACTATTTTTTCCCCCTACTAGAACCTTTCGCTACGCTGCCGCCCCGACAAAGAACTGAAATCTCCAAAGTTCTTCCCTTTTATCTCATTCTCTTAGGGGAGGGGGTTAGGGGGGTTTACACAACCCTATATAAGCGGCATCGGCACCTCACGCGTGCGCCATTTTAATGGCGATAGGGCGACAGTAAACATCTATCCATAAGTCTCTAAGACTATCAAACATTTTTTTAACTTACTCTTGTTACTCTAACATATGTTTGCGCTTATTATGCTAATTGGTCTCTATATATTCAGACACACTCGTGGGCACCAATCATATACTCGCTGAATTTTGGAGAGTACACATCTCCCCTTTCAATATTATTATGGATTCGCACACTTTACATTTAAAACTTTTGCGTACTAAACACATTTTACAGAAACAATCTAACTCTACAATTTCAAAACCGCGTACTACATTGAGTAAGCTTAAAAAATACTTCAGTTTTCACCCGTTGTACTTTGTAAAATCTAACCTTTGTAATACTTGTTCTACTGATCCTATTTTACACTCTGTCTTAACTGAAATGCTGAAATATCAAAATTTCAATCTTGTTACACCTATTGACGATCCTATCCAATTATTCTTATTCACTATATTACCAGGTTTATATGATCATTCTTCCTCAGACACATGTCTTGTTCTGCTCTATCAACTCACACTGTAACCAACTAGGACCTCTCCTTTTTTGCAATTATGAACACACAGCTGGATTCACCCATACTTACAACAAGCACTGACTCCTATCCCATACAGAGTGATAAAATAACTATTACTGCTACAAATAATGAGAAAGCAATTCTCCAATCATTAATGAGTTTTTATTAAATAAATATATTTTTAAAAACCCCCTCTGAGTGACCTTGACCCACTTCCCAAACCCACCCATCACTGTCAAAAAAACCCCAGCCGCTACTACCCCTACAACACTTACAACCGCCTGACCTTGACCTGAGCCAACTGTAGCCATTCCCCACTACTCTTCAGCGAATTTCCCTGCTACTCACTGTATGAACTTGACCTTAACCTGGGACCATGATACTTATATGTCTCACATAGCACAGAATATTTATTTTGAACCAAATAAACGTCCAAAATGTCAAATGACATCATAACAAATTTGATGTTTATTTTATATCAAATAAATGTATATTCACGCTGATATACATGCTGAAACATGCTGATACTGATGCTGCGCAGACGGTCGAAAAGTGAAAATCACACACAAACGAGGCAAACAAGTATATGCCTGATACTGATGCTGCGCAGACGGTCGAAAAGTGAAAATCACACACAAACGAGGCAAACAAGGATATGCCTGATACTGATGCTGCGCAGACGGTCGAATAGTGAAAATCACACACAAACGAGGCAAACAAGGATATGCCTGATACTGATGCTGCGCAGACGGTCGAAAAGTGAAAATCACACACAAACGAGGCAAACAAGGATATGCCTGATACTGATGCTGCGCAGACGGTCGAAAAGTGAAAATCACACACAAACGAGGCAAACAAGGATATGCCTGATACTGATGCTGCGCAGACGGTCGAAAAGTGAAAATCACACACAAACGAGGCAAACAAGGATATGCCTGATACTGATGCTGCGCAGACGGTCGAAAAGTGAAAATCACACACAAACGAGGCAAACAAGGATATGCCTGTAATTTAGCTAAAATTATACAAGAAAGTTAGACATGAATTCAATAAAGAAGAAATGTCAATTGTAATAAAATTTAACATATTAAAAACATTAAAGTTGCTAGGCCTAAATACTAGAGTAATTTTTATACGTGGGGTTAATTTTCCAGGGGTGGAATTCCGGGTCTAGTCAATTGGGGGTAGTTTTCCGGGTCTTAATTTTTCCAGATCCTCCCGCTGCCAAGAATCAAAACAATTAACAACCGTTAAATATCATTATAGCTGTTTATCATTACCTCATGTAATGATGTAAACTATTTTATGCAATAGTTTTTCTTTTTTGTAAACAAATGTGCTTATTTTGACTATTGAGATCTTAAAAACTCACACAGACTCGCTTGCAACAGCAATTAGGAGAAGTAACACCATCATCTACGCTAAACATCAAGAGTAAAATTAAAATTAAGGCTAATTAAGAAGAAAAAGAGGGAATTAAGAGTGGTAAGGAGAGAATCTTCCCAAGATGAGAAATAAAATCCAGATTTTTTTCTGATGTCACATTATTTTTAAATTTGATATTTGTTAGTATAGCCATTGAAAAAAATCTTCTTTTTAGAGATTTTAAATTAAAATGAGTTTTAGGCCACAGTGACAATCAATCAGTAATCAAATAATTTATTCTAAAAAAAAAGACATTTACAGTAGTTCAAACACTCCATGCGCTCAGTAGAGCGCGTGCGGAGTATGAAATTAGACACTAATCATTCCCATTAAACAGGGTGTTTCCAAACAACCACTAATACCAAGTTTGTAAGGATCTGACAACAAATAACGGAGCTATTGCCATTTTTCTTCATAAAAACATTGATTTTGCTGTTAAAATGGCCTTATTTGCATTAAATTCAATGCAAAATCAATATTATACAAACTTGGTATTACTGGTTAGATAATTAAATTTGTCAACTTTTTTGTCTCTTGTAAAATTTTTATAAAAGTTGCCGTTTCTGAGATATTTGAGTTAGAAAATGTAAAATGGCCGCCATTTTGAAAATACAAAGCGGAAAAATTTTATTTTTTTCCTGGAAATGAACATGGTTAGGATAAAGGTTCGTGTCAAATATGAAGTTGATACAGCTATCCGTTACGTAAATAAAAATTATTATTTGTAAAATACAAAATGGCGGCTAGCGGCTTAACAAAGAATTTTAGACCCATGTTTGTATGATGTTTTGTGATTGTATTGACCTAAGGAATATACACACAAAATATTTCCAGGTTGTTTGGAAACACCCTGTATAAGTTTTTGAATAGCAGTCCGTTATCACATTCACTTGTTTGTAGTGCAAATCTTTATGCAGTACCCAAAGTTTTATTCATAAATTCAAACTTTAGAATAAATTAAACATTACATGTAAAAAGCAACAATTTTTTTAATAAGTACAAGATAAATAAATAGTTAAATACATCCAGCCAACAAAACTTACAGAAGGCATATAATCAAGCAATTGTGGACAGACAAATAAATAGACAACATAAATAACAAGCAGTAAATCCAATAACAACACTAATAATGACATCAATGATAATAACAAAAAGTTTGTCATACAACATTTAAAAACACAGTAACAATTGTCATTAATACGTATTAAATAACAATTTTTTCTCATGATATAAACATTTGTTTACAAAATAAACCTGTACCACATCTAAACTTGATGACGACTGGTGTGACGAATGGTGTTGAAAAGTGAATCAAATAAAGTTAAACCATGTGTTGCTGTTTAGGAATTGTCGTTTATTAAGTGCTATTTAAGACATTAGATACTTTTAAAACATTAAATTAAATTTGGTAGTATTGGTTTTTATCAAATTTAAATTTAATTTAAATTTGGTAGTATTGGTTTTTTATTGTTTTTTTTTTTTTAAGTGTCATTTCACCCACGATTTTCGCAACTAGTTTCCTTGGAAATCAGTCCTTTGTTTACACTTTCCCTTCTGTAGGGAATCTATCATTTTACCCGCTCCTGCCCTACGTTTCAATGGTAACCATCCCCAATAGTCTGATTACAGACCATAAAATAAAATAGTTTTCAAAGCAAACAACCAAAAATTAGAGTTTTTAAAGTATCATCTATAATTTTTGAAGCTTGTTGCGACCGATCATATAGTAGCTAAAACTGGTAACCAAGGAAATGATTGACCATGTGGGGCGGTTACCAAGGAAACGGTGCGAATTGTGGGTAAAATGGCGCCAATGCTGGCACATTAACAGTAGACAGCACATTAACATGTTATTATCACTCTATATGTGGTTTAACCACTTTGAGGAATTGCTAATAAAGCTGTAAATGAAAGAATAAAGTGAGAACGTTAAAGCAGTGTCTGTAGTCATAGGTAAAGGTAGGCGTTTTCATCTGGCGTTTTTTCCCCGTAAAACCGATGTCAGTGGAAAACATAGCTTCTTTTCGACTTCATGTTTCATGGCCCATTCAAAGAGCAAAATGGCAGCCAAAATGTTTACATTATAAATATTATACTCTAAAAAATATTAATTAACGAATTTTCAAAGCTAAACATACTTATTATAACCTTAATACTTTTCAGTGAAACTCCTTCTAGTAAATTAATTCTAGATTTATAAAAAAAGTTTTACATGAAATAAAATACTATATCAAATGTTTTTGGTGTCTTATATACTGCATCCCCTTCTTAAGAGCCGCCTTCACCTTTTGGCCAGTAGCCCATTGTTGCGCAGTCGGCAATGTTAACCATACGGCTTTTATGATAAAACATGGTATTTTATTCCCCTGTTCGGACGCCGTTTTCAATCGATTTTATTTAAACTTGGTAAGTGTTTAGTTGAATAGTTATATTAGGCCCCTCACACCTCGAAATTTTGAAAATTTAACACAGACTAAACAGTTACCAAGTTTAAAGAAAATCTGTTGAAAAAAACGGCGTCCGAAACAGTGGAATAAAATACCACGTTTTGCATTAAAAGCCGTAAGGTTAACATTGCCCACTGCGCAACAATGGGCTACTGGCCCAAAGGTGAAGATGACTCTTAATTACCGCTAGGCGTGGAATGTCACATTTTGGAAAATATATGACGGGTGATTTTAAATATAGTTACTTTCATCCTAGTTTTGTTCCAAGCGAAATCGATCGTGGGTCTAATAACGATGTTTTTTTTTTAATTGCATAGACCTTTCGCATCTCCTTTTTTTCTTGCATCGTTATCTTTCAAAATTTTACCAACTTATTGCAGATTCCTGTTTTTAAGATTATATTGTACCCACGCACTTTTTTTATTTGTTCTCCAAAAATTGTTTTATTGCGTTAAAAGTTATTACAAAACTCTTATTTCAAGATTATTAGCAAGCTCGCTGCTTACTTATTTCAATTAGTATTGAAATTTTAATATTATATAGCGGGGTACAACATTATTTTACGAAAAGAATGACACCAACATATTTTTAATTGGTTTATAACTGGGGCGACAAACGCGGAGATTCTAAACCCTTGCAACCGCCTTGTTCTTGGATAACATTATATTCAACTAAACACTTACCAAGTTAAAAGAAAATCTGTTGAAAAACGGCGTCCGAAACAGGGGAATAAAATACCATATTTTGCATCAAAAGCCGTATGGTTAACATTGCCGACTGTGCAACAATGAGCTACTGGCCCAAAGGTGAAGATGATTCTTAATGATTACTTTATTATCTATAAGTAGCTGTGTAGGCTTCTATATTACTTTTGTAATCTATAGACAATAATAAACATTCTGTAACGTAACATACAGCTTCCAATAAACAAATTTACCTCGGACTAAAAAAGTGAGCATTACCGTAAACTATAAGGGATAGAATTACAGCGAACTATTACATAGTAAAGCCATTTGGAAATAGAAACAAATAAAAAATGCTCTGTCGAAATTCTTTATTATTGTTGATTGAATGGTTGACAGTGATGTGTGATGGATGTAGTCATAATGTTATGCTGGATGAACGAGTCAATCAAATCAACAATCAACGGGTACAAGTAACATGATTAAACAATTTTATAACAATCCAATCCTATACACAATACAAGTAGGGTATATTTAATATGCACACTGAAAAACTGCTCGAACGATTTTCTTCCATTTTTTTAGTTTTGGTATAAAGATAATATTTATACAAGTTTTTCTGTTAGCAAAAATCTAAATCTTATTTCGTTATAATCTTGAATTGAAATTCTAAAATTTTAATATGTGTCTTTTGGAGTTAAAAAAAAGAGTTGCTGAAAACATCTGAATCAACTGTCAAAGCGCGAACCACGTGCTCCAGTATAAACATGTGGGTTTTCTTTGAAGCCAGTTACTGAATTACTAAATTATTTTATAGTAAAAATAATTTAGCAGTTTTTTTAATAGTACATTGTACTGGTGATTGATTAGGCCTATAACTGTTAAATAAATAAATTTGGTGAATATTACTAGTTATATAAATTTAAAGTAAAAGGATCAAACAACTTAAGCAATTTGTATCATTGCAATTTTAAAATCCACGTGTTACAGTTTAAACAAACTCATACTAGAGTTCAGCACCCTTAGGCCTACATTAAAACATCCAGAAAAGTGAGTGAGCGAAGCGAACGAGCTCATCTTGAAAGGAAAAAGAATTTTGTTCTTGACATTTTAGTGTACAGTCTGTATTATTATGACTACACAAAGAATTGTCTAAATTTACAGAGCAAATGCTCGGTCCCCAAGTATTGATGTAATTTGGGCCAAACTAAAATGATTCCTCTTTTTCGCTCCTGTATAAATCACCATTTTTTCCTCCATACAAGAACTAGTATGTGTTTACTCCATTAAAAGAAGAACGAACAGTAGTAATATTTATTTATTGTTACCATAAACAACTATTAATAAACAGTGCCAATTTATTTGTATTGCAATATTTATTATACACGTTTAAATGTAAGCTTAATGTAAGCAGACTTAGCTTAAGGCTAAAAATAACTTTTTTTCTATTATTTTTCACCCTCTAGGCTAAACAAAGAAAGAATCCAAAAAAGTTTTGTACCCAATATTTTGTCTCCATAGTTTAATTTTTTAGGTGGTTTTTTTGTGAAGGCTACAAAATAAGCTTAATTTCGGTCGGAATTGTTTATCACAAAAAAATGTTGTTTAAGTGTTTGGAATATAACTGAAGTAAAAAAACTGACGAAGATGCAATTTATTTCAGAGTTTTCAAATTCATATCAATATTCAATTCGTTGTACCTTGAACAGTATTAGACTTATGGAGTCTCAAAAGAATTAATTAGTAGATTTTGACATTAGTCTGAAATGTAAAAACTTTAGGTACGGTACATACTTTTTTTAAACATGGAAAATAAATCGGTGTCTAAATAAGGTACTGTACCTTGAATTTAAGAGGCCAAATGGGTGAAACTGATTGATTATTTCAATTAAAAAGCTTTTTCATTAGTAAGTGATCAAAACTCGTAAAAAACACTGATTAGTGGTTTCAGTTTGCAAACAAAATACCAATATTTCAATAGTTAATTTATTTCTGTTTAGTTTATTAAAACATCTTTACACATACATAACGACATTTTAATTATTCATCAGTGTTACCAACCTTGGAGTAATCAGAGTTGATGACTGTGCAGGGATGAGCGCGGCAGGCCGGGTGCGCCAGCGGACCAAGGTGCGGAGGGTGCAGGCCCAGGACCCCAGCCAGGGGGGCGAGCCCGAGCGGGAGCGGCCCAGGAGGGTGCAGGCCCAGGAGGGAGGAGGCGGACCCACCCCCAACTACGACGATTACGACTACGGGCCGGAGTACTACGACGAGTACGACGAGAAAAAAAATGGTAAGTCTCTACTGGTAGACATAACTTGCAAAATACCGGTCGAAAGTTTAGTGGAAATCTGGAGAAACGAATTATAAAACCATTGAAATATAATAGCCACACCATCTACAATTAGTCCAACACTAAGAATACTCCACTATAATTCCGCACTATGGCTATAATTAGCATTATTACTCTAGTTACAATTAAAAATAGTAAAGTATAAAATTAAGTACGGGTTTATTGTAAAACTTAGATAATCCTCCAAGAAAAAGTATATTAGTAGGGGCCTTTTTGGTTTTACTCTTATAGTTACGCATCATCTGCAAAAAATACGCGAAGAAAAATATTTTTCAATTGTTTTCAAACAGCTCTATCGCCTAACAATTTTCCTACTATCTGCATGGAGTAGTGCCAACCTAAGGAGTCTAGGGGTGTCACTAGAATTTCCCTTCTCCTCCTTGTTCTCTCACAGTATACGTTGTGACAGTCTTCTTGTGACAAAGTACTCCAGTACCGTGCACTGCCAATAGCGGGGAAAATAAGCTACGATGTCAATAGTTTTATCTCTTATTACACAGTTTCTCGATACAGAAACTATAACAAAGCCTTGGTCTCTTTTGGTTTCACACTGAGAGCTACAAACCAGCAAACGAACGTTCGGCGTAGCCGGCCGTGCCTATCGAATCGCGATCGTTAAATTCCATTCTCGTGGGGTTCCAGTGAGCCGGAGAGTCCACTGCGGCTGTTATGGGATTTGCCCTCTTCAGCCTCGGATAGGGTTTTCGGATGTGGTTCAGCACTATGGCAGCACTTTTTGTTTTTTCTTTCGTCGCCTACTTTCATGCCGGAGGGGAGGAGTTCTGCCACTAAAGTAGGGGTTTTTATTACTTTTTGTTTCGGTGCCTACAGAAGGGGACAGAGAGGGAAGGCAGCTACTACTAGCACGACTTGTAGCAATCAGAAGACTGCTGAACGAAATGCCTGACGCAATGTTGTTAGGGCAGTGGTGTGCTACGGTCGTTGTAGAGTTACAGCGTGGGTGGACGGTTTTTGGTTATTGAGGAGTTATGGTGGTAGATCGAGGCGAGCGAGGTGGTGGATTGTGAGGGTTTGTCGGTCGGTGAAGTCGGGGTCGAAAAATGGGGTGAGGATTTCCGAGTGCCGGGCCTCGTATTTGGTGTTGAGGTGGAGGAGGAAGTCACGGAGTGGTGGGACGGAATGAGCCTCGTAAACCGTCTCTTTACGGGCCCATGAGGGAAGGTGAGAGGCTCGTCTCTTGGTCTCCTCTCCACATTGGTGATGTGGTGGTCCGGGAGTGCCAGAAGGAGAGGGTGGGGTACGTGATGACGGGATGGATGATGGAAGTGTAGAGGCGAGCGAGGACGTTGATTAGTGTAGAGCTTCAGGTTAGTGGAGTTGGTTGCGGTTCTTCAGGATACGGAGGAGGGAGGTGGCTCAGATTTTGGTGTCGGTTATGGGAGGAGTAAAGGAGAGGTTGAAGTTCAACTTTACACCCACCTAGGTGCAGGTTTTACGGAGGTCAAGGCGGATATTATTGAAAAATCACAGGTTTGGATTCTGTTTGACGAAGAAGCAAAAATGGGTCTTGTAGGCTTGAGGAGGATGCGCCAGCGATTGGAGAGGGCAAGGTAAATGTTGAGGGTTTCTGTGGTTTTGCGGAGTAGGGTGCGATGCGGCATTTTTGAAACCCAGAACACCGTGTCATCGGACTGGGCCAGACCGCAGGGAGTGTCGGTGGGGTTGAGGGGATCTGAGGCCGGGAGGTCACTAACGTACCTCCCGACTTGTAAAGGACGTATGGCTTAGTGTAGAGGACTTATGGCGGAGCCCTGAAGGATCCCAGCCATGAGGGTGAAGGGGTGGAGAGGTTGCCATGTAGCCTGATTTCGGTGGTGCGTCCATCAAGGAAGTGAGAAATTCATCTTACAATGGAGGCAGGGAACTGGAGTGTCAGCAGCTTGGCACAAAGGCTGTTGTGTAAAACCGTATCGAAAGCCTTTTGGACTTCCATCAGGGCTAGGATGGTGGGGTTCCTTACGTTGTTGAGGGGGGGTGGGGCAATCACCCCCTCCGCCCCTCCATGGATCTACTGATGATTCAGACCAGAGTTTTAGTTTTAAAGTCGTTTTCTCAAAATCTTGTAAAACGATAAAACACAATAATTAATAACAAATTTACGTCTATGTGTCGCAAAACGATTAAGACAAAGAAACTAACAAAGTTTGAGTTACTCATAACAAATCTTTATATTATGATATAAAGTCATCAGGGACGAACTCACTGTCTGATTTGTTATAAACAATCTAAAACTCTGTTAAACTATAAGCCTTCAAAATTGTAATACTAGAATCGGTAATATCTGTTATTTTTCGTTTCCTAACCTAAAGGGACCTAATAAATTAACCTAACTCCCCCATATAGGTTAGCTAATAAATCCTATCCCTCTTACACAATCTTGAAAGATATGGCAAATATTGATTTAAAATCATCGGTGGTCAAATTAACGTACAATGTCAATAAGCCAGCCTTTCACTAATGTATCTCCGAGATCGATCTTACTGATAGGGATAGAATAAAAGAGATAACGAATAAGAAAAGATATTTTTCTACTCCTGAAAGATCCAACTTGAGCATTGATCTTTCTAGTTTAACATAATTATCGTCAAAACTCTCTCAAATTAAAACGTATGATTGCAATTTTCATACACCTCGAGTTAAACGTTAACTATGGCCATTATACATTATGGTCATTAAACATAATGAGGATCGTATGACACTATCGTTAAACCCTTGGTGATGTTCCAAAGGCGTCCCTACGCATAACGTTTACCATTAAAACCGAATCGAGGCCGAATGTTTGACCGGTTTTAATGTTTAAATGTTTTGCCAACACATATATCCTTCATATTCAGAGTTGATCGGACAAATAAACATATTTAACTGGGACAAAGACTTTTCGATTGTTTCATTGTCAAGAAATATATATATATGTATAAAAAACAAATATACTGTAAGTTGAAATTAAATCAATAAAATTCTCTCTTGAAATAACAGTGCTCTTGATAGTTATACAAACGTATGATTAAACCGTGTGATATTTAAAAACGTTTTGGTAGGGAACTTCCAAACCCAGGCCTTGATAATATCTAATGACACCCTATTGTTACTTGGCATCATTAATTTAAAGGTAATTGACAAATGGCAACTGGGCCAAAATCGGCCCTGTCTGGTATCTTACTAACAATCAGCAGAATTATACGGAGGCGGGCGCTATAACTACTCATCTCACCCAACAGTCCTCTATTTTTTTTTATTTACAAAGATTAACGATACTCTTTATGTGTTTTAGATAATTCTAAGTATTCAATAGTTATTTGATTATAGGTTTTATTTTTTTATCTGTTGGCTTCGTAATTATAATAGGCTTATGTACTAATGTACAAACATGCTTTCTAGGTTAGGTTGTCCCAAAACTATTGCCCCAACCTTCACCAGGCTACACCTTAGGTTGCCACAAACTAAATTTATCTTGTAAGCTTAATTTTCCGTCATCGGTAAGAATTTTTCATTAACTCCA
Source organism: Neoaliturus tenellus (assembly GCA_030545055.2). NCBI lineage: Eukaryota > Metazoa > Arthropoda > Insecta > Hemiptera > Cicadellidae > Neoaliturus > Neoaliturus tenellus. The sequence goes on from CM061535.1 coordinate 90,378,027, forward strand.
CGTTTTCGATATAAAGATATCACATAGAAACTTTGCATGAAGGTTTGTGTTAGTAATTTGCATTTTAACTGGATATTCCAGAGTTAGATCAATTCCAGTATCAAAATGGTGGTCATTTAAAATTTGTTTCGGTAAGTTAAACGTCTAAAAATGCAATTATTAATGTTTTGCAAATTTTACAAAATTACAAAGTATTAATACCAAGTTGTAAAATTTAATTACTTAAACAACAGTACCAACATTGTACAACAAATAACTGAGTAAATGAGAATTTTAATAACGAAAATATGCTTATTTTCAATAATAATTAGTTAAAAATTTCTACACCTGTTAAGCGATAATTTGCAATCTTTTAAAGTTTACAATTTTTGAGATATTTTACTTTGAAAATTTTAAATGGCCGCCATTTTAAAACCAAAAGTGATATAGTTTTGAAATTTCTTTTTTAAAATCCAATCAAATATTGTAAACCACATACAAAATTTCACTTCGATTTCTTTGACGAAAACGGAGAGAATGCAAATTTATTGAATAGCATGTACAGACAATCCGGCGGCGAACCAAGCAAGATATTATTATACATAACATTATAAATTTTTTTTGTTTCAACATAAGGAATAACCTAGTGAAGTTTAGGTTAATAATTTTGGGGCACTCGGTGAAATATAAAATTATACAGTACACTCTCGTTCATCCAACTCAGTGAAAAGTCTTGTGTGTCCATCAACGATAAATCCAAAGCTATAAAAGAATCAAAGCCAGTGAGTAGGCAAAAAAATTGCTATGGAATATGGAGTGGGGAAAGTATGGAGATCTTTTCCCCCGTATTGTTTTTTTGTTCCTAAAAGTTCATTGTTACCACGTTTTAGGTTTCAGTATCTTATTTTCAGAACACATCTCGTTTTATCTCATCAACAATAGTGAGTATAACCATTGTTGGCCGTAACAGGAACTCACTAGAAACTCTGCTTCATCAGAATTTTTCGACATCCGAACTGGCCATCCGCCACATTAGTTGCAATGAACGAGAGTTCACTAGTAAAAATATGACAATGCATTTGTTGTAATGTCTTTTGCGAGCACCACAAACGTGCCCCATGTAAGTTTAATATTATTTTATTCACATAATAAACATGTCCTGAACTTTAACTAAAATTGATTAGGATGGTTCTTTATTATCTAAGATAAAGATACGCTCAAGAACCGTTCAGTGATGAAGGTCAGTCTTTTAACGTCTTCGCAAGGGCAGTAACTGCCAAGCACATTCGAACACTCAGACAGCTGTTATTTACTGAGTTGTTTATGTTCTAAGGACTTACAAGTCCTATCGAGATTTACCCGACGTGCAGTTTATTGATAGAAAATACAAATTGTCTTTTTAAATTAGGAGAGTTTCCTAATTTGATATAAACTTTTATGGAATCTGTAAATAATCACATGAAATGTGCAATTTACACGAATATGAGTATGACTGTGTGAATATTAAAGAAACGTTGAATGACACCCTGATCCTCCAAAATTAACCTGAAATTATCGATGTTTCAAACCCAAATATGAAGGATGGCTTAGGAGGGGTTGCAATAATTTTGAATATTAAGTATACTAAATTCCAGAAAGTTTATACTTAAAAGTTAAATGTCTTAAATGGTTGTAAATCTGGTCTCAATATGACGAGCGGGAAGCAAACTACAGAAGTTGAAAATTTAGTTTGAAATAACATTATCGAAATTTAAAATAAAATCAATAACTTACCTTTTGAGGTCTGGTTTTACTGTGTACTCTCGTTACTAAGACCTTTTAAAATATATGTAAGCATGGCCTTGGACTAAAAAATAAGTTTCAAGATTTCCCTCTTTTAGACGAATCAGAGGGTGGTTTAAGGTTATTAGGCCTATTTTAGCATAATTCAAGCTATCCCCATATTCAAAGGAAATGTAATTTTAATAGAAAACGTTTGCACCAAACGTATTTGGCCTCAAAAGGTCAAGAATTAAGAATATTGTTGCATTTCAAAGTGTTTAGGTTAAAATGAATTTTTATTTAAAGTTTGACAGAACTTTCGACTCAGGTAACCTTTTTAGATGAAGCTGCCATATAATTTTGCTAGATACAAAAATTGCCAATTGGCTTTTAATTTATATATAAAAGCCCATTAGCCAAAGAAATATTTACTCCTGTCTCCACTTGGTCCATCCTATAATTTTTGGCGTGTTTCCGACTTTTCAGTTTTTAGCCACATTTTGGCTTTAGATCGAGAGCTACCACACATACTATACTTTATGTTTGATTGTGTTGTACATTCCTTTATTTCATGCACGATCGAGACAACATTTACAATTATTATCTTGGATTACAGCTGTGAGCTGTGATAAGTATTGTTGTGTTGGTGCAGTCAGCTGATTCATCGATCTACTAATGAGGAAGCGCCACGTCCAGCGTAATATCCTCCTTACCCAAATAATCAGCTGATCCTCAGCGCTGCGGGCTATCCTATCCAGCGTCTACATTGCGAATCTCTTGGCAAAATTTTAACCTACGGAATATGATATGCGTTTCCCTGAAATACGTCAGCTCTCGATCTTTTCTTGTTGCGAACGATTCACTGAGTACCTAATATCTGATAAGCTGCAGATAGTTGAAGGCAAAACCAGAGAAGTTTAATAGTTTTATAGTTACCGGGAAATGCAAGACATTATTGGTTTGTGTTATTAAAGTACGGATCTGTTGTTATACACTATTTTATAAGTTTCTATTTTGCTCTAACTGCTTAGTTGATAAAAATGTTGAAAAACATACTTTTTATTACTATATTTCATGTAGCCTACTTTAAACTCTTAGTCATGTAGAAATAGGTCAAATAAAAAAATAAAAAAGTAAAAATGCCAAAACCATAAATGTTACAAATTAAAATATAACATGAACATCTGTGTTGAAATAAATAGCTCCTTGATTGGAATTATTGGAATTGGTGTTACTACGCAGGATACAATAGAAATGCCTCTTCCAAGACTCTTTCTTACACCGTAATTACACAATGGACCTTAAATCTATATAAAAGATGTTACAATGGCGATCGATTTCAATTTCCAGTCTTTGATGATGACCGTTTTGTCTGGTCGAAATCGCCATTTTAACAACTTTTACATAAATTTAACGTCCTGGGTGTAATTAGGGTGTAAGAAATAGTCTTGGAAGAGGTATATTTATTGTTAGTACACGCCGTAAAGAGGTTTATTATGCACTGAAGGTCTGAATAAATTTGACTTTTGATTGTTGTTGGGGACATAGAGTAAATGACAAAAATCTATGTTGCCACCCTTTCAGCACAAACAGGGGTGTGTGGGGGGGGGGAGTTGTCCCCCAGAGGAAGTTGTAGACGAATCTATATATTGGCATATGTTATGTTGTCTATTTTGAAACTTCGGTATTAAGTTTTTAATGCACTTTAACTGCTCGGACGTCCATTTGAAACCTAGTTTGCGGCATTGTTCTCTGCTATCATTGTTCTCTTGTTTTAAAGCTAAACAAGGCCTTTAAATTAAGGTGAAGGTTTTCTTGTAAGTCTTAATTCACCGTCACCGATTGGTGTCCCAAACATGCATTACCACATCAAGACTAAGCCGTAATTGAGCAACCCTAAAAAATTTTAAAGAAAATATTTAACGTTAGTTAAAGGTCCTGCTTACAGACACCAATGCCATGAAAGCGACCTCAAATTGACGTTCGAGCCAGACATGGCAGGCAGTCAAACATGACTTAAAAACCATATAACCGAAATTTCCCAAACGCCACATATTCGCGACATATTCGACCTTTAGAGATAGGATTGGTTGGGTTTTTCTCAGCATTCAAAGACCCTAAAATAACATACAACATGTTATAGACCAATTCAATGTCCTTAACGACTTCCTCTAGAGGACGTCCCCGTGTTGTATCCACGTCGGAGAGGTGTCAGACATCAATTTTTCTCCATCCATTAGTTGTCCCCAACATTACCCAAAAGTCAAATTTCGTTAGACTTTTAGTGCATGCTCACCCCAACGGCCTCTACACAGTTTAGCTGCAACAATTAATTCGATCCTGACTCCTGACAAATATCTCGGCGCGGTGAGCTAGCTTGTGTGGTGGTGGGGGGAGAGGTTAGACGCCAGCGTAATTTTGACAGCGGCTGTGTCAACAGCTAGATGACCTTTGACCTTGACGCAGCTGTTTGCTGGGCCAGACAGTTTAATGTAGCATGCTAGTTACCCCTGTCAACGTCAATAAAGACCACATTCATTTTTTGTCTATTAGTCTATTACCATGTAAATAGGTTTGGTGCTATCGAGGTTCTTCGCCTTGAAAAGTTAGATCTTTTACGTTTTTGTAAATGTTTTATATCCACCAGTTAAATGTTTTTTTTTAATTTGCATACATAAAAATATACTATTGGAATTACTGTCAGTATTGCATAAATAAGTATAGGTGTTATTAGGTAGTTTTGGATATTTTTAATATATTATTTAACATAGAAAATTTGTCTTTGAATCCACTACAGTATATCCTAGAAAACAGTAAACTACTCATTATTGCAAGGTTTATTATTTATTATTATAGGTATATTTGATTCTCAATGCCCCTACAAAATCCTGTCCCAGAAATTACTTCCCGATCTTTAAAGTTCAGTGGGAGAGGGTTCTTTGTACAGTACATGAAAAAGATGACAGGTTTTCCATAAGAGTTATACATGAGATTTAGTTTTACCCTGGAAGTATTATCGTGACGTCAAGAACTATAGAAACAGATGTAAAGACCCTGTTCCTAGGATCATGTAGCCTATAACCAAGGTAGTTGTTATTACATAAATGACTGAAAACATTTGAAATACATTCGAATTCAGCACTACACAATTTTATCGTCATTGAAAACTATTTTAAATGAAAAACCAGAAAACATTTTTCTGATATGATATTCTATCGTATGACAATTTTTCGAGTTTCAAAATTATAGTTTCTTTTATATTTTTTTTTTACCAAGGGGCTGAGCATTATTTGCTTGGTAAACTCAAACAATTCTTCGTAGTCATAATATATCAGTATCAAACGGTGAGCCAAAATGCCATCAGGACCAAAGAGGCTTATTCTTTTCAAGACGAGCTCTTTTTATTTGCTCACTTAACTTTCGCATTCTTTTAATGAACTCCTACGGGTGTTGTACTCAGGAATAAATTTATTTAACCATATGTAGCGCGTGGATTATTCTACGTCTTTGGTTAACAGATGATTTCGTCATTGATTCTAATCCTTTTTTTAAATTAAATTGGAATTCTATAAATTGTTTAGTTGTTTTATCTTTTACCTTTTACTTATTTTTTACTATAAAAACAGTAATAGTTCCATGCAGTGTAAAGTACAATTTCGAAAATGAAAAATTATTTTTAGCAAATTTCCCAATAAGGAATACGCTATTACGGTAGTAGCCATGGTAAGACCTGAGCCTGGGACCATGATACTTTTTCTTTTCGAGGTCCCCAGAAGCCAAAAACACTATTCGGTCACTTTTATGTATATATATTTGTATGTCCGTGGTACTGATAAATTTTGATGGGGCCTCCAATTTTGATAAAATTTGATATGAAGTTGAGTTGCGAACCAGCATGATTGGGTAATGGGAACGTTGTTTTATGGGGTTTCAAAGGTGTCAAAAATGGGTTTTTTGTATTTTTGGACCTCAATTTTCAAATTAAACAACTTTAACTAAAATCATTGGAATGAAATTAAAAAACAATATGGAAGTTAAAATTTTTAACTTTGCTTAACAGATAATGGAGAAAATACAAAAATTGGTTTCCCATGTTATTCCTATGGAATCAATTAAACCCTGTATCCCGCCAATTTATTAACTTGGTAAAATTTGGTATGTTCATTCACTAGGTAGGGGTTAACTGATATTTGTCTGCGACGCTAATATGGCGGCAAACCTACATACTCACCCCCATGGCGTTTATGGGGAAAATTAAAAAGTGCTGAATATTGATACAATTTGATATTTACCTTACCTAAATATTACATTTCCAAACAACTAACATTTACTTACAACATCCCATGGCAGTAAACCTCCATACCCTTTTGAATGGTGTTAATGGGACAAACACAAAATCTCGAATTCGCTGAGAAGGCAGGTCAGCTGCGACGGGGGTGTTATTACATTATCATTCAGTAAGTTTCAATGAAAAATCCCACCCATGTTTGTACTCGAGAATATGGTATGAACATTACCAGTTGGAGTTAGCTGTTATTAGTAAATCTTGTTTCGATTTTAACTCCACAAGGTAAGTGTTAAAATTTGTAGAATGTCAATTCAAGTTTCTAAGGATATAAGATTTTTAGTAAAGAGACTTGTATAAATATAATATGTTTCCAAGAATTAGGTTATTTGATAAGTGTGTAGACAATAGTTCGAGCAATTTTCGATATCTGTACTTTACTCGTATTAGGCATATAATATTAATGAAACATAAAATTTTGGATTTATTGAACTAAAAAATAATGGTAGTTTCTCATACCAGTGGAACTACCAAGACATTTCCAGTCATGGTTGTGCACTACCATGGTTACCTGGTGTCATGGTTGCAGGTACCACCGGGACGCCTACAACCACCACTACCACGACCACCACCACCGCTCCGCCGGCGCCGTCCTACACCGAGCCCTCGGCACCAGGTCAGAGACAAGGTCCTTCACCCACGTGGGTCCTGAACGTGGGGGGGGGGGGGGTGGGAGTGGGTCCTTCACTCACGTACAAGGGCCTGAAACCAAAACTAAGAAAGCTGCAAATAAATTAACGCTTAATTAAATCTTTAAAGGCAACCCATGAAGAGTCATCTTCACCTTTGGGCCAGTAGCCCATTGTTGCGCAGTCGGCAGTGTTAACCATACGGCTTTTACGCTAAAACATGGTATTTTATTCCCCTATTTCGGACACCGTTTTTCAACCGATTTTATTTAAACTTGGTAAGTGTTTAGTTGAATAGTTATATTAGGCCCCTCACACCTCGAAATTTTGAAAATTTAACACTAACTAAACAGTTACCAAGTTTAAAGAAAATCGGTTGAAAAACGGCGTCCGAAACAGGGGAATAAAATACCTTGTTTTGCATTAATGCCGTATGTCTAACATTGCCGACTGTGCAACAATGGGCTACTGGCACAAAGGTGAAAAAATTTTATTTTGTTTTGAGTTTGAGGGAAATTATTCTTTGAAAATATTATCATAGTAGGTCATGATTGGTGCAATTTTTTTTAAAATTAGATGAAAAATACAAATGTACCACTTCAACGAACCACGGCCGCTCCCGTGGTTCGGAAGTCACGTTAAGCCGTTGGTCCACCTGCATAGAAAACAAAAAAAGTGCAGGCATTTCAGGCGAGGAGAACTATCAGTTAATTGCTGATCTCCCTCCACTAAAAGCCATAGGATATAAAAAAAACCACTTAAATTGCCTACTCGGTTATGCTACTTTGGCTTAAATTCAAGGCTTTGAATCTCTGCTTTGCATTTGAGCTTTAAATCCCTGGTAAATACCTTTGATTGAATTCAAGATTCCCTGATGAGGTATAAAGTCGGTAATTTCATAGGATGTCACCGGGATGTATAAAATTTGATAATTTTCTCTACTGTGGTTCAAAAGTTTAAATATAAGTCATGGACTTATTTGTCAAAAGGTATATAGTTTTAACATTGTTTAAAAATCCCAAATAATTAAATCTGAAATGTTTCTTCTGTTTATAATCGAACATTTTCTTTAACATTATGTCGATGTCTCAAATTTTAGGTAAATACTAGGTTTTAATAGATTTATTTGAAAAATTAAAAGTTGCGGAAAATGGAAAATTGTCTTGTGATTGACTGCATAAATTGAATAGCCATTTTATTTAATTTAAATAAACCTGAATAATTTTCTAATGATCATTGGGGGCTCTAGTCACAGGAGAAAAAGATAAAGCAGGTAAATCGTTAAGCTTTTATCTGCTTTCCATATTATGTGTTAGTTGTAATTATAGCAAATTTACTGAGCAGATTTTTATGACAATTCATGCTCTTTAACAAATCGTTAAATATCAATGACATATTCTGTCAATTTAGTGAGAATAATTCATCTTTACACTGCCTTAAAATTAAGTTTCATGGTGTTAATCGGCACTGAACTTGCTAGTTTGCGCCTCCCAACCCCTATAAGTTTTATATGGCTGTAATAATAGGCAGACCAATGCGCCATAACAAACATAAGTTTGCGCTCTAAAAAATCTGTAAAGATCCATGAGCATTTTACCGGTGTACCTTTGTTATCATTATTTTGTCATTCATAGGATCGAAAATTTATAGGCTTATTAGTAGTTAAAAATCAATTTTGTTACCTAAACTTGGAAAAAAATACACCATGGCTGCATAACAACCACAGTCCAATTTCCACGACACGATACGGTTAAATTTGAAAAACCAAACTATTCTTACAGTACATCAAGTTCCTCAATGCCTTCCCAAAACTGCAAACAACCATTAACATTTGAATTTTCAGGAAGAACTATTAAAAAATTTCTTATTAAAATGAAATTTTTGAGTTTATCAAAGTTATTATATTGATGTACATGTTTTCCCTATTTTTGACGATTGTGAATACAGTATTTTTTTCCGGTCTAACATCAGTGAAATTTCTTGATTCGTGATTTTTTTATTCTTAGTTGTTGTTTGCAGGAGTGCCGGCGTCGGCCCCAGCCGGCCCCGAGAGCTACCACAGAGAGGGTGAGTAGAAACTACGTCGATCAACCTTAAAACTAACAGGGGGGAAGTTGGGGGGGGGGGGTTGGTAAGACTCAGGTATTTTGAGTAAAATCGTTTTAAACATCAATTTGTTTAGTTAAAAACGATATTGGCTTATAGGCTAGTTTTGTTTGTATAAATTCACTAGAACATAAGTTCTCAAGAGTAGTGTTTGTGGGGTGTTACTGCTATTATAAATACAGTCGAGTCCCTCTAATCTGAACATCGCCTATTTCGAACATCACTCAATCCGAACATATTTTGTAAGCAGGAGTGTGCTGAGCCAGGATTTTTATAAAACCATGATGACCCTCATTATGACTTAAATCAAACGAAACTTTGTTGTTAAATGACGAAGCGCATTTGAAATGTTTAAAAATATAGCTTCAGCGTTCAAAGACTTTTTGTCTGAAATTAAACAGCCTACCCTAAAGGAGGTATTAAAAAAATTACGAAATTTATTGCAATCGCCAAAAATAAAAATAAAAGATAATTTATGCAAGTTAACTTTAAATCAGTTATACATAAATCTCATCGTTTTCCACCCAAGCGCCTTCATGGGTAATTTACTGATAAGTCATATTTTACCCATACTTACATTTAGGCGTATACTTATAATTACTTATACTTACACTATCGCTTACATTTACTAATTACTTAGGCCTACTGTAATAAGTACAGTTTTCCAAAAACTGTACGGTATCTCTACTGTGTATCTCGACTCACACGAATAAAATATCAATTTGCAAGTGTTATTGATAATTTTGTAATAAACTACAATAATTATAGATTTGTAAACAGACGGTTTTATTTTATAGGAATGATTGAATTTATAAGTAAGTCTACATCTACTACTTACTACCGTATTAAAAATAATGTTTTACAGAAAAATATTCGTTGGCCTATAACAAAAATAAATCAAGCATTAAAAGTTAATATATTTGCAAGTAAATAAGTATTGCAAAATGTTTAGAGGTATAACAAAAAAACTTACTTTTTCATACCCAATTTAACCAATAATTGAAAAAAATGAATAAGAGTGCGCCTCATATTGAATGAACGCACACTGCTTACCAAAGATGTGTCACAAATAAAGTAACAGCGTTTGAAGGCGCTAGTTATAATAGTGTTTATCCTATGGAGCAATGCATGTTACAAAACGAGAGATATTTCGCTATGGATAAAGTATACTTGAACATATTGAGGTTGTTTATGGAAAATAGAAATATTTCGCCCTAGTTTAAAATTCTGCAAGACACAGCAAAACACGATATATGATTAAACTGAATTAATCACACCAATATCTGAAAAATGAATTGCTTATTTAAATTTTTAAGGAAAGCAAAAAGCTAATTAAAAACTATTTGGAATAGGCCTAATCAGTGTTGAAGTTAAGTCTATTAACCGGACTGTCCATGTCATTACCTGACCGAGTGCAACTTCATGTCAGTTCAAATCCGCTCCATTTCTCGGAACTGCTCATTCAACCCATTGTTGTCACTATTAGCCCTAATCAACTTCAACCCAGTGCTAGAATGTCACTTTGCATTCGTGTTGACCATGAATTATTGAAGATTGAATTTGAACGAGGAACACCTTGCTCATACTCAAATAAAAAACTTTTTCAAACCTATGTATTTTCATTTGTTATAACACTAAAATAAAATATAAGACAACTATTTTAGTATATTCACGATAAATATTGCACAAAAAGGGAAAACAATATTTTTTCTCGATACCAGGGGAGAATTATAACGGAAGTTCAGATTGTTATTGTTTTTATCTTAGAACCTTAATTATAGTGTGGTTTCCTCTTCGGCCTAAAAATCTCCTCTCGGGTTCGCTTTACATAGCTTTAGTGTAAGCGCGCGGCTCAAAGAACTAAATTTACTTGGATAAAAACTATAAATTTTCATTCTTTTAAAGTTTTTTAACTGCAAATATAATTTTTAGCAATCCATAAAAAATAATTTACTGACATTTGAAAATTCTTCTTCTTTAATATCAGCGAATTTCCCTATTGACCTAAGCCCGGGACCATGATACTTTTTCGTTTTAAGGTCCCTGGAAACCAAAAACATCTTTAGTTTAAATTCATATGTGTATTTCAAAACCCTATTAATATTTATACATTTAAAAACTCTATATCAACAAATTAAAAAACCCAGGTGATCGGACCACTCAAACGGGGTTTTATGATGTTTCAAAATCGCAAAAATTGGGTTTTTTAAATTTTTCTACCAATTTTTTTAAATTAAACAATTTGAACTAAAACCGTTTAAAAGATCTATAAAACCAAACAATTAGTAATTCAAATTTTTAACCTACAGTAATGGAGAAAATAAAAAATGTTTCCTATCTTATTTTTATAAGAAATCAACAAACCTCTACATCTCGCTTTGTTGTTGTTATAACTTGATAAAATTTATTACGTATCTTCACGAGGTAAGGATTAACCTCATATTCACCTCATACTATACCTCATATTATATTATATTATATTCGCTTACAAAACCCACATGGTGGCAAACCTACATACTCATTCTCCATGGTGTTTTTATGGGAACGATCAAAATAACTACCAGATCTTGATACAATTTGGTATGTAGTTTTACAAGGTAGTAATTAATCTATAGTTGCCTATAAAACCATAAATGCAGCATACCTGTACAAAAACACCAAACAATATTTTAGTTAAAATAGAGGAAACAATAAATTTTACTAAAAATTCGCTTAGTACGTAGGTCTGCTGCGACGGGGGTATCTATTTTTAACTATATTTTAAAATTTTAGATCACAGTTAAAAATAGATTTAAGCATTTCACCAAATTACCTAAAAAATTACCAAATTGACCAAGAACTATACTTTAAAAAAACAAATTCCAGAGGTCGGTATATTATTATTTTTTTAATGAAACCTCGACATTTAGTAGGCCCATACAATAGGATTTAGTACACTTTCCAATGATATATAGCGTAGTTTGACAAGTTGTTGTGACTTACATGTAATCAACAGTAATGTGGCACTGAACAAAACTACTTTATGATGAAATTGTAAACTTTCGGCACAAAAACATGTTTACAAGACAAACTTTCCGCTCAAAATGGCCGCCACCCATTGGAAGCTTTATTTACTATACCTTACTACTAATACTGCCTTCCTCCGCTAGGTTGAATCACTTTCAAGGTCAGGAGCTTATCTACCCCATCTTACCCCGGTACCCCGTCTTGCCCCACTCTCCCCTACTTGGTTTATTCCCTGAGATTACGTTTCCACGTGAACGTCTATATTCGTAGGATTTCTTCAAATAGAGGGCATTTTAAAGTGTTATCAATCAACTAACCCTTGTGTTTGTCCAATATAGGCAGCTGCCAGTTCGAGGGGCAAGTATACAGGGAGGGTGAGACTTGGACACCTGATTCTTGCACCTACTGCGCCTGTCAGAGGGGAAACGTCCATTGCGAGCAACTGTCCTCCTGCACCAAGGACAAGGGTAAGTTTACGTTCGGCAAACACGTCGTCCGTTTAAAGTTACTGCTACACTCAGCAGGACAGGATACGGAAAGGAAACAGACAGGACACGGACAAAATTCTGATGGGGGGCTACACACATCATCGGGATACGGACAGGGCATTTCTGAGGCGGGAGCCGTCAAACACTGCTCAACCCGCCGGCCTCCACACTCACTACAGAGAGCTACCGTCAGAATTTTCTGATAGTGTCGGAAGGGGTGCCTACACATACCAAAACAAGATACGACATTTGGCGAATGAATGCTCATCTGGCGTGTCCTTTCCGTGTCCCGTCCTGCCATGTGTAGCCGCGTTTCCTTTTTCTGTGCTCCCATTTGATAACACAGGGAGCATTCATCAGAAACTGTTCCGTCCGTTTCCTTTCCGTATCATTTCCTGCTATGTGTAGCCGCACCTTTATGATGGCAATAACGCACGCACACAAACGCATCCTGCCCGCTAGTTAGATGACTCACACAGTGGCACATTCAGTCGGACATTGCTATTTCTACAAATGTCTTTTTTGAAAAATAAAAATTATACCGGGTGAGTTTCCTAAAGTGATCCAATAGCTAACTTTTTTATTCCATATCTGACAGTGTACTTCTTAAGGGGGATCCTCTTTACTTTTTTATGTCGCTTTTAGGTATGTCTTTCACTTCTCAAAATTTCCAACCATTTTTCCAATATGGTGGTCAACTTGAAAATTTCTTTCATTTTATGGCATTTTTAGAATTTTTTTTATCTAATTTTAAGACTTTTTTACTCTTTGACATTTTTATCTAAACCTAACGGTTAGGGAGCTAGAGGCATTTTTAGTTCCTTAAGAATAACATGGGACACACTTTATCTGCCCATATCTCCTAAATGATTGATTAAAATAAAAAGTACTCAAGAATAAAAATGTCTTGAATTGATGTTTTAAGAACATATTGTTTATAATAGCATCAATTTTTTTAAAATTTTATTTTTTGTCCACCATATTGGTGGATAAATTTAATTTATGCGTAAATAATCATTTATATGAGTAGAATGTTCTCGAAACATAATTCCAAGACATTTTAAATCTAGAGTATTTTTTATTTTACTGAATGGTTTAGGAGATATGGGCGGATAAAGTCTGTCCCATGTTATTCAAGGAACTAAAAATGAACTTCAATTGCCTCTATCTCCTTAAGGCTGTGCAAGGGCTAGTAGGGACAAACTTCTGCCGGTAGAATGCAGCACTGTCACTCAAAAAAGAGAATCCAACCCCTCTGCATCCCATGACCACTGAAGCGTAAAGGGACTCACAACTCGCTCCCTCTCATTCTCTTTCTCTCACCCCTCTTTGTCGAGCGCTGGCCTTTCTCAAGTTTTACAAATTTCAGTGTTTGGCGTCTCTTGGCTGCCGTGAGCCGAGCCGATTGTTTTTCAAACGCTAGCAAAATTCGCACGGCCTGTCTGCCACTCCTCGCACCGGAGGTCTGCTCGCGCGGTAGCCTATAACACTACCGACAATTACTCATACAGATAACACTAAAAAACTTATATTATGGCACCAAATACAGTTATATTAAACAGAAAATTCGGTCTTCCATATATTGAATAATCACAAAAGTTATTTATAAAAAATAAAACAATAATTTTATTTAGTTTATCAAATTAAATTTTTGCATAAAACTTTAAAAAATAAATGTTATTCCAACCCATAATAATATTCTTCGTAGTTTTCATCAAGAGCAACTAAAATAAAACAATTCTTGATTTTTTAAAAATCATTTTATTTAATATAAATAATCATGTATATGACAATTTGTAACCAAAATTGACTTAAAGGCCTTAAATTGACACTCATGTTTTAATAATTAGAATGCTAAACAGATCAATCAAATTAAAAACTGCAAATAAACATTTGAAATTTTTTTAATTATTAAAAACTTATGTATTTAAAAGTTCTAAATAAAATAAATAATTAACTAAATCGAATAATATACATAGGCCTATATAGTTGATACACAACTGATGTGGTTCTTTGATTTGGATTTTATTTAATTTTAAACTAAAAAACTCTAGGAAATTTTCAAAATTGTAAAAATTTTATGTTATCCGTACATCCTATGTGTTCTGCGAATAATAAGAAAACCTACCTACCGCAAATTTATCGGATACCTTCGGCCTGCAAATTCCAAAAGGAAAATGCCCATAACGAAATACCGTTCCCAAAGAATCGGGTACCCTTGCTAATTCTCGTACACCCCCAAACAGCTACTTTGTAAAGGTTGTCGAGCTGGCGTTTACAACATCCGTTGAAAGAAAAATCAATCATTTCGTTGGTGTGCTTTACGTCAGAAGTAAAATGTCGATGAACTTTGAAAAATATATTCCCCCAAAGCAACATTTTTTTATAAAAAACATACGAGTATATTTGATATCCGGCAACCATTTAAATGTCCTGCTCTATTTATCCTCTTAAACCTTATTACAACTAGTGGTTTGAAGGGTTGAAAGCCCCTGCTACTGTTCTTATCATTGCACTTCATCAATATCACCTGTTTTTTGTCAACCTTTTTTAACAACGAAAATCATGCTTTTGAGGTCTGGGTTGGAAGTTTTTATTTCTATGTATTTTTTATTTTTATAGAGTTTATTGCATAGTGTACGATAATATGATGAAAAATATAAATCATCAACTCGGCCTAAAACGTTTTGCCTACTCACGTTCGGTTCACGTTCTCGAAGTCGTAAGCTTGAAACATGTTCTCGAGGCCGATAAAACGCCGGGCCTTTGTAACGAAATATAATATTATTACCCACATGTTATTTCCTACCCTCTGGGTTTTAGACATTTTAATAAACAGAAATACCTCAAATTTTGTGATTTAAGACCCTATAAAAAATTTCGTCTGATGTAAAGAGTATAAAAAGTTCATATTACATTTTCACTTCCAACTGCCTTTCATAGTACAATATAACATACAAAGACACCAATTTCCATGTCATTTCTAAAGCCGGACTCTCCTTTCGGCTACCCCTTTTCCTATGTCTTAGGACACAGCAAAGCCACATTCTTTAATGAAGACAGCATCATTTCTAAATGAGAAGAAATTTAACATAATGAGTATCATGGTAGTTTCGCCAGGCCCGGCTGTTTCGCCGTTGTCTTGCATTCGGACTCCCAAAATACAGCCTGCGGCTGCGAAACGGAACATACTTCCGGGAGTTTTGCCGTCCCGTGTGTCCCCACCCTTAGCGGTGTTTAGACACACACTAACAAATTAAAGGTTACACGATTGTTAAGGCGTTATTTTTTAACTATCAAATAACACTGTCATTTTAATCAGCGCCCCCTCCCAGGCCGGTGCTCCATGCGGCCGCATGGATCGCGTGACTGCTCTTTGACTACTATTTGAAACTGCTCTTACTACCTGAGTTGCGTTCCTCAACCCTTGTAAATTTTTCGTCAGGACAAAATGTTACCTCATTAGCTGATTTAACTAACTGTAAATAAGCGAGTGGGACAAAGTGTTTCATAGAAATTTGAGTTGGGACAATATGCTACTGTGACAAAGTATTTTTGTTTGCAGGGCTACATTAAAACACAATAAAGGTTGTTTTTATTACATTGGGAATGCACTTGAGCTGAGTGAAAATAGCATATTGAGTAACAATCTATGAATAATTCAGAAGTAGTATGTGCTATGCCTAATTATACGACACTATCAAATTCCATGTAAATAATAGAATGATCTAAGAGAAACCCAAATCTATTCAGTTTTCAATTACAGTAATAATTTGTTTGATAATATATTTTTTTATTTGAGTAATGCACAAATAAACAAATTGAATAACACCACTCTGGATATATTAGATCTTTCCCCTATATGAAATTCTTATATGGCAAAGCAAAGTATAATGAGCATATAATTTTCTTTCTAAGGTCGCCACGACGCCACTCGGCCACTCCACAGCTTAGTTGCAAATATATTAATTTCTAGAGTAATAAATTAAACTCTTACATAGATTGACAAGATGCACTGGTGAGGTAATCATTTTCCGATTCATTGTGATAGAATACTTCACTTTAGAGCTCGTTGAAGCAATTGTTGAAGCTTTCTTTCTTGCGTGAAACATTCCCTTGCTTTTAGATAGATAGTACATTTACGCGGACCGTTTTCGTAGAAATTTTGGTACTAACACTAACACTTAAACTGTAACAAAAAACAAAATATTGTCCACAAATAGTAAAACTGATTAAATCTATATATTTAAAACACAAAGGTAAAAAACCTTTTGGACACTTCGTCTGTGACTTCTACTGGACCGATTTACATGCGGTTGTACCAAAATAAACGTTTTCGGTTCTATATTAGCAGGTTTTATTCGTATTTCAAAAATATTGACGTTAAATCGGTCAAAAATGAAAAATAAACTTTTCTTATTTAGATTTAACATGGGAAAAAGCCAACATTTCCAATCCTTTGGACAGTTCGTCTGTGACTTCTACTGGACCGATTTACATGCGGGTTGCACCAAAATAAACGTTTTCGCTTCTATATTAGCAGGTTTTATTCGTATTTCAAAAATATTGACGTTAAATCGGTCAAAAATGAAAAATAAACTTTTCTTATTTAGATTTAACATGGGAAAAAGCCAACATTTCCAATTCTTTGGATAGTTCGTCTGAGACTTCCACTGACCAATTTACGGGTGTATCCATTTTGCCCCCACGGTTTCGGGCCCATCTCAAAACAGGACATTTGCCCCACGGGGTTAACAGTCAGAAAAAAATGACCGCTAAGAACAGGACACTTGCCCCACCAGAAGAGCCCCCCTCCCCAACGTCCTGCTGCTCTCTCGCCTCTCTCGCTCTCTCTCTCCTTCACTCGGCTTGGCTGGTGGTTGCCCTGCAATGCTCGGTTGGCGTGACGTCATCATAAAGCGCAGTCCCGTATGAATTGCATTGTAGGCCCCTGCTTCGCTTACTCACATTATGACTACATGCGTCCCACTAAAAAGTAGCCCTCTTTCCGTGGTGCGAGAACGAGAGTTGTGATGGTAAAAAACTACTCATAGAGTCATCGTATTCTCCGGCTTGGTGATATCTTTAGTAAAGAACGCATGAATGATCACTAGTTTTTCTCTTTGGAATATTGCACACAGTGTATTGCATAAATTTAATTTTAAGATAGGCATTTAAAATTCACACGAGAATTATATTAGATTACTTTCTAATTATGTATCGAAATCTTCGTTGTACGATACCAACAACAGGGATGTTTTAATGTTTTTTTTAATGGATCACTATTTCTAAAAAATATTCTGTACTGTGATATAAGATACTGAAAATAAACACGAACAGTCTCAGAAAGACTTGTTAAGAGTAGTCTTAGTCAATGATTAGTCATTTAGTAAGGCACCTAAAATAAAGAGGGTCTAACATAACATATCAAATTAAAACATGTTCATATCTTTAAATCAGAGACAATATCACATTTTACGAGCCTGGGCAAAATTAGACGTCGTAAATTTAAACAATTCTCGATAGAAAGTGGTTGTTTAGGTCAGATATCGTCAGATATCGTTAGGGTCAACATTAATTTTAATTAATGTTGATAGAATTAATGTGAATACATGCATTATATATTTTGGATTCATAGGCTGATTGATTTGATTGCGGTTTTTTATTCAATTCATTTACACTGACAATTTATTGGCAGGCCGTTGGGGGGAGGGGCTGTACTGCCCTCTCTTCTGGTGGGGGCAAGTGTCCTGTTCTTAGAGGTCATTTTTTTCTGACTGTTAACCCCGTGGGGCAAGTGTCCTGTTTTGAGATGGGCCCGAAACCGTGGGGCAAGTGGAACAAACGCCAATTTACACGCAGTTTGTACTAAATAAAAAGTAAACCCTTGTATACTAGCAGATTTGATTTACTTTGACGTTATCTTACTTCCTTAAATTAAAAATATCGACATTTTCAAACCTTTACAATTTATTTATTTTACACGCTTTCAATCAGCTGATTGTAAACACACGAGGTATTTAGTCTAAATACAGTGGATGAGCAAAAGCTCTTGAAGGATTTGGTTTATTATGGCCAGTACGGTGCCTAAAAACGTTTACTATTATTATGATGTATTGTCATTTATGGAAAGAAAGTTGCTTATTATGTAATTAACGTTATCTTACTTCCTTAAATTAAAAATATCAACATTTTCAAACCTTTATAGTAAATTTATTTTACACTCTTTCAATCTGCTGATTGTAAACACGCGAGGTATTTTGTCTAAATACAGAGTGGATGAGCAAAAGCCCAAGAAGGATTTCGTTTACTATAGTCATAAGTTATCATAATAGTATCTCCAATTTTTCTTTACACATACAATTCTGATCGTAATACCTAGAATAATACATAGTTAAGTATTATTTCACAACTCTCAATTTTTTATATTGAAATGAGGGGAACTAAGAAGGGGATTTAAACGAAGAGCCGTAGGTTATTCAGCGAACACAATGAGTGGTATTTTAGTGGAGCCCTCAACTAGCCTCATTGCATGAGAGTTTTATAGTAATTTTTATAGTAATTACGGAATTGGGGGTAACCAATTAGGGGGGTGGACCCTACATCCAGCATAACCTAGAAATATTTATCTAGAATATTTACATATATTACGTAAATTTTTATCATTTCGCAGTTAAAATCTTGTTAGCGGATTTTAATTACGAAGGGGTACTAAAACCGATTCATAGGAGTTTTTCAAAGCTTTTTTAACTATTGATTGTGAATTTTGTGTATTAAACCGTTTTGTTACTGTCTTCAACGTATAGCTCTTCCGTGGAACTAACTTATTACATACTTGACTTTTAATTATTCTACAAATTTAGGGCAACCCCTAGGGGGGCATGGGGGCGGAGCCCCCATCGAGCCGTAGGCGAGTTGCCCTTATATTTTCCAATGACAAATTGGGAATGTTTTTTCCCCAATATAGATAGTAGGAAAATTCATATAAAACCCTGACCATGAGCAAATGCGCCGAAATTCTGTAAATGATATTTGCAATGAGTCTTCCCTATCAAATAGTTTCTGAAGGGTGGATTTACGGCGTGGGACCGACACAACGGTGCGAGGGGCAGGTAGCCCGCGCGTGTGCTCGTGTGTGCGCGGCGGGCGAGTGCGCGGAGACGAGCGGGTTGCAGCTGTCAGCTATTAGGCGTAATAAAACTCAAAATTATTATATTTGGGCTTGCCTCCTGCTTACAAAATTTTTTTTTAAAGTATGATAGTTATATTTTTTTTTAAGTGCATTTTTGGCCAAAGAAATTGAAACCAATTTTATTCCTATTTAAAGGATATATTCTTTTAGGTCATAAGTTTAAGTCGTCATATAAAATTGAAATAATTTTGTGGATGTTTTGTAATAGTTTGTTTTAATCTACATAATTAATTATTAATCTTGGCAAAATATGGGTCCTTAGACTCTAGTGGTTCTTATGAAAGGCAAGCACCAATGTGACGTAAAAACCACCACTTTATATGACAATAAGTCATAAAATAATTGTGTCAATTTTTTTAAATATTTTTCCATTATTAGAAAATATTTGTATAGTCGAATTAAACACTTAAAACGGTATAATTATCAACTACGAAAAACCCCTTGCACCACCTTTGCCTCTATCTCCTTTGAGGGTGTAGATAGAAATGCCAATAAATGAAAAGGTATTAAAATTACACGATCATTCTAAAAATGCCATAAAATGTAGGGTGTTCCATAATAAATTTTAAAGCTGACCGCCATCTTGGAAAAATTGCAGGAAATTTTGAAAAGTGAAATACTTAAAGCAACATAAAAAAGTTAGGGTCCCCCTTAAGAAGTATACCTGTCAGATATAGGCTAGAATAAAAAAGTTAGCTATTGGACCAATTTAAGAACTAACCCCGTAAATTTTTAATATTCATTAAGTTTTGAACACAATGACTCACGATTATTTATGGCAAAAAATAAATTGTTTTATATAAAAACCCTTTCAACCTTCATACTGGGTTCTCTATACTCATTTTTTCTCAGAATTTGCCGCTGATTTCAAATATATAGCTTACATTTAGGTACTAATTCATTTGAGACTTCTCGTATTAGTCCTATTACTTCCATCCTCGAGGGGGTCAAGAGTGTCGGGTCCGTGCAGTTGTGAGTGTGAGTGCGTGAGTCGAGAGTACACTAATCCCTTGCTGCCATGGTAGACCGAACGGACTTTGGCGAGCAGAACAGCTGACAGTTTGGGGCAAATAGAAAATAGTAGGAAACAAATATTACAAACATCGCTGATAAACATTCAGCTACAACACTGAGTTTTGTTGCACGATTACATCGATATGATCTACGCTAAAATATTCAAGAAGTTCCTTTTCACATTTTCAAGTTGTGAAATAAAAACCCAAAGAACTAGTTTTATTGAGCCCGTTCATTTTGCAATTGTTGTATGAAACTGGCCTGATGCAGTTGTTATGAGTTCTTAACCAGAGAGCACTGAAAATACGTTCATGTGGTGTTTAAACTGAATATAGGGGAAACAATATTTTATGAAGGTATAACGTAAAAATAATAAAATATTACACACACTTACTAAATTATGGGAAATAAATATTCTTTTAGAGATAATAATAATCAATATTGCTATTTCAAGAATATAAAATGCGTCAATTGATGCAATTTATTAAAAAGTGTTTCGTAATCTAAATATGAATTTACTAGTGAAAAACTCCCAAAACAAAACTGCCATAAGGAAAGAACAACAATTCCATACCTCAGATCACAAATTTTGATGAGTTTTCCCAATCTGCCTGCGCGGTTCATAAAATTGAGAGCCGAATCAAAGCTGTGGTTGGTCAAAAAGACTTATAGGTGACGTCTGATACAATTTATGCCGTAAAGAATCAGTCAAGAAGATATAATTGGTTGAAAAGAGTGATGGTGCATGGGGTCACTAATGCCACTGACAATATGAGGTCATTAGCAACAATTGTTAAACTTTCCTTGAAGACTCTCAATATATTTAATGGTCTCCATCCTCTATTCATAATTTAATTAGATATAATTTTGCAATCGCTCATAGCTGAGCGCCTTCAAACGCTGTTACTTTGTTAGTGAGACTTCGCTGTTAAGCAGTTTGCGTTCACTCAATAAGCGGCGCACTCTTATTAATTTTTATCATCAATTGCTTAAATATTGTATTAAAAAGGGAATTTTCGTTTGTTGTGGTTTTAGCCCATATTATTAACAAAATTTATTTATTTATGTGTACATTAATGTTTGCGGCTTAATGAAATTTATATTGTTGTATATTTACAATGTAATCTAAAGGATACTTTTTTATACGATCTTAGATTGAGAATGAAAATTTTCTCTTCCTAAATATATTATGTAATAAATAATAATAATTTCAAATTTTTTACTTTTCTTACTCTAGTTTAATAGCTATTTGAGAGACAATTGTATTTTAGTTTACATGTGAATTTTACAATATAATTGTTACATAAACGTAACATGTTTTCAACACTTTTCTTGATCATACATTTTTCATAAATCCAATGTTTATTTTTTGGCATGCACACTATTCTTATGGATCTAGCTATAGTCATAGAACTCTTAAATATCATTAAACCATGAAAAATAGCATTTGGTTTCCACTTGACCCAACATGCAGTATTATATATGCAACATTCCTTTAAATATGCATGATTCCTTTATCTAATTGATTTTTTTTACTCCTTTTGTTGTGTATTTGTTTCAAGAGTCGTTATTTGGTACCAAATAATGATTTTCAATTTCAATTTATTTATGCCAGGCATGCGCAATCACGTTAACAATGCAGTGCTGTGCAATTTACCTTTGTATTTCTTGGCTATTTGAAAGACATCTTAAAGTTAATACAATTTTTTAATTTCTTTACTTTACTTACAAAATACTTTGTATCTTTAATCATTATAGTATAAGCAAATAAATACAATGTTGTTTGCGATGGGAAAACAATATGCATCACATAAAACATTGCTATATAATTCCAATCTTTAACATGGAAAAGCTCTGCATAGTAGTTTTCATTACTGGTCTTGAAAGTGACTTATTGCGGGGAGAGATTGCATTTACGTGCGAGGCGAAGCCAAGCGTGGAAAAGGATATCGAGCCCCGCTATGACATTTTTGAGAGGAGTATTGAACATTATTTTTCATTACGATATCAAAAAACTTGTAATCAACATGAATGTTTTTATTTATTTAACTTAGTTTTGAGAACAAAAACCAAACTCGTAACGGTGAGTTTCCGTGCTTATGTCGAGGTACATAAGCGCGGAAACTCAGCTTTATGCAATAGCTGATCGGTCTGCACAGCAAAATCCCATAAAGATTACTTTCCATGCACCACAGATGCACATAAAGTTAACGTTATGTAATTTTGCCGAGCAGTAGCGGGAATAACCTATTTTCTTAGCTCATTTTACATTTAGAAAGTGTACTTTTGTGTGTGGAGTAATGAAAAATGAATTACAGTCATTATATTACATACATGCAGCATAAATATTAAGCCTATACAATAAATAAACATTTCACCTAGCAGTGACACAAAAAGATGTAAACAATTAATTTACTGTTCAAAATCAATGGCATACATTCTTACTGTTTTTTTATTAATACAATAATAATAATAATAAACAGTGCCTAAGTTGAACTGTTGTCTGGTTGTGCGTTTCAGGGGATGAGTGCGCTGGGGTTATCTGTCAGGAGAAGCAGTGCGCCACTCAACAATACATTCCCCTGGGGGAGTGCTGCCCGGCATGTGCGGGTAGGCATACTGGGACAACACTCAAGAGTGGACTGAGTAGAGAGTAGAATAAATATTGTCAACAATTTACTATTTCTATATGGAAAAATGAGTTTCACGATAACTCGTTAGAACAATCTATTCTGATATTCTTACATAAAATAATAATTGGCATGAGACATTTCATTAAAAAGCTGTGTTTTGAACTTAAAATTGTAGAAAATGTCAAGGTGTCTACAATGATTCTTTATTTTTATTCCTAGAAAAATCCTTTGGTCAGATACCTTTTAACCTTAAAATATACTTAAGCAAATATGTTGTTGTATTGTGTAATTATTCTTATTTTCCCACAGATGATCTTGAAAAGCCTCCAGAACCCTCGGTAAGTTTTAATTTTTTTAAATACTTTTCTTTGGCTCATTAATTTTTCTATGGGAAACTTAAGCTGAAAAATACTAATTGTGCTTGAATAAAGTTGCAAACAATTATATAAAAATCAAGCATTAATTATTACAAAAATCATCTCTACATTTGAAATTTCTGACAAAGGGTAAAAGCAATTCATTAGGTATTGATATTAGTCTCTATGGTGGAGATTATGTTGAAAAATCAACATTCTAAATTAAAATATACAGACTATGTATTACAATGGACTGTACAAACTGATAATAACATGATTCCATTTTATTAATGAAGAAATGTAATAATATCCTTACAAATAAAATGATCATAATTATTTTTTTGAAAAAAAAATATTTAATTTTATTATAATGTTTTTTTTGTATTAATACTTAAAACGTGTTTATTTTTTATATTTTTAAACACTAACAAGGCGTAACATTCATTTTAAGTTGTATTTTAGCTTTTAAAGAAAATTTCCATACTTTAATAAATATTTTGTTGCATTAAGGAAAAAACTTTTTCACCCATCTTATGGAAAATTCATCAGTAGTTTTTCCAATCTAAAACTAGAGCAAGGGTTTAACTTAAGTATTGTTCATGAATAAATAATTGGGTGAACGGATCGACGAGGAGTGAAAAATCCTCATACATAACTGTTAGTCGCTCATGTAGTGACAAATTACGATTTCATTGACGACAATTTGTTCGCAAGAAGCCTCACATCGACTTCAAACTTTCACAGTAGATTTTAGGTGTAATTTTTAAGGGTAACTTAATTTTTAACTTCAAGTTTGTTTCTGAAGTTATTGTGTTAAGTAATAAAGTAATGAGATGTCATTTCATTTCCCTTAAGAAATGCGTTGTGGGCTGTAAATAACGGTGCTTAAGGCTTTGTTAAACGGTGATCGAGTTGTCTGTTGTCAGACATGGAGTAAGCATGTGTGATGGAAACTATTTTCTGCCTGTTATACTGTAACTGCACTAAATATAATACAATTTGCTATTTATGAAATATTTTAAAATAATTTATGAATACTAGGAAGATATTGTATTAACAAACAACAATAAAAAGAAAATATTTATTAAAATAATAAATATGTAAAAAGTACCGACTGGTAATCAAATATCTTGAGTGAAAAAATAAAAAAAATTACAAACTTTTTCTATGTAGTTAATATGTGTAATTTGATGGATGTGTTATTTTTAATTAATTTTTTTAATAGCGTGGAACTAGGATTATTTGGCTTATGTTGCCGTTCATCAACATACATGTGGAACAAACGTACTCCTAGTTATCTTTTTGTATCTACTCTACCGTTTACTAACATTTGTCCAGGTGAGACCCGGCACTGGATACGCCGAGAGCGAGGGGGAGACAGTTGCACTACCAGGGCCGAGGGTGAGTGAGCGCCGGTGCAAAACATAACGATGTTGATCCTTTAAAGGAACATTGTCATCAATATGCAAATGGTGTTGTTTTCAAAAATTCAATCCATAAGAAATATAGGCTACTAAAAATATTTCAAGGCTAGAATTTGAAACTGCAAAATCTTTTTTTATTAAAACATCGTTGTTTAAAAAGAATATGAAAATGTCTCAATCCAAAATATTTTCCAACCGGGTCGGTTTTGAGTATTTCCTGCTCAAATGAAATTAAAAATCTAAAAGTAATTACTGAAATAATTTGACAATCACAAAGTAAAGTTTTATTAATATGTAAATAAATATTAGAAAAGAAGTTTTAGAAAAGTACTTTTGAGGCACTTCATTTGGATATGGACATTATCTCATGTTAAATCTGAGTGTATCCGATGTAAGTGCAAAACTGGAGGCTAGGAATTAAGTGTTAAAAATTCTCACAATAAAAATTTACAATTATATATATAATAATTAAATCACCGATAATGCTGTAGAGAAAATTTGATTTATTAGGGAAATAATAAAATACTATCTTACAGGGAGAAACAGGGCCTCCTGGGGACCGCGGACGGCCGGGGTCTACAGGGCCTCCAGGAACTCCGGGGAGTCCCGGGATACCCGGAAACCCAGGACTGCCAGGACCTCTACCTGATGTAAGTACCCCCACCGTAGTGTCAAATCTTAGTAGGTATTCCAGGAAGTCGTGGGATCCTAGAATATCTTAAAAACTAGGACCGTCAGGATCTATACCAGATGTGAGTACCCCCTTCGTAGTAGTGTCAAATCTTAGTAGGTATTCCAAGAAGTCCTGGGGTCCTGGGATATCTTAAAAACTAGGACTGTCAGGATCTCTACCAGATGTGAGTACCCCCTCCGTAGTGTCAAATTTTAGTAGGTATTCCAGGAAGTCCTGGGGTCCTGGGATATCTTAAAAACTAGGACTGCCAGGATCTCTACCAGATGTGAGTACCCAATCCGTAGTGTCAAATCTTAGTAGGTATTCCAGGAAGTACCGGGATACCTTGAAAACCAGGACTGCCAGGATCTCTACCAGATTTGAGTAACCCCACCGTGTTGCCAACTCTTAGTAGACAAGAATTCCTGAACTAACGGGAATCTTTGAATTGTCAGAACCTCTAACAGGTGGGAAAATTACCATACAGGATAACACTTAGGAGAAACTTCAGGAAGTCCAGGTATATTCTCAACTCTCGAAAGTGGTTTTAAGAGTCCACTACTATAAAACCAAAACAGAATTTATTAATTTTTGATATTAGAAAATCATTTTTAAATGCACTGTCAATGCCGTAAAAACCTTTAGTATACGTTTTCAAACTTTCACAATATACAAATAAATGATCTTGAATGTAAGGCTTAGAAGAGTGAGTGCTTAATGGATTTGCTTAGAAACATTTAGCACTTGTTTACTCTTCCCAATTACAATTTTATTTGCAATCATAGTTGTTCTGGTAATGTATGTAAAAGTTTGGTTGTTAGTTAAAAAAAACTATTATTTATTAAAAATATTTTAAAAATTTATTTAATTTTTTTCAAAATACTGTTTGATACAAAAATAAAAAGGTTTTTTGTCAAAAAAATCTTAAGCAAATTAGTATCCTCATTTGGCTTAACAATCATTAGTTTGAAATTGCTTGTATTCCATCATCCCTTATTTTTTGTTCAGATGTCGTCCTACTATAACCAACTGGCCCTAGTGAACGCCGGTAGCGACAAGGGCCCTACTGGAGTGGAGCCCTACAGTGCCATCCCTGATGCCTTCCACTACCTGCAGGCACAAGTGGGGCCGGTCGGGCCAAGGGGGGCCCCAGGTATGTGCCTCCAAAATGACATATCAGTGAAGCCCAAACCTTCCTTGGTTTAAGTTCAATATGAAACAACCACTAATAATTCAACCCATAATTAATTTACAGCATAAATTTATATTTCATTTATAATATTTCTTTAAAGTCTTTATAGTACAGTCAAAACCATTTATGCCTAAATATGCCTAAATAGAGTTAAAAAAAACCTTTGTGGTCGTTAAAAAAACTTGCCTTTGGTCATTACTAACCATATTTTACAAATATTTTACAGACCTCACCGTACCGGTGAGCTGTACTCTTATCATTTTTCCATTGATTGGAAAAATGGTAAGACATTCACCCTCAGCGTGAGGGGGCTTACTACTGTACGGGTGTTTTTGGTGACCCCGGGGTACCTAGCAATATTATTTTGTGAACATGAATATAATATTCTTTACAAAAATTAAATACAAATACAGTACCTTTTTTATTAATTAAAAGATAAAAAGTTTGTTGTTTAGGTAAAAAGTCGGAAAAAAAGTTAATCCGTTTTAGTAAATGAGTTTTTACATATTAAGTTGCTTGTTGGTTTTAAATAAAAAAAGTATGAAATGGACTAAAAATATAACTCATATTCATATTTTAGATGCCTTTATAAACGTTTTTGCATTTTAACACACAATTTTTTAAAGTTAAGATTTGAAAAATGAAGTAAAGAATAATATTTTTGGTAAAAATAAATTTTATAAGATAACAAACACAAACTTTCATATCAGACATCACTTTGAAAACTACTTTAGGGCTCAGGTTACACCAAAATGAGTATTTCAACCAACAACTAAAATTCGAAAATGTTGACAAAGACATAGTTCTACATATAATGTGGTGGGGAGAAAGTAAAATAAAAAAACTGTAATTCCTGTTGCAGGACCATCCGGGGCAGTGGGGCCGCAAGGGTTTCAAGGAGTTCGGGGGGAGCCGGGGGAACCAGGACCACCAGGGGTGGCTGGGCCTCCGGGGCCCAGGGGCCCGCCGGGATTGCCTGGCAAAGATGTGAGTAGAGGATGGGTCACTCCGGAGATGAGTAGTGTGGTTTTGGAAGCTCTGACCCACAATGCATGGATGAAAAACTGACATGTGGAATGCGATAAGAAGTAACTTATTAGGTGATAAGACATCACTTCCTCTCCCCGTCCTATCATCTGTCAGTTTTTTATTTATGCGTTATGGGCTAGAACTTCCTAACCCACATTACTAAATGTGGGTTTGATTAGGTTTAGGTTTAATTGTGTGTTTCCATTAAAACGTAATCCTTGATTTTAAATTTAAAACTGCAAACATAATAAATATCTAAGTATGCTACTATTTTATTGATAGTAACAACTAAAAAATATATTAACGAGTTTTACCGATGTTTAGTTTATAGTAGGTATTGAAAGTTAAACCACAAAAAAATACCATTAAACGGTACCCCCCATACTTTTATACGTAATGCAAATTCAACAAATCATGTAACATCCTGCACTCTTTAGTAAATATCTCAACACCTTTTTAAAAGTGGAATTGTTATTACACTCATTAAATTTGTTATTTAGTATCAAATTCCTTTATATTTTGTGGGTTCTGTATTGTCTAAGGCTTGCTTTTTAAGTATTCAAAGGAAATAATCGAGAGATCATTAATCTTGTACTTTCCACTTTCATATAACGATTTTTTACAAAAGGCTGATTAAAAGAGTATTGTGTTCTGGCATATCAAGAGCTAAGTCTTCTGGATTATTTTTCCATGGATGCAAAGAGTAATGCATTCTGCATTAAAATACCCCACAAATTACAAAAAAATTTAAACAAAAACTACAAATTTTAAGAGTGGAAAAAACACTTTGAAAAAAGTGTCCTGAAATTTACTAAAGTGACCAGGACATATAAAAGTTGATAATATTGTTTAGTAAATTGTTGCAGACATTTTCCATCACTGATTAGTAAAACAAATTCACGACGTTTCGGGATCTGGAATCTGAAGACGAAATCAGTTTCCAGATCCGGAAACGTCTTGAACTTGTTTTACTAATCAGCGATGGAAAATGTCCGCAAAAATTTACTAAACAATAACATGAACTCACCATCACCAACAATGAACTTTAAACAAAGAGCTGATGGTAGTCAGTTTGAAAAAAAAAAAACAGAATACCATTCAAATCCTTACAGGATTTGAACTAAAAATTGTAATTAAATGTACCATTGATATGTGTTTTTGTTTTTAGTTCATTATTTGAAACCAAATGTTCAAACACTCTGTGTTGATACTACTTTTAAATCAATCCAAAATGTTATATCTGTAAGCTGGTAGGGTAAAAAAATTTTACTGTCAAGGAATTTATTTTACTTACTCTTCTGTCTGAGGGGCAGTGGGCTTACCACTGTACGGGGGTTTTTGGCAACCCCGGGGTACCTGAGCCAAGCTGTGAGACCCCACTCACAGGCCTTCCAGAGCTAAATCCTTTCATCCCATCCTTGAGGTCTTAGCTCACAGTCTTTATTCTATTCTGAGCTAACCTTGGCTAAATTCTTTCTTCTTTTCGACCCAGCATATACAGTAAATATAGTCAAACCAGAGTAAAACTTCAAGTAAACGGAGGGAATAACTATGCATATATTGTGACTCTTCATAATTTAACTGATAAATTTGTGCATTTAATTGGTTCGATTTTTGTAACGCACATATATAAATGGGTTTGCCTGATTTTAGAATTTCTTAGAAGGTTAGTTAGCATTTTTATAATGATCCCTTTAGCAATCTATGATCTTCTTTAATCCTACATGGTAATGGTCCCATATGTGAAGAATTATCGAAAGTTGGCTGTATTAGTATTGAGTAGCAATGAAATAATGAATCATTTTAATACCATCACAAATAAATCATTACGAAAACAATCGAATCATGACACTTCTGTGATGCAGGGAGACCAAGGAGAGGACGGCGAGGCGGGTGCCCCCGGGCCAGCAGGACCCCCGGGGCCCAGGGGCCTGCCGGGCATGCCGGGGCTTCCAGGCATTAAGGGCCACAGGGGGTTTCCCGGACTGGATGGCTCCAAGGGGGAGCAAGGGCCTCCGGGCGAGAAGGGCATCCAAGGGCCCTCAGGTCCAATGGGTGCCATAGGGCCTATGGTAAGAGATTCATATGAATATTTAAGTTTTAGAAACACCCTCATTGTAGCGTACCTGGGTACTCAGTGAATTTCCAATGTAATTTGATATTCCATTTTCCTAATAAAAGTACCTTGGGACTTAGTATGTAGATTTGTTGTTATGGGAGTGTTTTATACGAGGGCCGTTTTTTATCAACCTCAACTATTTGACTTTTTATAGACTATTAATAAAAGACCTGTTCATGTAAAACAATAATTTTATTACCAAAAGATTGGTACACTTAAGGTTACTTTTTGACATAATCACCGAAGAGATTGAGACATTTTTCATATCTGTGGGCAAGCTTTTCAATACCCTCTTCAAAGAAAGTTGCCGCCGGCCGAGAATTCCGAGTTCAGAGCAAAAATTCCAAAAAAAATCAACAAAACAAAAAATATGGACAAATTTTGTAGAAAAAGCAGTAATGGTGAATCTGTGGTTTTCTTAAACGATTCTGTCAACTCGTTGAACCAGGTCATTTGAAACGGTCATTTGCAACGACCTGGTTCAACGAGTTGACAGAATTGTTAATGAAAACCACAGATTCACCATTATTGCTTTTTCTACAAAATTTTTGAATACTCTTGTTTTTTTTAATTAGTTATTTTTATTTTTAGATTTTTTTTTAATTTTTGCTCTGAACCCGGCGGCAACTTTCTTTGAAGAGGGTATTGAAAAGCTTGTCCACAGATATGACAATGTCTCAATCTCTTCGGTGATCATGTCAAAAAGTAACCTTAAGTGTACCAATCTTTTGGTGGTAAAATTATTGTTTTACATAAACATGTCTTTATTTATAGCCTATCGGAGGTTGATAAAAAATGGCCCTCGTAAGTAATTACAGGTTAATTACTACCTATAAGTCTTGTCATATAACTTGGCTAATGAATTTACACTACTGTTCAGTTTAAATTAGGGGATAATCAGCTGTTCGGTGAATATTAAACAAATTAAGTTAGCTCAATGTTTTTGGAAAGGTACCCCCTCTCCAATCATAGCTCCAATCAAATCAAGGTACATATCAAATTTTATCAATATCTGGTACTTTTGTTTTCCAAAGAAACAAAAATGGAAGTGAATATGTAGTTTTGCTGCCATGTGGGTGTTGTAAGCAAATGTAAGGTAAATCTTATCTAGTAATAATATATACTAAGTTTTAATATCATTTATTATCACATTGTATCCATAAACAAGCGAGACAAAAGGTTTTGTTAATTTCAAATAATAGTTATAAGTTTATGGAAAACTATTTTTGGAGTTTCTCCATAAGTAGTTAAACTCAGTTAATGATTAAGAATACTAAATTGTTCAAATTTTCTAGATCTTTTATAGGTTTTTATGTTAAAATTATAAAATTAAAAAAAAAATTAATCTAAAAATCCATTTTTTTTTTGAAACCACTAAAAACCCAATTTTGGAGGTCCGATGTATTAAATTGAGTATTGAGTCGATATATTACAGTACCTTGATTTTGTTTGTCTGTTGTAGTTGACTTTGGTTTGTTTGTTTGAGTTAATTATGCAAATGGTATCAACTTTTATACATTTAGACATTAGAGATTTCTGCTTATATAAATCGTTTTAATATTTGAAATATAGGGAGCCTATATACTGAATTTAGAAACCTGTAATCCAAATTACAAATTAACCTGAGCAATATTTTCTTGAGATGTAGTAAACATATTATTTTGATAGACTTTATTTTTTATTTTATTCATAAAACAATCAAAAAAGGAATTTCATATTGTCATAAGTTTATTTCATATTATTTATTTGGCCAGAAGTGTTATTACAAAGATGCATTGGCTGTGTAAAAAAATACAATAATCAACCAACAATCTCTGAAATAAAACAATCCGACATAAGCTATTTCATCATGTACATAGTTTAAATACATTTTTACCTGTCAACAATAAGCTCCTGGATACTAAGCAGCCTGAAAGAAGCATTGCTTTGAGTCACTTTTTGAAGGTAGCAGGATTTGACTTGACTTATAGATTATGAGTAGCAGAGAATAATTACTCTACTCGTCCCCTCATTCCTAAACACATACTTATTGTCTTTTTGGGGACTCATCCATGCTATATTTAAACTGTAATTATATATTGTATTTTCTTATGGAAAAAGTAAAATGAATTGAATTGAATTAAAAAGGCGAACAATGTCATATGAAGATGTTTAGTAAAAATAGTTGTTGGGTGCCTGGAAAATTCAAAATTCAAACAACTACTCTAGGAGTAGGAGCAAGTCGAGTATCTAGTATTGAAATAAGTTTTCTGCTATTGTTATATATATTTATTTATTTATAGAAGGGTCTCTAATATATAAATTAAATGAAAGGTTCATATTTCGGAATACTGAAAAACTCTCTATATGAAGTTCCGCCATTGATCTTGTGAATAGTCCCGATTGCTAAAATGCTTATCAGGTATCCAATGGGTGTTTAAAACAAGTAATTTTCCTGCTATTGGATTTTGTATTTATGTTTTTAAAAAGGTAAAAATACACTAATCACATTAACATTATTCTAGATGATTTAATTAATTTTATCAGAGAAATAAAAAATTTTTATCGTGAGCTCAGCTCCATTGTATTTAAAACGTTTTTTTAAAGCTCATGCCGTGGATGTTTGTTCATAATTATGCGGTTTTATCTGAACCGACGTTCACTCGCCCCTATTGCACCTCGACCATTTCTTTACTTACCCTTAACCTAGATCTCAATTTTGCAAAAGAGCGTCGAGGTGGTTATTTTTGTATTCATTAGTGAAAGAAAATAATACAATAAAAATAAATTTAGTCTAAATATTGTTATTGTTGACAAATGTTTTCATAACTGCTAAGTGTAAAACATGAAGAGAAGTCGGTTTTCGAATTTTGTAGTTTGTGAGGTGTGTTGATTGCATTGAATGGTGAATGTGTAATGTTGAACGGTGCGTGAAGTTGCGTTTTCCATTGCAGGGCCCCGCGGGGCCCCGAGGCGAGAGGGGGAGGGAGGGCCCGCCAGGACCCCCAGGTCTGAGGGGCATCGACGGAGTTGCTGGGACCCCTGGCTCACCCGTGAGTATGCATTCACTTCATACTACATTCATAACCACATTTTGGCCTCGATAAGCAACAAGTTAGCATCCAGGTCCAATGCTAGGTATAAAAAGGGTAAGTGATATCTACAACTTACAAACATTTTATACAGATAATTAACTTACAGATAACTCCGAGACACATTACTTTTGCAAATTTTAACTTTATGATTTGCCTCTAAGATACACATTTTATATAACTATAACGTTCGAATACCTTTAAGAATTTGAATTCTGACACTCTTTTATGCAGTGTAGTTTAATGTAAATTAAATTAAGTGTTTTTGATTCCAGCATATTATATAATAAGAAAATGAATAGTAAATTTTTACTGATTTTAAAAACCCTGTTAAGACAATAAAATAAACCTGGACTTATATAAGATGTATAATATAAGAGGTGTGTAACAAACTTGAGTAGAAGGCATGTATTTAGTACAAATACTACTGTACTTATTTATTCAAAACCATGCAGACGAGTTTAATTTTGTATACCTATACTAAAAATAACCTATAATATCTTAAGATATTCAGACGAATGTGGTGAATCTTGCAGTTGATACTCTAAAATGCATGTTCTGGCAGCATATCCACACATTTTATATTTTATAGTATAAACTTATGATAAACTTCAATTTAGCTGTTCATCTTTACTTAAGAGGGGGTGAAAGGACTCCTCTCAGAACCTCATGCAGTGCTTCGCCTGCTCCCATTTTGTGCCCTTATAAAGGTATAAAGCTATAAAACTACAATGGTTCAAAGTTGCCCAATTTTGATCAACATTAAACCATTAAGGCTCTTGGAATCAAAGAGTAAAAAACAAAAAAAAAAACAAATCAAATAGCCCGATTGTTATCTTTTATTTAAAACCTCTCTCACTTATATCGGACCTAAAATAAAGGCACAAAATGGGAGCAGGTGAAGAACTGCACGATGAATTTTGACCTGCGAGACCTCGGAATCGGTTCGCAACAATGCGAACCGTATTCAGGTAGTTTACCGCAACATTATAATCCCTCTATCAATTTAACCACCTCTTCACACTATGGAAGTTTTAAAAATCGTTTGGAATTCGACGTTGGTGATAGTGTACTGATGTTTTAAAAGTCATTTTTACTCAATAACCTATGTTAGTTATGGTAAAATTCACACCATTAAACTCTTTAAAGCCTTATTTTGTTTACTTACACAATTCCACAAACACGTAAAATATTTCTTTTATAAAAACATTACTTATTTATGATTTCAGAACAACTAGTTAGGTCACATCATTATCATATCTTGAATTAATGTTTTAGTAATATGGAAATATTTGGTCAATAGTTTTTTTTAAGTAAAAACTGTGATATATTTTAGGTTAAAAAACAAAACTAGTTAGTTGGACTTTTTATTCATATGGTGAATAAAAACATATGTTTTGTACAGGGGCGGACTGGGTACTCCATTAGGGCGTAAACCTTGACTAGCCTGAAGGCGCACACCGGGGGGTCCCGGAAAAATATAGAAAATGGCATCCTATGTACGATTTGATGCTATTCTGACAATAAGTATCCAAAGACAATAAAAATGATCGTATTAGGTTCTTATTTTGCATTATATTTTAATATTTTCACTCTTTTCCCTTGGAATACAAAATTGGAATTTTCTATCTACAAAAAAACATTAATGTGCTTGGAATCGGAAAATTTCTACATAGATCGAAAGATAACATTAGGCCTTCTATTTATTTTATTTTAATCATAAAAATTCTTTATGTGTGAATGCATAAAAGGTAGGCTATTTAGGGCCAGGGCCAATTAGCACTATCTAAGCTTTACCATAACTTAAAGAAAATATTTGGCCTAACTTAAAAGTTTTAAATTTTTATCTCCAAAACACAGCTTAATGTTCAGGTTATTTGCAACAGTAAAATAGGCCTACCTAACATACTTCTACAAATGAATAGGAAATTATAGCCTATATAGATATTTTTATTTTATAGCCTGTGAAGATATTTTTGGCTGGATAAGTGTACCAAAATATAGGTCTAACAATTTGAT
Organism: Neoaliturus tenellus; assembly: GCA_030545055.2. Taxonomy (NCBI): domain Eukaryota; kingdom Metazoa; phylum Arthropoda; class Insecta; order Hemiptera; family Cicadellidae; genus Neoaliturus; species Neoaliturus tenellus. The sequence goes on from CM061535.1 coordinate 90,413,063, forward strand.
CCAATTAGTAACATATAGAGCCTATTTATATAATTCATAAATAAGCCTTAGTCACAAATAAAAGTACTGTTTAACTTACTAAAATGTAATGATCTACAAAAACGCAAAATATAATTTTGATTGATTTAAGACCTAAGTAATGAAATCTCATAAGATATGTTTAAAAGAAAGTAATCTTGGCTTGATTACCTAACCTATTTTTACAAACGGAATGAAATTATAGCCTGAATAGAACTACTTTGTTACTTTGGGCTGGTTATCTGTACCTAAATATAAACAATTTGACCCAATTGATGGTATAGCGAGCCTATTTAAACAACTAATTAATAGGGGTCAGCTTAGCCACATATAAAATACTGTGATAAAGGTTAAAATATACCTCAACGTTTCAATCCAACTAGTTTAACGGGTTGAGGTATTGTAACCTTTATACAGTAGTCTTAAATCAATCAAGGAATCAAGTAATTATGAATTAAAAATAAAAATCCTGTTTATACTTATTATTTTATTTTTAAGTTTTCAGGTATTTTTCTTTATTTATTCTCACCACAATAACTTTTACTACGTAAAGGCAAAAGTCTACAAATGTACACATCTATATCTATAAAAGAGGAAGTATGTATATATATTTATATATATATATATATATATATATATGTATGTATGTTGCCTATAGACTCTGAAACCACTCAACAGATCGTAATGAAACTTTCAGGCATTATTAAGCAGTATTCAAGGATGGTTTGAGTGAAGTTTGGTGAAAATCTGTCCAAAGGGCTCTGACCCAGAGGGCATACAATGGTGCAGTGTCAGGTTTTAGAAATTTAGTGTTTACAAAATGAACTGCTGTAATTAAAAAATTTGAAAGTTTCATTCAAGCAGATGCTTATAATCATAGAAGTAACCAGGTGTGAGGTATAATGTTGATGTTTGTGTTGTCTTTATGGCTCCGCCCTATGGAAGCTCACAATTACACTAAAAGCCTACAGGTGGTTAAATTTGACATGGACGATTCTCTTTGCTCATAGGTACTCACTAGGAAACGGTTTTGCAAATATAATTTTTTAAGCTATTTAGGGCTCCACCCCACTGGACTTCAAAATTACTTTAGGGCCACCGGGGTTGAAATTTGATGGACGATGCTCTTTACCCATAGGTACTCACTAAGAAACGATTTTGCAAATATAGTTTTTTAAGCACTTTAGGGCTCCGCCTCACTGGACATTGAAATTACTTTAAGACCTCCGGAGCTGAAATTTGACATGGACGATTCTCTTTGCTCATAGGTACTCACTAGGAGATGGTTTTGCAAATATTGTTTTTTAAGCTCTTTAGGGCTCCACCCCACTGGACTTCAAAATTACTTTAGGGCCACCGGGGTTGAAATTTGATGAACGATGATCTTTACTCTTAGGTGCTTACTAAGAAACAGTTTTGCAAAAATAGTTTTTTTAAGCACTTTAGGGCTCCGCCTCACTGGCCATTGAAATTACTTTAGGACCTCCGGACCTGAAATTTGACATGGACGATTCTCTTTGCTCATAGGTACTCACTAAGAAACGGTTTTGCAAATATAGTTTTTTAAGCTCTTTAGGGCTCCACCCCACTGGACTTCAAAATTACTTTAGGGCCACCGGGGTTGAAATTTGATGGACGATGCTCTTTACCCATAGGTACTCACTAAGAAACGATTTTGCAAATGTAGTTATTTAAGCACTTTAGGGCTCCGCCTCACTGGGGACATTGAAATTACTTTAAGACCTCCGGAGCTGAAATTTGACACAGACGATTCTCTTTGCTCATTGGTACTCACTAGGAAATGGTTTTGCAAATATAGTTTTTTAGGCTCTTTAGGTCTCCACCCCACTGGACTTTAAAATTACTTTAGGGCAACCGGGGTTGAAATTTGATGGACGATGATCTTTACTCTTAGGTGCTTACTAAGAAACAGTTTTGCAAAAATAGTTTTTTAAGATCTTTAGAGCTCCACAGCACCGGACTTTAAAATCACTTTAGGGCCACCGGGGTTGAAATTATATGGATGATTCTTTTTGTTCATAGGTGCTCACTAAGAAACGGTTTTGCACATATCGTTTTTAAGCACTTTTAGGGCTCCGCCCCATTGGACTTTAAAATTACTTTAGGGCCACCGGGGTTGAAATTTGATGTACGATTCTTTTTGTTCATAGCTACTCACTAGGAAACGGGTTTGCAAATATAATTTTGAAGCTCTTTAGGGCTCCGCCCCACTGGTCTTTAAATTACTTTAGGGCCACCATGGTTGAAATTTTACTTGGACATGCCTCTTTGCTCATAGTTACACCAAGAATGGTTTTGCAAATATATTTTTTAGAGGGCTGTGCTCCACTGGACTTTAAAATTAATTTAGGGTCTCTGGATTTGAAATTTGACATGGACGTGCCTCTTTGCTCATAGGTGCTCTTGCATTTGCAATTACGATCAATAAGATACAAGGCAAACTTTGACTATTCTGGGTTTAAATTTGCAAAATGCCTGTTTATCCTTTGGCCTTACAGTGATATTAATGTACTTACTTTCTATGCCATCGACTTTTTTTTTGTTACATTAAAAAACTTAAAACTTAACTTATCTTTTTTTTGTTATATTAAAATGGCTTTATTTATGTAAACAACTTTAATTTGAGCGCAGCAACGCGCGCCGGGTAACTGCTAGTAACTAATATAATCTAATGTAAATTTTGTAAAAGTGGTGAATCTACAATACTATTTATGTCACTGTATCCTGTGTGATGAATTATCAAAATAAATTGAAGAGTTTATCGACTATAATCAGTTAAAAAAATAACATATTAATTGACAGTATACACTCTTTATTAGTTTAATGTTTGCTTGACTATAGTTTATCACAGACGAGACCAATGTAGTGCAGTTTTATTAGGGTTCATCATAAAATGACGTGGGAACACAAGGTCTGTAGAGGAAAAAGCATAACTCCTTCCAAGGTCTGCTGAAAAGCTATTTTTTCCGGATATGAAGCGTCAAAACTAAAACAGAAGTCAAGTTACATTATAATATTTACCATTACACAGCTGATTGAAAAAGAGACTGAAGCAGTCTTGCCACGGATACGATATTTATTGCAACGACACCACATTACTCTATTTTACATTTGGATTATTAGTTAACAACAAACCATCAGGTAATTACCCAATTAACAATTATCAATCAAGGTAAATATAAAAACATAAATTCTACCATATTTTGCTTTGAAATTCCTTATTTTAGTAATAGTTGAGACAAAAAATCTCTAACACAAAATAGAGCGATTGTTGCTTTCTGCAGCGTTGGCAACATTTGCAGGTAACAAAGAGTAAAATGTTGGTTTTTAACACTAACCAAGAAAAACTCTGTGGCGACATCCACGGATGTCGCAGAAACTGACACCATTGCTCTTAAGATATGTAGTTCACCTGTGGCACTACAGTCATCTTGGTGGGAACATAGATATGAACAAACAAGAACTTTTATAACATTTTTAGATCTATGCGCGGGAAGCGCACAGCTGTTTTGAGCCGCTCAGAGTAAAGTGCCTTCTACTCGGTCGGTACTCGGTAGTAGGCATACAGGTGCGAGAGAGAAGAATATTGCTTTGCTCTCGTTTGTCGACAGTGTCATTGTCAATTTCATGTATCACACCCGACTTTATGTTTTGCTATTCCCTGCTGAAATTCTCACTATGAGTTTTCCTTTTGTTTCTAGAAAGGTGTCTCGGCTCATTGTTTGAATTTTAACGAATATTTTTTTGAACGAGGGCGCAAACATTGATTGGATGGAATATTGAGAAGGCGTATCAGCCCGGCGGCCGGTGGGCCGGCGGGCCAGTCCGCCCCTGGTTTTGTATAAAAGAAAAATACTTATGGGGCCTAATTATTTTATTTTTTTAAAATTATTTTCTGGCTATATATTTTTTTAAGTCTTTCTATTGATGCAAAGTGAAGTCATCTTCCCAAAATAAGTAGACATTTTAGTTCAAACATAAATTTTCTTTTATTCTTATTATTTTGTGCTATAAGCTAAAATTATTAAAATTAACATTTTCTTTTTGAGTTATTTTTCATTTTATCCAAGTTGAAGTCAAGCCACTACTTTATTTTAATGACTCAATTTTTACTAAAAAATTGAAATCTACAAACGGGTTAAGGTGTTGCAACTGTATTTATTTAAGGGCAGCAAAATTATTTGGTGTAAATAATGCAAAATTATTTTGGTTATTGCAATTTGAAAACATATGTTAAACTATATTCATAAACATATATGGCATAAATGATGAAAGGCTCATGAATGAGGTCATTTGAATGTTTTTCATTATTATACTGTTTTCACAAATCCTTTTGTTTAGTAATTCTTGTAACATTGTTGTACAGGGTGCCATAGGAAAACCGGGACCCCCGGGTTTTCCTGGGTCCCAGGGGGCGAAGGGTGACCAGGGCGCCCAAGGCCCGAAGGGCAGCCAGGGCCTGCAAGGGCCTAGAGGTAATCATTAGTCTTCAAAACTATCGCACTCCCAGAAGAAGTAGTTTTACAAAAGGAAATAACCCGTCGCAGCAGACCTGTACTCAACGTATTTCCATTGGAATTTTTGATTTTGTGTTTTTCCCTAAACACCATAGAAATAAGTATGCAGGTTTGCTGCATGGGGTGTTGTTAGAAAAGTAGGTTAATTCCTAATTAGTAAAGATGAATATCCATTTGTATCAATATTTGTCACTTTTTAATTTTCCCCATGAAAAATCAAAATTTCTCAAAAACGGCTCTTACGATTTTGATTAGATTTTTTTGGTTTATTAAGATTAAAATGCTGAATAAAATGACACCACCCGCATCTCCAAGAAAATGCACGTTCAAAAGTTATACAATAAAAAATGTTAAAAAATCAAATTTTGGGATTTTTAAAATAGCTCTTATCTTGAAATAAATTTTACCTCTCCCCATTAAATCAAGCTCAAAAAACTAAATAATCCAGTATTTTAAATTATTGCTCTACGTCAAGTGGTTGCGGAGAAAATTCAATTTTTCCTTTAGCGGTAAACACAGTACGTTGTTAAAAGTCACAGACCCTTGTAAGGTCAAATGAGCGCTGCTCAGCTGGTAGCTATCCGACTGAGTCATCAAGACATTAATTTTTAAAGCTTTTAACATGTTTTTTTATACATGGTGAGTTTTAATGTCCCCCCCTAATTTTTTCCGCATTTCTTAAGATATTAACTCCCATCCACCACCAAACATCATTGATTAGTTTATACTATTTTTTGATATGGTTCACTTTTTTGGCCGCCATCTTGAATCCGCCATATTGGAATGAGCTCAAATTTTTTAAATGTAAAGGTAGAGTTGTGACCTATCATTTCAAAGTGATTTTTTGCGTAGAACTAGATGCCGCAATCCGTTTTTCATTATCTCTTTTGGTTCTCGAAATATTACAGGTTTTTAAAAACTAAATTTCATAATTAAAAAATCTCTGGTTTTATCAAATTTCTTCATACAGAATATAAACTTTTTTTCACCAGATAGGCCTATCCCATAGTTAAAAAGTTCTTCATTTTGATGTGACTCAAATTTTTGGTCGCCATCTTGGATCCGCCAACTTGGAATGAAATTAAATTTTTTAAATGTGAAGGTAGAGTTGTGACCCATCATTTCAAAGTATTTTTGTGCGTTGAGTACGTTGCCGCAATCCGTTTTTCATTATCTTTTTTTGTTCTCAAAATATTAGCGATTTTTCTAAATTTATTTTACAAAATCGCTAATATTTTGAGAACAGAAAAAGATAATGAAAAACGGATTGCGGCAACGTACTCAACTCAAAAAATACTTTAAAATGATGGGTCACAACCCTACCTTCACATTTAAAAAATTTAATTTCATTCCAAGATGGCGGACAAAAATTTGAGTCCCATCAAAATGAAGTACTTTTTAATTATGGGATACCTGGTGATAAAAAGTTGATATTCTTTAGAAATAAATTGGAAAACCAGAGATTTTTGAGTTTTTTCATTTTAAATTTTAGTTTTTAAAAACTTGTAATATCTCGAGAACCAAAACAGATAATGAAAAACGGATTGCGGCGTCTTGTTCTACTCAAAAAATCACTTTGAAATGATAGGTCACAACCCTACCTTTACATTTAAAAAAAATCAGTTCAATTAAAGATGGCGGCCAAAAAAGTGAACCATATCAAAAAATAGTATAAACTAATCAATGATGTTTAGTGGTGGTTGGGAGTCAATATCTTAAGAAATGCGGAAAAAATTAGGGGGGGGGACATTAAAAACTCACCCTGTATTGTTGGGAGAAATTATGTGTCAGTTAACTGATACAGTTTATTTAATTTTCCCCATAACCATAATTTGGGCCAGTGTGTGTAGGTTTGTGGCCATGAGGGTGTTATAAGCAAATATATACAACCCTAACTAGTGAAGGAACATACCGATTTTTATTAAGTTATGTCTATGAATGAACGAGATAAGGCTTTTTTTATTTCCCATAAAAGTAACACGGGAAACATATTTTTGTATTTTATCTTTAACTAGTTAAGTTAAAGATTCAAAATACAGAATTATCAGTTTTTTTATATATATTTCTTTAAAATGTTTTCAGTTAAAATTGTTAAGTTTTAAATACTGAAAACCAAAAAAGTAAAAAACAAAAAACAAAAAAAACAAACAACTTCTACGGTTTTTAACTTTTGTACAGTAAGTGGTTTTCACAGTTTAAAACTATTTATTTTCTAATTCCACTTTCAATAGTTAATTAAATAAGTAAGAGCATAGTGCTAATTTTGGTAGCCTAGTTGTATAAATTTGTTCGTGAGTCTTAATATATTGTTATTGAAATGTGTTTCATTTTATTTTTGAATCATGACTTAAATTTAGAGTTACCTATTTTACGTCTGTCCATCCCCATACTGGCAAAATACGCTTACTCCTAGTAGTACAGTACTGTAGATTTTGTATGACTCCTCTATACACCTTTACACATATGATGAATGTTTGTCCTATAGGAGAGTCAGGCCGCCCCGGACTGACGGGGGAGGTGGGGCTGCCGGGACCGCCAGGCAAGGACGGCTCCCCGGGGGAGAAGGGAAGTCCGGGGGCCAACGGGGTCGCGGGCCCCCCGGGATTCCCAGGGGCGAGGGGCCCCCCTGGCGTACCGGGCAGCATCGGCCCTCAGGGTCCGAAAGGAATACCGGTGAGACTTTTTGTCAAAATAAAAATATGTGGTCTGAAATGTCCTGATCTTGAATAAAAATCTATTCTAAAAGAGAAGTCTAAGCCGTATTAAATGAACTGAAACGTATGATTTCATTTGATTTCTTGACACACAAATTTCAATACACAAATACAGTTTGACGCACGGAAGATGAACAATTTTTAATAGAATAATACTTAGTCAATTTTCAAATTGATGCATGTTTATTTACAGAAAATCAAACATATTTATTTTATATTTTAGTTAACAAAGCTTATTACCTGTGATTTCACTCATTTGTGAAAAATAATGTTGTCAAAATTTCCAATGTATTACTCAAGACTCTTCAAATCCACACATCAGCAATTTCGTGAATGATTGCATTGTTCAATCGTCCAAACTACATTGATTTGTGGCTGTAAACGGCTCTTAAGGAACCTAACAGAAAAATTTCACACACTCATGAATTGGAAACCTGGAAAGAGACCTGGAACCTAGAAAGAAAATAAACATTGCCAAAATGTACAAATCTGTCCAAGGAAAACGTAAAAAAACTTGAGTCCTGCATTAAAAATTATGGGCATCGACATTCAACGACATTATTTTTTCAAACAACTGAAATTGAAGGTTATAGCATTAGTAATCAAAATGGCAAATAATGAGCTTTGGTGTTGTGTAAATAAACTTACGTTAATTTTTAGATTTGCTCAATATTATTCTATTAAAAACTGCACATCACCTGTGTCAACTTGTATAAAGATAAAATTGTTTACTGACTTCGTTAGATTTTTAAAGAATAGTAAACATTTGAATTTGTGATATCTCAATAAATAATGATTTAATTAAAATATAAAAAATGACACCAGGAATTTTTTTTATTGAGTAACATAGACTAATAATTTGTTGTAAAAATGAAACTGTGATAAAAATTTTATCGCTTTGACGTGAAGGTATTCATGTTCAGATAAGTCAGTGAGGATCTCAAATTGTACAACTGTTTTGAGTGGTTACATTGTTGAGTAACAGCGAATCGTCGCTCTACCTCCAGTCATACAGCTTCGCTTTAATATCCTCTTAACAATCTATACAAAACATATGAAAATTTTGACTTTTCAAACTTAAGCTATTCATAAGTTTATGTATATGTTTTGCTATTCTAAATAATTGCAATGCCTTACACACAGGAAGCTGATGTTTCTTTAAGGGATCTAGGGAAGAAAGCTACAAACCTAAGTAGTACTGTGGTTCTATACACTTAGCAAACCTGGAGTGCGGACGGAGTCCGGGCCAGTCCCCTCACCCTCACGCGCACTCACTCTCAGGACCGCAGGGGATTAGGACGGACATGCACTTCTGCTTGATCAGTCAGTCACCTATTAAACCATAGCAGACAAATTATAATTTTTAAAGAGTTAATTTAACTGAATATTTTTCAATAGGTGCTACTCATAGTTAAAAACGATACCAAACACTAAGAGTCTTTAATAAATCTTTTGTGATTAATGTGTAACTGTAAAAATTTATTAATTGGACGGAAAATGTTCAATAGGTGCCTAACAGTGCGTAAGTAAAGGAGGTAATAATCTTCTGCTTTTGTGTGCGTACGGCCTGTTTGTGTTAGTGAACTAACTGTCCTCAGCAGTATTCTGAATCTTCTAAGGGTTATGTAAATAAATAAAATGCTATTTTTGTTTAAGGGAGCTGCAGGAGAGAGAGGCTACAAGGGCGAGCCGGGGGTGAAGGGGGAGTTGGGAGCTGCAGGGCCCCGGGGGCTAGCCGGGCCGCCGGGACCCGAGGGCAAGAGGGGCAAGCGGGGCCCCCAGGGTCCCACGGGTCCGATGGGGCCAGCGGGGGAGCGGGGGGCGCCAGGGCCACGGGGCCTGCCGGGGGCCGACGGAGCAGCGGGGCCCAAAGGTTGGTTGGTGATTTAAAAGAATTTATCAGAGTATGTATATTTCATTTTAATTTGATTAAGGCTTTGTATAAGAATTTGTATTTTTCATTAGAAATCCATTTTTATCATTAAACGTTTCTCATTTGCATTACGTCATTCCCTCGTGACCTAATTAGAGGTCATTGAACTGAGCCATGCATGAGCCCGCTTTTGCCACAACTACAGTAAAATATTTTTAAAACCTATTTGAACAACGCAAATTCTAATGTTATAACAGTGGTTAAAGAACTCACTTTTTAATCTGAAGGTGGTCTGTTAGGTTTTGGAAAGGCTTTTCAATGGTTTGAAACTGGACCCAGCTGCTTTTGTTCTTTCAGCTATTAATTAAAGATCCTGACAAGTAAATCAGTTGGTCTTCTTCAGTAAAAAAGCTGCACCTTATCTAATCCATTACACTATGCACACACCTTTCAATCATAGTTCACTTAAAAATACACACAAAAGAGTGAGTCGACGTCTGCAGTAATGTGTCAAATTTTATGGTGTTTATTTTTTGAACACTCAGTAAAACATTTTCAAAATGATAAAAGAATTTCAAATAAATTTCTGCACAAGTAAGTTAGTATCTTTGCTTTTCGCCATACTAAAAAAAATTGGTACGAAGGGTTATATGAATTTTTATCTCATTGAGATGAATAACCTTTCATCTGGTCATTTCACTTTTGTTCACAAAAATTCCAGCTTCTTGACACTATTGTTTATTATATTAGTTGTACTCCATTCATATAAACTAATATGCTGATATAAAACAAAGTGATTAAATAAAGTCAACACGTTCTCATTAATTTGAATATATTTTCAGTTTTAGTTTACAGAGTAGATGGCTATATTTAGTTGAAGTGACCGATAATCAACTTTTTTGTTTAGGGCAGACCGGGGATAAAGGACCGATGGGGCCTCAGGGCTTGAAGGGCTCGGTGGGAGAGCCAGGACGTCCGGGGCCGCCGGGGCTGCAGGTAACTCAACTCCACCCAATCCCAAAAATCTGCATCCCGGATTCTAGATTTTATGTTTTTTCAATTATTGAGGTATCTCCTCAAATAGATCTTTGAACAAATAGGCTCGATTTGCGAAACCCATTTTTACATGTCAGATTTTCTTGTGACTTAATTCTGTGTCACACTTGGCTACTTAATAGCAGCTACCTAGAAGCAGCTCCTGAAATAACAATTACTTAAAGTACTTAGTAGGTGACATAGGTAGTATGTGACATAGGTGCTACTGCCTATGTCACATTGGCTACTTAGTAGCTGCTACTTCGCTAGCTGCTAGTAAAGTAGCATAGTCTGACATAGCCTTTATAGTGGAATGCCCCCCTTAGTTGATAGAAAACTATTGATTGTATTTGGAAAATAAAAAAATAGACATAATTATAATTTGTATAGTCCGTTTTTAATACAAAAAAGCAAGTAGGGGATTTTGACATGGGATATTGATTTACTACAATATAGGTATAACCTCTGTGTTTATTGGAATATATTTAATGCAGTTATTCTATGCTGTAGTTGTAAGTAAAACATGTTTAAAGCGAACTGATAAAATAAGCTATTACAACATATATCACTATTTAGTAATCATTGAGTCATAAAATTTTACCTGACATTTTATGGTTGAATACATAATATAACTTATAGAAACTTTATCGTGTTTGTACACAGCAATGTTAATGTCTATGAGACAGTAAAAATGATATTATTCAAACATAATTTTATCAGAATAATTTTGAGAAAGTAGAAAAGCGAGGGATAAATGTCTTTGTTTATATCAACACTATTTCGGTTTTATTTGAAAATTGAGGTAATTATACAAAATAGTTAAGGATAAACAAGGAAAAGCTGAAACTTTATTGGTGCGATCTATTGCTATTGAAACATTGTTTTGTATTAGATTACTCCTATAATTTCACAGGGATTGAGAGGTCCCATAGGACGCACTGGAGCACCAGGGAAGCCAGGGAACCCAGGGGAGCGAGGGATCCAGGGAGCAGATGGGAAACCGGGAGACCAGGGACCCCAGGGACTTCAGGGACTGCCAGGGCCGCTGGGACCTCCGGGAGACAAGGGAATTCCTGTGAGTAGTGAAAGATATGTAGAGATATGAGACAGTAAAATTTTGACATATGTACCAGGGAGGGTCAAATCGTTAAATATGGCAAGGTGTTGTGCTAATGTTTTTTTTTTTTTTTTTTTTTTTTTTATGAAAATGATGTTTAGGGTTTCTTAATATTTTGTATATACAAATTATTTTAGTGGTAAAGAATATTTACAACTCCTAATCTTATAGTAGGCCTACTGATGCAAAATCAAATGGTGTGTAATGATTATTTAAATATTTTATTCTAATTGATTGATTTTGTCATGTACTTGATAACATTTATTTGTTATTATTGTTGTTAAAATGAAATATTTAAAGAATTTGATTGGCTCAAAAATAGACTTGGAATGCAATTCGTTAGAAGTGGTTCCTGAAATGGATACCTTTTGACCAATTGATTGTTGTAACCTCCAGCTAAAGTACCCGTTACTAGATGACAGAAATACCCGTTACAAAAACAGGTACAGATATACTTGTAACTACGAATATACAGCACGAGAAATCTTAAATCTGCCTGTAACAGGTACTTTGCTAGTCAAAATGAATGACTCTAAACATTACGTAGATATTAAATTGATATCAATGTAATATTTGGTGGTTTAAATGTATTTTTATAATTATATTCTTTAAATAAAAGTATTAATACATCTTATTTTTTATTCTAAGCATTTGTTAAATGGAAGAGGTTGAATTAGCCACTTCATTACTAATTCTCTTCTATCAACACAAAAACGGAAAGTTGAATAGGCTAGAAAAATACCCGGGTACGAAAGTATCTGCCATCTGGATACTGATTTGCCCGGCCGTAATTAGAACATACAATAGAAAACGAAATATTGGTAGTAAATATAAATCCCACCTTGAGTATTTTCCCCCGTGGGTAAGTTTTTTAATAATTGGTGTCAATATAACGAGCTCTTTTAACCAAGCTCTTTAGAAGTGTCTTTTAAACCAAATCTTGTTTGAATTACCATGTTTTATGATTCTGTTTTGCTACGTTACAATTATTTTTACTACAGATAACACCGAATATCTTGGCCTGTGACGGGCGTTTACAGCTCAAACGATTGGAGTAGAGTGACGAAGTTGCTGACTGTTTTTAGTCCCATATGCTTGTCAATTTAAATACAGAAATGAAGTATGTCAGAGGCCATGATATTCTGTGTTATCTGTACAAGGTGTTTTCAATACATTAGAATCATTTTTTTAAGGAATTAGGAGCCATCTTCACCTTTGGACTAGTTACGCAGCCGGCAATGTAAATGAAATGGCTTTTGGGCAAAACATAGTTTTGTGTTTCGGGCTCAGGTTTTCAACCAATTTTCTTGAAACTTGGTGAATAATCATTAAGTTGAATAGTTACATTAGGACTCTCATACCTTGAAATTTTAAAAAGGTAACACAATAAATATCAGTGATGGAGAAAAATAAGTAAATTTTCTTTAGTTTTTAGATTCCGTTTGAACTAATACAATTTATTTTTTACTGATATATCAGGTATGAGGGACCTAGATCCAACCGTAAATCTATAATAAACTATATTTTTACAATAATTATTCAAAACACCGTCAGGGGGATGCGCAGGCATGTTTTTTATTGTACGGTATTCAAGAGCGAAGATCACTTTTAAATACAATGTATTTTTATAGTACTACAAGAATATTTTATGATTTATTATGGACAAGATTATTTATAATGCTGCTTGTAAGCACCTCTGTAATAATGATGGTTGCCATGTAATACAACCATTGTTTCAGGCTATACAGAGATTATTTATTTATTTATTTACAGGGAGAGCCAGGGAAGGACGGAGAGCCGGGACCGCCCGGGACCACCGGTCCCAGGGGAGACCCGGGCAAGGAAGGGCCGCCCGGGATACAGGGACCTCCAGGCCCACCCGGCCTGGACGGCGAGAGAGGGGCCGTAGGGCCGCCGGGACCGACAGGCTTTCAAGTGGGTTCCAAACTTAGTTCTAAAAATACAATGTTATAATTAGCAAAATGTCACTCCTTGATTATTTCAGTCACCACTAAGTAGGTCACGTGAGCTGGAAGTAACATTTTCTCACTACTAATGTTTGTAGTGAAAGATATCAATATCAATATCAATTTAACATTCTCCTTAATTGAATTTTATTTTACTCCAGGAATGTCTTTTAAGTCCCTAATGGTAGGTCTACTTGTAAGTTATGGCACCGCACTTATTATTTTAAGGTTACGTAGGGAAAAAAAACTACGTATGATAATTACTCAATTTAACTCAAATAAAAATACAATTTTACTCAAATTTCAGATATTTATTTTGAAACAATTTATAACAAAAGAGTTAAAGAATGCGGGAATGTCAGCAAGGAGAGAGGAGAGTGTTCTGCCAATGTGGTTTGGTTGGATGTCAGGGTAACATAGATAAGTTATTAATTGTTCCGATATATATCTTTATTCACTTATTTTAAAAGTAAAACTACATAAATAAATAATAAACGGCTCAAACTCATTATCCCCGGACACTACACGACTAGAAGTGCCAGAGAAAGACTGACAAGGAGGGCTTGATACAATATTTTTTTGTTATGATACTCCATTATCGTAGGCCCCGGCTGTACCTCTGTTCCCGTACATCATATGCACTGGTGTCGAACAAGCGGTATCAAATATAACAGAAACAAGATTGCCATATATATATACCAACTTGACTTAATCTGATCATAATTGTATCACATGGGTGTTTCCTATAACCAATAAGTACCTATAAAACAGTTATTTTTTTAATGCAAAATAACATAAATTTTGAAATCTTGTAATGAAAAATTAGGTTACAAGATGTATTTTTGGATTTTTGACCCATTCAAAATTTTTAAGCAGCATTTAAAATAACCATTTTCTATTTATGATTGATTAATTATTTCATTATGTCAAGTCAATAATTAACAATTGAAGAATTAAGGATTAAATCAATTATTGATTTAATCCTAAAAAATGTTTTATTTTATTTTAAGAATAATACATATCATAACTAATTGGGGTTGTCTTACAGAATGTTTTAAATAATTTCTCGTATGTAAGTCAATTTATTATATATAAAGTTCATAAAAACTGACATAGCTAACAATAGAACTGAGTATTTACTAACGAATCGGTGCCTTATAATTTGCTGGTAATAAGTATACACTATAAATTCTAAATATAGCACACTAAATCAAAGAAATTGCAGCAACCTATTAGAGAAAGCATCTAAATAGGTTTTCCTTTTTTTTACTAACTGCCACAAAAAATAGTTGTCTTGTCTTATTAAATATTGAAAAATCTTAAATTATATCTCACTAAGAATCTTAATATTGTATAATTTACAAAACTGGTTACTTTTCTATAAATATATTCAAAAGCTTTTATTTATTGAAAAACTTTAAAACAAGTAGAAACATTTTGTAATGCATTTTTTTAATCTTTCAGGGACTTCCAGGTCTATCGGGCAGCCCCGGATCGCCCGGGAAGGACGGAGAGCCAGGGGTCCAGGGGCCGCCGGGGCCACCGGGCGCCGCTGGGCAGAGGGGCGAGAGGGGGTTCCCGGGAGAGAGGGGACTGGTGGGCCCCGTTGGGCCGCCGGGGCTGCGCGGCGAGGCGGGAGTACAGGGCAATGACGGACCACCGGTGAGTAGACCTACCTGGTGGTTAGTACAGTAGACTCTTGATAGTCCGGCTTTCTTTGATCCTACACATTCTATAATCCGAAATGCATCGACGACAATACTATATTATCTATTATGGCAAGTGAGAGAGAGAAAGATATCAATCTTTTAGTTATCAGTGCAAGCAACCGTTTTTTTTTTTTAATTTACATACTTTAGATGACAATTTTCAACTTGTAATTGTAGATCATTATCATTTAACAAATTAACAGTTGTATCTAAGTGGTTTGCTGTTTGCAACCCTCTTATATGTATAAACATAATTATCTTCTTTTACCATTTCCCGAGAGGTTATTTACCGTTTTATAGTGTTAAATCCAGTAATACTTATTGTTCTGCAATAATACAGTGCTATGGTCCCATATATGATGGTTTATCGACGGTATATTGTTTGAATGTTTTTCGGTTTTAAAAAAGAAATATAAAATTTTCTTTCATTTTTTGCCTCTTACAACCTATATTTACAAAAGGGTACATGGAGGCCAAAAACTTCCTCGGCAAATCAACGTAATTATTTTGAAATAAACAATCTTTGGATTATACCTTGAAATTTCTAGCTCATGTTCGGTTCATTTTCCCAAAACGATTTAATTTGCTACGTTGATTCCTGTTCGAAAATTTTCAAATAAGAGACTGCTCCTATCGTTTGTGAATTTTTTGAACCACATGTTGAATCTGTTCTCGTTTATTTTATTCAAACAGTTATCAGCTGACATTTTATTGTTAGTATTGTTTTTTTGTTTTTCCCAATATTAAATTGTACCAAAAAATTATTTATACATCTAAACAATTATAATTAGCATAATTAAGTACAATTCAAAAAAATAAAAACATAATTTGTTCTTTTGTATGTATTAGTAACTGGCTACAAAATGCAAACCACATATGTTTATTCTAGAGCAATTGGTGGATACTTGTTTTTACAAAAGAGGTTATCAGACCAATTTTTGCTTTAATTTGCCCCGTCTACATAGACTATTGATCTTTGCGTGGATCGTAAGAGATAAAGTAGGGTGTGAGCCACTGCGACACAGAGGGAATGGTACTGATAAAAGTCACGGGCAGACCGCGGTTTCGAACCCACGACATCGCTGCCATGGTCTTAAGTTCGGCACACTAAACAATACGCCACCGACTCACTTATAAACTCTGACAGTTGTTTCCAGCTCGTCAGCTGTTTTGAGCAATTTTTGGTTGGATTTTTAGACTCTTAAGACGAATTTTAAAATTTCTACAATTTTAACTGTATACTATGGGGAGTGATATTGTTCGCGTCCGCAGCATTCCATTAAAGCTGCACGTACTCCTCGGGTGGTGCTAAATGAACAACAACTTTTTGGTAGCTGAAATATTACGCAAGTGATCTTTCAGCTATGCCAGCTGCCAGACCAAATCCAAACGGCTCTTTTCAGGGCCACTTTAGAAATATAGGCTCAGTTTAAAAAGTTTGTGATTTTAACGTAGAGGGTCTGAGCAAATCCAAAAGTGATTACCTCAGAAAGGTGCTACTATAAAATATTGTCGATGTCCTCGCACTACAGAAACACATGTAGAAGACTTAGAGAACAGTGTGAGGGGCAAGATCACAGGAAATAGACTTGTGGATGAAATAGGACACATGGTCTATAGCATGGCAACTTACGTCAAGCAAGACATAGATGACGTATCAGTTTCCCACAAAAATTGTGTGATTAGCATATTTACTGTAGCTGTTAAGGTATCTGAAAATACCATTGTAAATGTCTACAAACCACTGAACATCAAGTGGTCAGATACAGTTCTTCCAACTTTTAAACATCCTGTGGTATATGTAGGTGACTTTAACAGTCATCACACCCAGTGGGATACTCGTCTGATAATAACAACTGCACTCATCTTTCAAGCTGGGCTGAAAATAATAACTTTTTCTTGGTATTTAATGCCAAGGACCCATACACTTTCCATTCAGCCCAATGGCGTCGTGGGTACTCTCCAGACTTGTACTTTTGTTTTGGTGACCGATCAACAACACCCACACCAACTTGCAGGAAGGTCCGAGGTGCCTTTCTCCATTCTCAGCATAGGCCTGCACTAATATCAGAGGGAATCCCAATTCCTCCAGTGAGATCTTTTCCTCGGCCTAAACTTAACAAAGTTCGGTGGAACTTTAACAAAGCTGAGCGGGAGGCCTGCTCACCAGGCTTAACGAAGGCATCAGTTTCATCTTTCCTAAAATAAAAACTACGATCGGTTCACACTACTTGTTCTGTCTTCCGCTAAAGCGTCTATTCCAAGAGGTTTTAGGAAATAGTATATACCGGGAGAGTCAAGTATGCGAAGACCTTTACAGTGAGTTCACTGATACTGCTGACTTAGATGTAGCGGACCAACTGCTTTACTCTCTCGACAACACCAGGAGAGAGAAATGGGTGAAAACTGTTGAGAACACGAACTTCACCCAGAGTAGTCGCAAAGCCTGGTCTCTGCTCAGAGAGCTCTCCACTTTTAAGACAAATGATAAACACGCTGTTTCACAACTTCGCCCTTGTGAAATTGCAAAACGCCTCTCCTGTTTGTCTAAACCCGTCTACGTCTGCGGACAGGAAGGTGAACTTAAAGTTTAATGAAATAAAGTGAAGTCAGCAAGTACCTTTAGAAGTCTCTAGACCTTTCACGATGGATGAGCTGGATGCGGTGACCCTGATGGAAAGTTATCGACCCTTAGCTCTTCTTAGTGTCTGTTTTAAGCTGCTCGAGAGGTTGATATACAACAGAATCCTCCCTGTTCTCGATTAGAGCATCCCCGTGGAACAAGCTGGGTGCTTTGAACTGCAAGCAACTGTTGTGACAAGGTTATAGCACTTACCTCTTTCATCGAGGATGGGTTTGAGCGAAGACTGAAAACCTCCGTTGCTTTCTTAGATCTTACTGCAGCTTACGACTCTGTCTGGAGAAAAGGGCTTCTTATTAAATTTTACAACCTGATTCCTTGCCCTTTCCTGTTGCGTCTCCTCAACTCAATGCTCTCCAACATGATGATTAAAGTATAGGCTATTTGGGATGCAAGGAAAGTACTTTTAGGCAACTAAAGGATGGCCTACCACAGGACTCAGTGCTCGCCCCACTCCTGTTTAATGTGTATACAGCCGACATTCCTGACACTCGCTCCTCAAAGTTCGTTTACGCAAATGGTATAGTTCTGGCTTATCAACACTAGGAATTCCATCAAGCTGAGGAAACACTAACAAATGACCTCACGACCCTCGGTGGATACTTTAAAGCGTGGGAGCTATATCCAAATCCAACAAAACCCGAGGTTTTTGCTTCCACTTGAACAATAGCCCACCAAAAGCTTAAAACTGTATTTGAAGGTGTTGAGGTAAAGTATAATGAACACTTACAGTACCTGGGGATCACCTTAGATCGGTCCCTGACATTCAAATCCACTTACAAAAGACAGGAGCCAAGGTGAGAACCAGGACTAACACTGTCCATCACCTTGCATGCTTCACATGGGGAGCTAAATCACAAGTTCTGCGAACCACTGCTCTGTCCCTAGTTTACTCAAATGCTGAGTAATGTGCTCCCGTTTGGTTGAACAGTGTGCATGTCTGAGATATCGAAGTCCAGCTAAACAGGGCTATGAGAGCCATAAGTGGTACAATCATGGCAACCCCTCGTCCCCTGGCCCCTGGTCTTGTGTAACATCGCTCCACCTGAACCAGACGAAGGGATGCACTCATTAGGGAATATACTTATATTATCAGCAGGGAAGATATTATCTGCTGTAAATCTGCCCATCCATGATTACCTACCACAGGTGATGAGCCGATTGAGGTCCCGGAAACCACCACTGCGGACAGCATCCCAGTTGACGGACTCAAACTTTTCCATCCATACCGACTGGACTTCCCCCTGGAAATCTCTCCAAGGTCGGAATTACTTTCTGATTACTGACCCGACCTTAGTAGTAGGTGGTATGGCTCTACCTTGGAATCAATGGACTTTACTCAATCGATTTGGAACTGAATTAGGAATATGTAATTATTGGAAATACAAATGGGGAATGGCAGAATATCAGTCATGCAGCTGTGGTGTGGAGTTACAGACTATGACTCACATTGTCACCGAGTGTCCTTTGAGTGCTTTACCGGAAGGTCTGATGTTCCTGCATTGTCCAATTGAAGCTGGGCTGTAATGGTTTAGCTCCCTGGATTTAGCTTTATAGAGAAATCATAAATGTTTATTTTAGTTTAATTTTATAAGTACTGACCCAGGTGCTTTGCACTGCTGAACATATTTTATTTATTTTATTAATATTATTTTAACTTGGTAGCTGGCTATGGTAGCCACACGAGATATAAAACTGTATATTATAAAGACCTGAATAAATAATATATTTTCAACGCAGATCCAAGTTATTTGCTAAGTCTGTATAGACTGGGCAATGGACAGTTGTGGACGTAACCTGTCTAAAAGTGTCTCTCGTACGTGACTGGAATGTTAGGGTTGAGGGTTTAGCAAGGAAACGTTATTGATGAAAGATTTGGTTAAAAAGGGAGTTTAAGGATAGCCATGGAATCACAGTAAATGGTAAGTTGGTGCCTATAAAACATCTACTTTATAGTAAAATATTAATTGAAGTGTTCCAAAAAGTTTTAAAAAATGTTAAAATAGCTTTTATAACTGTGGATGTTAATTTACTTAAGTGGCAAGGCAGTTATTAAGTATCTGAAGTACTAAATGCAACTTATTAAAAGTTAGTACTTGATGTAATTTTAGTTTGTAGTAAAAATATTTTGATTTTACTAGACCTGACTGAGAATCATGTCATTCAAGGTGATATTGAGGGAGTTTAAAAAAATAAGAGCTTTGGGATTGCAACTGTGAAGGATGTTTATTGTAGGAAATATCTATTGAATAGTAAAAACATTTAATCGAAGCCAACCAAGAATTTTACTTGGCTTCTGTGTATCTGTAGTAATTGTTAAGGTAACTTCATTGGATTTCAAAGGCAACTATGTAGTTTCTGTAGTAATTCAAGATGCATCTTGCAAATTATCAAAAGTTGTTGAAGAAATTTCTAGCGACTGCATAGAAAGATCAAGCAAGATATTCATAGTTTGTAAGATTTGTAGTGAACAATTTTTAAAAAGCATTTAAAACAACTTTGGCGAAAAAGTTTATATATAGATGAAGGTAGCTGAAAAAAATACTTGATCGATCAGGCTAAGGATTACAAAATATAATTTTTAATTTGATTGAAAAGTTTTTGGATAAACATATCATTTAACATGAATTCTGTAGTATTCATTCGAATTTGAAAACAAAGTGGATGAAACTTTAAGTTCTGTTTTAACTTAGTTAAATGTGAAACCCTTCTTGATAATTTACTTTTACTAATTTGTAATTTCAATGTTGTTCTGCATAATGCATTTTGTAAAGAAGTAGAATTTTTCAGTTTAAAACAAATACAGGTAAATTGACTTTTTTAAAGATGTAACTGAAGTGTTTAAATCTGCTATTACATTGCGAGTAGTAAGAACGTAAGATGTTTACTGTTTAAAAACCAGAGAACAACCGTTTTGCAATTGACACTTTTTGGCATATAAGTGGTAGCTATTACATTTTGAATAGTAATGAATGTTGTGCGAACGTGTTTGTCTGAAAGCCAAGAGTTAGTGAAAGACAGTTACATTATTCTTAGGTGTACGCATAGAACTCTCTATACACACCTGGAATGCTCGCATCGTCATCAAAACCCGCAACCTGGCAGAAAGCGGGCAGACAAGAACGACCAAATTACTGATTCTGGCAGTGCGCACGCTGTCATTCACATGCTTGTTTCTCGCACATACAACAGATTATTAAATTGAACCTTATGTATTATTAATCAGCATAAATTGCTGATTCCAACGATGGAAAAATATTTGGTAGTCTATATTGAATATTATGAAAGTACAAATAATAATAAAACAATGCATTTTGAAAACGTGACATGTATAAGTTTTTAAACGAGAAAGTTTTTTTTTTAATTTTTGTGCTGAGAAAAAACTTTCAGCGTCACAGATTCAGATTATGTGTTGATCTAAAAAGTTTACATTAACTTTTCTTCAAC
Source organism: Neoaliturus tenellus (assembly GCA_030545055.2). Classification (NCBI taxonomy): domain Eukaryota; kingdom Metazoa; phylum Arthropoda; class Insecta; order Hemiptera; family Cicadellidae; genus Neoaliturus; species Neoaliturus tenellus. Next base: position 90,434,122 of record CM061535.1, read on the forward strand.
TTTTCTTCGTAAATTTTTAGTTTGTCTAATAATCGAGCACAAAGCAGGAGATAAGGGGTTTCCTCCCGCTGCCGCATTAGTGGCTATGCAACACCGTGCTTTGCCGCTGCATTGCTAAAGAAACAGTTTAATCGGGTGCTTTAATTATCATCTGACATGTTTATCTAACAGAAATAGCTAAATTAATAATAAATTTGTACTGAGGATAAGTAAAAACATGCTAAATTGTAATAACGGGTTTATAAAACGGTTTAGATATGATTCCGGACCTCGAAAATAAAGACGCCATTGTCGGAAATCCTCAACGACCCGTCACGCACATGTTTTAAAAAATTTTCCTAGGAAACCGTTCACTTTATAAAGAAATGTTGAATGTAAAGATTAAAATTCATTTCATTATCTACAACTTTGTCGCTTGTTTATTTTCTGACCAACATATAAAAAAGTTTACGTTTAGTAACTTTTTCCTGTTCTAGTTGTGTATTAATGTACGAATTTTGATCATGGGGATTTTTAATGAAATTTAATTGCTAAGATATTTACACCGTCATAATCAGCAAATCTTTTGATTTAAAACCATATATGTTTCAATGAATTTGGGAATTCAACAACCGGTAGAGAAGAGTGCAAGTGTTGTGAGCACAAAAGCTTTAGATGCTCATTTGGTATATTTGCCTGCCCTTCAAAACACGGGTTGCGGTTTTTAGCTCGAGTTTTGCCTTGCGTGAGAGTTCCAGGTGTAGGTCTATATAGAGTTCTAAGGCAGAAGTTTTAGACTTGTCTAGGCTGCGCGCTACTTAATTTGTACGTAAGAGGTTGTATTCTACTTACAAAAATTTGAGATTGGGAAGTGTCAGTGGGTTACAGCCAGCTACGCTGACATTTTCCTACCTGCAATTGGAGTAAAGGGAAAGTGGGTAGGGTTTGGTCAAAGTTACGCAGTCACTTGGTTACATAACCGTGGTGGGGGGGGGAGGGGGGGGGTAAAAACATAGAACCCCCTTCCGAAAATGTTTTGACTATTAATATTTGATTATTTACCTTTGATATTTTAATTGTAGAAGGGTGTGAACCAAAATTACTTTTAAAGTTTCCCGAAGTATATCCAATATCTACTGAAGAACTTGTTGCTATGGCAAGAGCAAGTCTAAAACCAAACAAGAAGTTAAAAAGGGGATATAATGAAGTCAAGGTTCCTTAAATACATATCATAAGTGACATGTCTTATCATATGAACACATAATTAGCTAAAGTAAAAACAACTTTTGTAATTGAACAAAAAGAAGACTTAGACTATATTTTAAACCTTACAAGATATGTGATGAAAAGGTATAAAAATTCAACTATAAAATTGGATCTTCAATACCGTACGTCTAAAATTTTTGGTTGTCATATATGTGGTAAAGTTGAAAATGAAGAACCTTTACAGGAATGTACTCCGGTTTAAATGGAAACTTCAAAAGAACAAAGTAATGACTAAAACATTGAATATATAAATCAGGTACTCCATATTTACTTTACTTACATAGAAACAAGAAGGGAAAAAAAAAACTCAAAAGAAAAATACTAAGGAATGAGTTGGATGATGAAAGTCGACTGGAGATCTCTAGACTGTTGCAACTTTTCAAATGTATACTATGGGGTTTCCTCGTCTATCTCATCATCCTCATCATTTATAAAGTAATAACTAACATAGCTGAAAGTATTACTGATGGAAGTTCAATAAATAAAACAAACCTATCCCGACATCGCAAGCTCTTGCTGTATGACATTGACATACATAAATTTAAGTTAAACTTCCACCTTTGACATTGCAGTCACTACGCATTTTTTGTCAATTTTTGATATGTCACATCTGGACCAAAACTGTTTATTTTCCTCTACTCTGGAGATAATCATTGGGGCCTTTTCTGAAATAAACGTGCAAACACAAACAAAACTTTACTGGTACTGTGTTATATAATAGCATATATTAAAATGAAGCCGATTGTTTTGAACACTTTCTTTTAGCATTATTACAAAATCGGTTTAAGACAGAATCATAACTGCTGTTTGTCTTAAGTAGTTAGATTTGGCCACTTCTGGCACAGGCCAGCTGCCCCGGAAGCCACGTGCCGGGGCACATAGCTTCCGGTCGTATATTAAATGAGGGGTGAGGAGGTGGGGTGAGCGTTTGAAGTAGAATTGCGCATAAATTAAAAGTTAGTTTAAGACTGAAATTCAACAATTTGGGAGTGAACCAAATGTGCGCATAAATTAACCGGGTTCAACTAAAACTTCGCATAAATTAAAAGTTAGTTCAAAACTGAAATTCAACTTGATAATTGGGTTACGGAAAGTATGTCAAGGTCATCCCGAGTAAGTTTTAAAAAAGCCTATCCCGCTAGCACAGGAAATAGTTCTGAGAGTTGAACTACCCGGTGATAGCGGGATAGGTAGATTTAAGTTTTGAACTTTATTCGTAAAAACAAATACAATCAATGTGCAAAAACAAATACAATCAATGTGCAATACAAGTTGAATTTTTGTGATGAAATACGGAGTTGTAAAAGCAAACGCCGACGACGAGGATAAGGTACAGGCAGAGTCCCCAGATGACATACTTGACAAGTTTGAAGAAACGTAATATTTCGAGTTGGTTTTCCCGTTCCAATTGCAAACGTTTAATTTCCAATTTCAATTTTTCTTCTTTCATCTTTTCCTCTTCCATCCTTGTGACGAAGGAAACTTCATCCATCATATCCATCTTTAGTGTTGTTTTTTGGTGTTTGAAATTTTGAAACAAGTGATGTTGATAGTTCAAATGTTGGAGACGGAATGAGAAGTGAAAGCGAGGAACGTTAGTTAAACGAAGAAGTGGTGGGGGGAAGTTGAATTACAAAGAGGTGGTGGGGGAAGTTGAATCACAATGAAGTGGTGGGGGAAGGAGGTTGCTCACCATTTGCTTCCGTACTTGTTGTTGTCGTGTCTGATTGTAGAGGTGTAAGTGGAGTAAGATTCAGCAAACTATCTTCATCAGAACTTTCAACCTTATCACAAATAGGACAGGCGTAAGTTATTTCCAGATTCATTTTAACAGTGTTGAATTTACTAACAATTTCGTGTAAAGTATTAAATATTTCTTGCAAATCCTCTTTGGAATTTACTTCGAAACTAGAATTCATTCGTGCCAACGGAGAGTTGTTCATCGTGCGAGAGTCGGTGATTGAATGAAGATCGATGTTTAAGAAGGAGGCTTATTTGTCGGTGAGCATAAGCTTGTTATTAAATAAATAGCCAAGTTCCTCTTCTTCGTCTTTCAATTCAAATATTTTAGCTGAAGTAGTAGGCGTTGTTTCGTCTTCACTCGATGATGAAGAAAATTGAAATATCCTAGCTGAAGTAGTAGTCGTTGTTTCGTCTTCACTAGATGATGAAGAATCACGAGGACGTAAATAGTGAACATCAAGTCTGATCCATCTCATAGGATATCTATCCATGACAGAGAGCAAATTTTGAAATATTTCCTCCAATTCTTCTCTGTCAGTTATTATATGTTGAAACTTGACGAAAGGCGATCCCATGTTGTTAGTTAGAGTGTTGGAAGTGAAATAATACAAAGGCGGATTCAATAAGATACAAAACTTAAACTAATGGTGGGGGGAAGTCTAAAAACCAATGGTGGGGGGAAATCTCAAGGTCATCCAATTGAAGTTTTAAAAAAGAGTGTAAAACTAAAATTACACATTCGATGGTTCTACAGGATCGGAATACCAATCTGATCTGTATTTACATCTTTTTATCATATGTGTACAAAAATCATCTTGATGAGACTTGGTGCGTTGACAATGAGCTAGATCGAGAGGATGAAATTTGAAACATCTTTGAGGACAGCATGTATGAAAATATCTTGATTTGTAAAATTTGAAAGTTCGCAATTCCGGTGGCGGTAGTTGTTTTGTTTTGCACTTGCAGTAACAAGATCCAAAAAATTCACATTTAGTGCAAGCTAACCCGTCCACCATCATTGGTCCTAAATCTGTACACTGTTGTTCACAACAGTAACGAGGTTCGTACTTGTACTTTTGTTCTTCCATGTTGACGCTGCTGAGTCCAGTGAAAGAATAAGAGTGTATAGTGTTGAATAGTCAGTTTTATGTACTACAAAAAGTGGTGGGGGTAATTTCAAGGTCATCCAAACGAAGTTTTAAAAAATTATACCTTACTAATGTAAGGAATGTTTATACTTAAGAAGTTCATTTCTGTTTATCTTCTTCAGACTTTGTCTGTTTCTGTTTGTTTTCTTCAGCCTTTTTCTCTCTCTCCGCTTTAGCCATAGCGATAAGTTCTTCAGTCGATAGTGGATGTACTTCAGGAAATTTTAAAATTAATTTAGCTTGATATCCTTCTTTAGTTAATATATTTAAATCTTCAGTCATTTGTTCAACAGTGTTGTAATCTTTTCCATAGATCTTTCCATCAAGTTCAATCATCATTCTGTATAACATCTTTAAAATTAGGTGTTCACGCAGCGAGAGTCGGGAAGCGAATGATTATTTATACAAGTATCATTCCCTTTTTATCAACTTGACATTGATCACGTGATTCTTTAATTTTACTTGTTAAAAGTTATTTAACATTGGTAATACTTGTGAAACTTGATGTTATGTTGACCAGTCGGCGATGAAGATGTTGTAGGTTGTGTAGAAAGAAATACTTCATCATCGCAGTATTTTGTTTTAGTAAACATCCTTATATTAGTAGCACTAACATCAACAGTTAAGTGATAACCACCGGTAAGTAAAACTCGCATTTCGTTGGTTAAATCTTCAAGTTGTTCAAAACTCGTAATGGTGTTGGTATCGTAAGATGCACACTTGACCTTTAGGGACATGTTGAAGTTTTGTATTTAGTTATAGAGAGCGAGATGTGTACGGTACGAAAGCTAGTCGTAGACTGATGAATTTCACAAGTTGATTTTCACTTTTATTATCACACAAAATTGGGTCAAGGTCATCCCGTGGAATTTTTAAAAAAAGCAACATATTGCTATGTACAAAGACATAACAATATGTTGCTTCTTTTATCTTTTTTTTTGTTTTATATCATCTTTATTGAGAAACCATTACAAACACATATATTTACAATGCTATGTACAAACTAGTTAGTAGAAGGTGTTACATGAATAGTTAGTTCAGTTGAGTTGTTTCCACTCGGTCCGTGTGAAACCAAATAGAGTGCGCCGGGTTGAATAACACGAAGATCTTCATTCTGTAAAAGTTGTACAAATCGTTTCGGTAGGAATATCTGAAACTTCGGTTCGTCACCAACTGTATACGGCGCCTCGCTCAATGTGCAATTAATAGCATCACCAACTGAAGTGTCCATCTTCTTGATTGTATGTATGATGTAATGTTTTTCTTCTTTTAGTTCAGAACATCTCTTCGTCGGTAAGATTGTTGATTTTGAATGAGCGTTGAATTGATCAACCAAATTTTGAAGAAAGTTCTGCGATGCCATCTTGATGTTATTGTTAATCTTCTTGTTAATCTTCTTGTTAATAATAATGTCCGTCGGAGATGTTGTCTCTTCGGAGGTTCGAGTAATACTCATGCTGCGTCATGGTAGCGCTCTCACTTTTATTACCGACATTACCCCCACCATTCTGTTGAAGGAAATTATTCAAGCGGTAGGCATTCTTCAAAGCGCACTGTGACCTTCGATGTTTAAAACTCTTTGATGAAATACAAAGTTCATTGAAATAGCATTGGAAATCTCTATCTATTATTGCATTTATCACTTCGTTGCTTGTAAATGATTGTATCCAATTAGCTTTTTCCAATCCTCTTGTGTAGATAGTTTTGAACTCTTTGCAGTAATGATTCATAATGTGCGGCATCATGTTATAATTAATAAAACCTTCATCCCATCTTAAGTTGTGAAAATGTTTGTACAACCATTTGTTTGTAACTTTCGCTTTAGTTGTTAGTCTATTGAATGGTAATGGAGGTTTGAATAAGTAATGATAAACTACAGATGTGTTCATATCCAAAATTACTAATTCTTTTATAATAAAATTTCCATCATTTCCTCGAAAAGCTTGAAATTCAATTATACCTTTTTTAACTTCCATTATATGTGGCGCATTAGAAAACGAAACCCGTTTGTTCATGATGAAGTCTCGTCAGCAACTGACTTGTATTACAAACACGATTGTTCTTCTTTAACTTCTTGCGCTTCTTCGTCGATATTAAAGTTGGTGTGATAGTTGTTCAATTGTCTCCACATATCCACTTCTTGAGGTATTCGATTAAAAATTGAAGTATCCACGGGACCGTATAAAATTGGAACGAAAGGTTGTCTGTCCAATGTATCGATTAGATAGTCTTTGATTATTGCACTTGAAAATATTAGTTGTTTCAAATATCTGGTGACGGGACCGGTAGTACAACTTAAAGTGTAAAATTCTTCTTTAGTCAAATGTAGTTTTACATCATGTCTAGTTAAATCTCTGAAGCGAACCATTTGTCCCCCACGATGTTTCACTATATCAACTTCAATATTTGATTCCAATAAACTTAATCTTGTTCTTCTTCCAAATGTGTTGTTACTCAAATAACATTCCAAAAGATGTAAATGTTTCATAAATGATTCCCAAGAAGTTTCAGTGAATGTAACCATTTTATTTCCATGATTTAAAATAACAATCGGTGAATAATCCAATGATTTTAAAATTCCAACTGAAATACTTTTCGTCATGCATGATGAAATGGGGTAGAAAATCCGAAGAAATACTTCTGTTAAAATATTAGTTGTAATGTTAACTTCAACCTTTTTTCTTTTTACTTCTTTTTCAGCTTCTCCTTCTTCTTTTTCTTCTTCTCTCTTCTTATGTTTGTTAAACTTGAGGAACTCGTCCATTTCTCGTTCAACTTGTTTTTCTATATCTGAACTATTCTCATCCATTAGAGGTGTATTTTCTTCTCCGTTAGTAGAACTCATCTTGCGAACGATGTTTCCCATACGACGGTCGAATATAAAATGAACTTTCCACTCATGATTTTCTCTCTTTTATGTTTTTCGTGAAATCCTTGAAATTTATACAATCACATAAATGTTTGTTTTCAACTTGTTTTTCACAAACGAAATTCTAACCTCAAAAATTGAAGCAGATAATTCTAACCTCAAAAATCTGCAGTCGTTGTACTAATTCTTTTTAAAGTACATTCTTCACAATTCCGGTCAGCGGTGTGTAAGTAACTATTTTATCATGTAGAATTAGACAGTATGCTGAAGTTCCATCTGCTACTGGTTCTTCAAATTCCATTTCAATTTTTATATCCACACTTGATGATTTTACCGATTCATTTTGTTTTGAACAATCGATTACAATTATCGGAGCCTTGGAATAATACTGGTCAGGCGATAATAGTGGTGTATTAGTCTTTCCATAATATGACGATTGAAATCTTGCATACATATCGTATAAAATGGAAAAACGTTTTTTGCTGAACATGACATTCAAATTGTCATACGGAAAGAATTGAGAGTTTAAGAAAACTTTACAATTCTTTATTTTACAGTGATCAAATTGACCGGCATTTGCAGTGATAACATCTTTTCGCTTAGTTTGAAAACCGAGTATTATGTACCTTGCCCGTTCCAAATAAGTTGATGTCTTGACGGTCCATGTTTGTCGTTCTGTCTGAGGTAGTGTAGGATATTCATGGAATTCCCAACTTCGGAATGGCATCACAATATCACGGTCAGACTTTAACTTTCTCAATAATACGATTCTATGTTCATCGGCCAATCTTACATGAGGTACTCTCCAAACAACTTTATCCAATTGCAGTTGCCATTCCAGTTTATCTTCCGTAGTTGCAGGGTCTGCAAGTATCAAGTCCTTGTTAGTTGAAGATCTGAGTAATACCAATTCTTGTTTGACATTTATTATTATTCGTTTGTAATCTTCAGCGAATCCCAAAAGCAATCGTAAGGGTACATGAAAATCAAAGTGACCGTTGGAATCCGGTGTTATAGTGTCTTTATCAGGGGCAACCCATCCGGCGGTGACTATTGAATTCTTCTCATGCGGTGTTAATGATGTTAATCCTTTCAATGTCGTTGTTATACCAACCTTTTTTGTCGAATCAACTGTCACCCCTGATATCTCATATCTTATTTCATCAAAAAGATATGCCATCGGGTTATTTATAAAAGGAACTGTTGAAGCAGTTTTTCCATCCAATTTTAATACCCGTCCTTCAATGTACAAATAACTTTCACACGGTAATGTGTAAATATCTTGTTGTTGAATGGGAATTCTTATTTCATCGTTATTGTTTAATTTTGATGAAGTGTAAGGGTTGTGCGTGTGATATTCCTTCTCCCATAGTGTTTCGTCGAATGTCGGTCCTTGAGATATATCCAGGATATCCATCGTTGTTAAGTTTCAATCCAATCTTCTGTAGAAAACGAATGTTGTCCGATGTTAACTCTTCCAATGTCGAGGAGCTACTGAGCTCCCGACTCTTCCGTTGCGGTTTAAATGATAATCCCATGTTGACCTTTATGTTGCCGCTCTGATGTGTATTCGTATAGTTATCGTTTCTCCTCTAAAGTCAACACTAACACCGTCTTGATCCAATATGTTCAGTACGATGTCTGAAATGAAACTGGTGTTTAACGGTAGGTATATCAAGTTTTGTGGCTTCTCAACAATTTTAAAACCAGGAGCCACTGTTGGATAAAATGTATGTAAAATATGCTGATTCACTCCTTCTCTATACGATCCGTGTATAATATTACACGTTACATCGATGCTATTGACTTTCAATATTGTAACAGTTGTATCACCTGAATGAGTAGTTCCAGGAGTTAATATATTCTTTTTTGTATCTGTAAATCCAAGTAAACTGCCAATGGAGTTTTTGAAACTGACATCGATATAATATTTTGAAGTTATTTCTGCTTTTAAAGTATTATTGTTTCCTTTAACGGTGATATTTTCTTCTCCGAGTTGTTTTTGTAGTAATTGGTTTATATCATCGATTTCATAAGCTCCAGTAGGAAATGTAATTATTTTCAATTCTGAGTATTTTCCTGAAGCATCCTTAGTTTCATAATAATGTAGTAAATTGTTCTTTCCTTCCGTAACATTGGGAATTGAGTTGTAGGTAGTTAAATCAAGTAATGCCGCTTCCCATAATCTTTCCTTGGATAGACGCAATGCTGGGAACAGCGTACTTTTCAATGTGGATGAATTTCCACTCAGTGACACTGTATACGATGACATCTTAAAGCTGACTGACACTCTTCGCTAGAAACTCCAAACATAAATGCCCACATATTTCAGTATTGTTAGGTTGTTCTCTTTTGTAATTGTAAAAAATGTTTTTGGAGTTTCGAAAATAATGTTGCAGTTCTTTCGGCGGTGGTAGATTGCCAAAACTGTCAAAGTAGTAAACGGTTTGTCCGAGCTTTTTATAGCATACCCAATGAGTGCCTGGACCATAGGTGGAATCCAAATTTACTATTCCAGTTTCATTTTCCCATATTTTAGTTGGTAATGCATCTTTCATAAAAACTCCTCGAAAAAATGGTATTTTCAAACATTTTACATAATCATTTAACTGATGATTTGTTAAGGCTTTATTTGGAATTATCAATTGATTCTTCTTATTTAGTACACACGGTACGGTCTTAGGTATAAACCTGCTCCGTTTTTTACCATTGACCAAATAGAAGCTTTCTTTACTGTTGCTTTACGAGTTCTACGACGTCTCTTCTTAATGTTTCCACCTCTTTTGGGAGCTCTTCTCTTTGCAGGTCTTCCTCTGCGACGTCGTCTTCCAGCACCAAATTTAGCTTTCGTCTTCATGGCTGTAGTTACTGCCCAAGCCGCTGCTTTTTCTGCAATACTTGCGTCACTTGATTTTACTCTTTGCCAAGCTCTTTCCGCTAGAATTTTATCCGCTATTGATCTATTTGTTGAATCTTTATACTTTGAATATGCTATATCGTGTTCTTTGCAAGCTTGATCTAATTTATTAATTCCAGGATCTCCTCTTGCTAAACGTTTTGACAACTTAGTTCCAGGTCCACAATATTGATAACCTCCGGGCAGATGTAATTCGTATGGTAAAGCGTCTATCGCTCGATTCACAACAGCACCAATTGGAATCCGTCTGAGCAGGGATAATGCAGCTGATGTTAAACCACGTCCTCTCTTGCCGCTGTCTTGACGACGACTGAGCGATACGGTCTTCATTATGCTGTTTTATGTAACCAACGTCTTCACTCTATGAAATACTTTATGATAATGAATCCTTTTTTTTGGTGTATTCCATACTTAAATATTCATTAGTTTTACTAGTATCTATCAATGATTTCATCTTTAATCCATTGGTTTCTCTGAGAATCTTCGATTTTATTGTGTTTCATCGATGCATTAATCAAATGATTATGCATATCAATAACTACATTACCTACAAGATTCATTACATACTCTACATTAGCAGCATCTTTGTTACGTGTAGGATTATCAAGATTTGTGATACGTTTACCATTACATGTATACACAGATGGATCGTTATTAGAGGTTGCTATAACTTGATTAATAGTAGCAACATCATTCGGAGCTATTCCTGCTGATATGTTAGATATTCTTCTATTTTTTCCATCATATAAGTTATTTATTTTATCTAAAACTATAGTTTGTTTCACAACAACACAATCATTATCATCTTTACCAGATTTTACATGGGTTAATCGTCTACCTCCACATATAAAGTTAACACCAGTAGCTGATAGTTGTGGCACTTGTGTTAAAATAACAGCATCATGTTCTTCCGTGCCTAAACTTATATTTGATAATCTTTTATTTTTTCCATCCCACTTGTTATTTTGTAGTTGTAGTAAGGTAAACTTTTCACTTCCTTGCACAAACTCATCACCTTTCTTTGACAACACCTGATTTTGTTTAACAAAAGCGGATGTTCCTTTCTTCAAGCTTTCATTCATTTGTCTCACAGTAGCAGCATCCGATGGAGTTGAACCATCTTTCAGATTGGACAACACTTTTCCATGACAATCAATAACAGCACCATTATATAAAATACAATTATCTTTAATGTATTTAATATTAACACCATCACTTTCTTCTTTAGGATATCCAATATCGTTTATAGTATATTTATAGAAGGAAAATCCATCTTTTTTCTTTTCTGGTATTACAGAATGCAAATAACGCTTATTGATTGTATCTGTATCCTCGGTTGGATCTGCTACATTAGTTATTTTATAATTTAAAGCATTGTACTTTTTTCCACTTTTAGTCTTTTCCAACAGTAAAGCGTATTCCATCGCAGATAGAAAATAGCCTTTATTAACAACATCTCCATTGTTGACTGGTTTTGCAACATTAATAACCCTGTGAGATTTTGCATCATACAGTTGGTTGTTGTCGAGTTTTAAACTTGTAGATGTTTCCTCCTTTACTGTTTTTAAATTTGTTGCATCTCCATCTTCTTCTGGATCCTTAACAAACTTTAAACGTTTATTATTTATGTTATAGTCACCTTCGGGTGTTTGCGGTAATCCACTTCTTTTTCTGTTTTCTCCAACTTGCACTCCTAACGCGGAGTATCGTCCGAACTTGTCGACGCTCATGTTAGAACTGACACATTATACGCCTGCAACTCTTATATATCCGCGGACAATTATACGATTATGCCGCGATTCCTGAGTTCGTCAATCAGAGCTACCCATTCATTATTTAAACCTGTATGACCGGCTTCCATGGCTTCATGCAATAGTCTCATTCTATCAACCAATTTATTGATGTCGTTGTAGTAAATCACATTCGTATTGTATAGATTTTTCATCAATCCTTTGCCAGATGTTGAAGTATCTCCTTTACTCTTTTTACCATGTTGTTCAAGAAGTGATAAATCCATAAGTGATAAAGATTTTCTTTTCAGTGGTTGTCTCACCGCTGGTGCAGTACGTAATGTTGGCAATTTTCGTGGAGGAAACAACTTTTTTATAACAATGTTATATTTTGTTGCACGTGAACGATTAATCATTGCATCCTTTAAGTAGTTTCTTTTATGAGCGTTAGTATTTTGTAGAATTTCCTTAAAAACACTTAAATCTTTGGATGAATATCTTAGTGGTATGTTTTTAAAAATTAATTCATAAAGTCCTTTTGTTCCTTTACATTTATGCTCACCAATAATGATGTAATCGTCTTGTGTTATTTCAAGCTTTGAATCGCCGATCTTTAATTCATTCCCATCAATTCTTGCTCCGTATACGTGTGATCTACTCAAATTCGGGTTTGATTTCATGTCATGTAGCATTTTCATTATATATTTTCTTCCAAGAGGTCCATGTTGTAATATATCGCTACTCAATTGAGTTAAATTTGGAATAGATTGTTCAGCTTCAGGTATTGGCTGTTCTTCTTCCTTTTCAACAATTGGTTCTTCTTCTTCTTTTGTTTCTTCTTGCTCACTAGCACTTGTATATGAATCATCATCTTCTTCTTTTTTTAATGCTTGTACTTCTTGTTTAGAAACTGGTAGTAAAACATCTCCTTCATAACGAGGTTTACCAATAGTTTCTGATATCTGTTTTAAAGGTTCCGTAATAGGTTTAAATGTAGTCTCTAGAAATTCTTCTCTTTCACTTAAACCCATCCTCAATGCACGATTCTTCATCCTAATAGAATCACTGAGTGATTTTATTTCTTTTAATAGTTTTTCTTGATTCACCATGTTTACACTGTGAAGTTCAACGTGTAACTAGATGTAGCATCGGTAGTTTAACGCATAAATACAAATTTATCCAACCCTATACGATATCTACCATTTTTAATATCTTCTTCCTTCATAATAACGAGAAAGCCATATTTCTCATTCCATGCTTTGCCACACATTTCTTTAAATTTCTCAAATGGCATATCCGCATTTACATGATCATTGTATATATGCTTTAAATTTGTTTCATCTTGCTTGAAGATGATCAACATATTTGCATTGTCTCTTATGAGTTGTTTTGGAATCTTACTGTATGTTTGACCAATATAAATGCTATCGATATTATGATGTCTTCCCATAGCGAAGTAATTCCTTATAGTGTCGTGATTTTCACAAGACACATCGTCAAAAATAAAAATAGAAAATGGTTTTGCTTCATTTGGTTGCATAATTGTTTCACTGGCATTAAACTTGTAGAAATGCACTTCAGGTACACTTGCAAGTACTTTATCCAATAATTGATATTTTGGTTGTTGCAATGATTTTGAAAAAATGTATATATTGTTAAAGCGCAATCCTTTAGGATTAGTTATAAGGTTAAAAACAACATTTGTTTTTCCACAATTTGAAGGACCAGTTATTAAACATCTTATTGTATTTGGTAGTAATTCACCATGTTTACCATGATTTAACTTATCATTGTCAACCGTCAATTCATCAATATTATTGATATTAAATCGATCTTTTTGTTGTACAATCTCCATCTTGTGTCAAGGTTAAACACACAATGAGCTATTAAGTTACTATACCAGGTCTTTTGAAGGAATCCAAGAGTCTTCACTTTTATCGAATCCTAACCACCGGACTTTAACCATATCCTTTTTCCTTTGTAAAACCTTCTCAACAAGATATACATCACCGACTGTTGATTTCAACAATTCATGTCCGTAGAATCCACCTTGAAGTAATTCACCCTTGTTATCCTTTAATAAGTAGGTTTCAGGTATAGTTGGTTGCACTTTATAAACTGTAAATACTTCATTAGTCCAATTTGGTAGATATCTTTTACTAAATACACCTTTGTATTTGCTTATACGAACTTTATCGTTGACTTTAAACTTTTTTGGTTGTAACTTTTCCAATTTAGGTGTTGTATTATTTCTGATGCGTTGTAATACAACCTTAGCATTAGCGCTGTTTACCTGGATAGGTTTCATTCCGATGGTACGATGATATTTGTTGTTATACTCTTTTATAAGTTGTGGTAATATGTCATACCACACGTATGATCCTCGTTTTGAAAATTGTTTGTACATCGCTCCTTTTAATGTTCTATTGAATCTTTCAATTATTGAAGCTTTAACTTCAGAATTTGTAGAATAATGATTTATTTGATATTTCTTCATTAAAGCTCCAAAGTCTTTATTAAAATATTCTTTTCCATCATCGGTCTGTAGATGTTTGATTTTGAATTTATTTCTTTGTATCGTTGTTTCCATAGCTTTTGTAACACTTTTACCAGTCTTATCCTTCAATGGTAAAGCGTCAGCTATTTTAGTAAAACAGTCTATAATTGTTAAAATATATTTGAAACCTTTGTTTAATTTACTGTGCGGTATCATTTCAATGAGATCAGCTTGATACAGATCATTCATTCCCTTAATAATTGTACTTCTTCTTGGAAATCTTCTTCTTGCTGGTTTATGTAGTTCATTTACAATCTTGTCCTTCACACTTTCCATCTTCAGGTGTTGCTTGCACATCGCTTGTAAAAATACTGATCCGTACAACAGTTCTTTCTCTTTTATATAGTTTGAATATAGGTCAAGGCCATTTCATATTAGTGTAAAAAAGAGGGAACATGGCATTGGGCTTGCCATGTCCCCTCTTCTTTACGGAAAGGAAAAAAGGAAGAAGGTAGAGGACGAAGAATAGGTTTACTGGTCGATAGGGTTTAGAGAGTAATGTCCAAATGGCAGAGTTCTTATGTTGTCTTCAAGGATGTATCTCTTGTCATCCTTATAGCTCAATGCCGATTTGGTTTGCTTCACACTGAAAAGACGATGGTTGAAGCTTCTTATGGTGTTAAATGTTGCAGTTGTTTCAACATTTTCAAACAAACATCTTTTATAATGTTCAAACTGTACGTTCTTCTTCAGGAAAGAGGTTTTTATTCCTTTGGCTTTCTTCGTGACTTGATATTCGTTCCTTTCGCTTATGTACAGTTGAAATGAATATAGTTTGGACATTAATGCTACAATTTCCATCATCGGCACACCATTTGTTTCATCTTTAAATTTTCCCAATACTTTCTTGTTTCTGTCGTAGTCGTAATTTGGATGGTCCTTGGGATAATCGGAAAAGTCGAAATCATCTTTATACATAAAAGTGCGTAGATCTTCGTACATGTCATTTGTTTTAATCCAGTAAATTAGAGCATCCGTATCCATATATGCAATACCAATGTTCTCTCTTCCATAATAGTTAACCATCTTCTTATAATGAAACTCGTACATGTGTGTTTTGGAAATATCCAAGATTGACATTCCTAGATACAAAGGACGATCCATTAGAACTGACTTCTTGTTCATGGAAATAACAACTAGATTTTCATTAATAATTACAGATGAACCAAAGTTTGGTTGTTGCACTAATTTCTGTAGTTTTACTGGATCAGTTACCAATTTGATGTCCTTATGTTTCCTTTTGTTTTCCAAAGTCTTGCCAAATATTGCGTTGTTCATTAGTTTGAAGAAATCTTTTTGAAAACTTGATGTAGCGGCGGCTCTTCTTCTTGTGTTGTTGTCAATGTACGGTTTTAACCAACAAGATTGAGAGAATTGTAGTACTCGATTAATTTTTGTAATTCTCAATCCCAAGTCTAAGGCCTGTTGTATCATCCAGTAGTGTCCAACATACCGAGACTTGTTAGTTAAAGTCATCAATAATTTTGGCCATCTTCCAGTTGGAGAAATTTCAGTCTTCGGAAGAAGTGGTAAATCATAATGTTCGTCGTGAAGATGTTCGGGATATTCAAAATCGACGTCGAATATGTAACCAGTTTCTCCATATTTCGGTATATCCATTATGTTTCCAATTGATTCTGGGTCTATCCATTTGAAATTATCATATGGAAGGGGATTCGACATTGCCCATCCGTACAAGTTATTTGCATCAAAATAACCCAGGAATGTTGTTGGTTTTGATGCATCATAATCGGGCAAATATTTATTGTTCGCCTTGACATGACGTGTTACACTTTGCGTCAATCCTCCTCGAACTCCTGATTCTAACATCAACACCATATCTATATCTGTAAGAAGTTGTATTTTACAATTTGTTTCTTTTAACATGGCTTGCCACGCTAGTCCAGGCGAAGTGTACGAATGAAGAGGGTCTAATCCATATGACGCAAAACATGTATTTCTAAATTCTTCCATCACATCACATAATAAAGTCACATCTAATTTAACGTAGAAATCTGAATATTCCCCCAATGTTCTAAATCCTAATTCGTTCCATACTTTGCATGCATGATCATAATCCTCTTGAGATATATCCATGTCGTACAGTTTACTTTTAAATTCTTCTTTTGGAGGTAGTGATGTTTCATTAAATCTTTCTAAACTGTCTATGTAATCATATGGGAAAACACCTTTTCGAAGTACCAGATCCAGTTTGTCGCTATTTACAATCTTCTTTGTTTCGATTAAATCTTGTTTCCTTAGGTTTTCAGAAAGTTTAGACAAACTCGACGGCAAAAATCGGTAGGAGTCCAAGAATCTTAGTTTGACATTTCCAACTTCTTTGGAAAAACTTATGAACTTCTCTGAAGTTTCAGCTAACACATCGATTTTACCGTCGTCTCTTCCTAATTCAGGTATTATAAAATGAGCGTCGTACCCACTAAGATTATGCAGAACCACAGGGATAAATAGTGGTAAACGATAGCTCAAGTTGCATTTATTACAAGCAGCACCCCTGTAATATCCTGTGAGGTGGTCGTGATCTTTAACTTTATAATTCTCAATAGTAAAATCATTTTTGCACAAGAAACAGTGAGTCGCATTTTCATGTTGAATTTCTTCTTCTTCGTCCATCGGTTTCATTGGTACAATATTTGTATATAATCTTTGTGTATTTCCAGCTATTGAATATAGGTAATCAAGAAATATTTTTTCCGCATTTTCACCACGATATACTAGAGGTTCTGAAGTTAATCCATATCTGTTTAAATGTTCTTCTGATAATGTTGATTTGACCATTAAACAAAAACTGTTTGGTTTGTGCATTTGATACTTTACACTTTTTCTTGCTTCACAATTTTCATCTTCAACTGGAACAAGTGTTGATTCAAAATCCGCATACACAACTAAAGGGATACGGTATTGATGATGAACCTTTTCAAATGTAACGAATGCTCTGTTTTCCGAAGGTAAATTAATCTTTGCTTCATAATTATTGTTACATAATCTTTTGTGTTCTTGTAACCATTCTCTTCCTTGTCTTCCTTCTCGTTGAAAATTAAAACATCTCTTGCAAATTATCTTTCTGTGTCGATCTTTAGAAAGTTGCTTGTTAACAAGACGATCGAATTGCTTTATGTACACATAGTGAGACACATCTCCTCGCGTTAGTAGTAGTAAATCCGTATGATCTGGTAGCTCTTCTTTTGCAATACGTAAAGGATACACTTTGTTTGAACTATCTAATGCAAAAACATTAATAGACGTGCCGGGATTTTTCTTTTCAAATTTCGATATATCTTTCGTAGAAACGGGATATGTTATTTCTTGAAAATT
This sequence comes from Neoaliturus tenellus, assembly GCA_030545055.2. NCBI lineage: Eukaryota > Metazoa > Arthropoda > Insecta > Hemiptera > Cicadellidae > Neoaliturus > Neoaliturus tenellus. Next base: position 90,451,667 of record CM061535.1, read on the forward strand.
GTACCTGTGTCTTGCGTCTTCATATTCTTGGTTGGGTCGTTGTGGATTTATTAATACAAACTTTGACGTCATAGCATAGCGAAAACATTCATTATCTTCATTTTGAACATTAATACAAGATTTTGTATTTTCAATTATTTTTGGCAAAGGAATGTAACTAGATCCCATTAGTCCATATCCGTGTTTGTGAACTCTTATATCTAATACTTCAATACTTGTAAGACTCCATCCGGATCCTCTTCCTTCGTGTTCCTGAAGTTTGGTTAATATTTCTTCTATACAATTCTCTACTATTGAATCAATGTTTGAACTTTCCATGATGGTTCGGTTTTTTGTTATAAATCCTCTTGGTGATAATTCTTCTTGCGCATTTATAAACATAGCTTCTAGTAGTAAACCAAATTTAAGAAAGTTTAATCTTTTCAATTCTTCTTTTAAAGTTTTACTTACGATTGGTTTTGCTTCTCTAATAAATTCTTCTAAGTTCAAGTTTTCATTTTGAATCTTATGATGCATTACTACCTTACCGGGTAAAGCAAATACTTGTAGATTCGGTAAAGTAGTTGAAGATGTTGCTGTTATTTCTTCTTGTTCTTCTTGTTGTTCTTGATCTTCTTCTGTGTTGTTGTGAATTAGTTCTTTATGTATATCTAGTAGAATTTCATCGTGAAACGATTCCGAACATTTATCGCAATGATACATGTTGACGATGTTTACTCTTCGAAATTTCGCCGAGAAATGAAATGGGCTCTGACGGTCCCGCTTTTATAACGGTTCCCCCACCACTATTTCATCATCATCATCCTCTTCTTCTTCTTCACTATCCGAGGAAAACAAACGTCTTGGACGAAACATTAATCTTCTACTAACTGATTGTTCATTTGTGTTCTCTATTCCAGTTGGGGTTTCAGTATGTACTTCTTCATATTCAAACGATGATGAAGATTCTGACATTACTACATCCATATCCAAATTTTCATTCTCCACATCATTTACACTTCTTACTTCTGATGTTGTTAGATCTACATCCATATCATTTACACTTTCTACTTCTGATGTTTCACTGTTATTATCATCTTCTTCCATATTAAAATCGTCTAGTTGAATTTTATACAATATTTCAATAAGAGGTTTCCTTGGATAATCGGTGTTGTCCACAGGAGCCATTTCAAGTAAATGAGGAATAACTCTTTGTGATTCGGCTTATATGATATTTTGATAAGTATGTCAAGGTCATTTTAGATTAAGCGAGAACTGGGAATAGATCACTAAGCGGCATGTTATTTCATTACCACAAAGTGATCTATTCCCCATTCTCTAAGAAGTGTTCAATCAATAACCAAAGTCCAAATCCATTTCCTTTTTTTTTTTTGTTTAATTTGAATCTTTTGTTACATAGTTTATTGGTTGACTGTTTGAAATTTCAATGTGTCGTCTTATTATTTGTTCCAATTCTTCTATTTTTGCTTGTTTTATCATTAGTTCTGTATGTAACTCATTAATGTAATCAGCTGCTTTATCCACCGTTCTTGTTCGTATTTCACCTAACATAACACCAGGAATCAATCTCTGTAGTCTGTAAAACTTAAACTTTATTCTAGACTCTCTTGCCTTAAGCCATTTCCCGAAGCCTTTGTTTCTTATTGTCTTTACTTGTAGTCAAGTCCATACTCGTGACAAGTTCGCTTTCAGAATAATTCGACTATAGTACACTCGTCTTTTATACACTTTCCCCCACCACTTTCAATTTCCCCCACCCTACTAATATAGGTCAAGGTCATATGGTATTAACGCGAGAACGAGGAATAGAGCACTAAGTGGCATGTTAGTCCATTACCACAAAGTGATCTATTCCTCGCTCTCTATTCTACATCTAATTTTTTTGGGTTTTTGTTATTTTTATCTTTTTTTTTTTGGTTTTTCTGGGGGAATGAGTGTTTGAATATTACTTGGTAGAATGTCCATTTTTCTTCTTCAAATCTTCAATAGTTTCCAACAATTGTAACAAATATGCGTTAGTTTTTCTAAAGTTTTCAGTCTGCTACATCCAACTTGAATGGAAGGCACTATTAGTTGCAATTTTGCAAATTCTATCTTTTCTTTCTTGCACCTTTCTCTCATTTTTAGGTTTTTCCTTAGTCTTGCCGAAGATGGTGTTATAGGCTCGTACATACAATCTGGATATGGTTTTGACATTTTTAACACTGATGTTGAAGTACAATGAGATACTTGCGGCCGTTGAGCTTGATAATAATTTGTTGTTGGAGTATTGCAATACATCTTCGGTTCTAAGTTTTGGTGGCAATCTGTAGTTGAAAATACTGGTGTTGCAGAAGGATCAGTCATCTTTCACTGTTGTCGTACAGAGTGAACTCTTTTTTTAAGTTTTACTTCTTTTATCACATTTCCCCCACCACCGACTTATAAATTCTTCCCCCCACCATAATTATTTATACTTGTTTTTCCACATTTCAAATTTTATACCATACTTCCAATGTGACATCTGCGTCTTCCTCTTTCAAGTATTTGACAAATTCAGGACTCCTCGACGATACATTCGGTCTGTTTAGATAGCTCATCACCTTGTGATGGCTTTCCTCATTTTCTATATAACAATACACTTGCATCAACTTGTTTTCTTCCTCTTTCGATGATATGAAATTTGCAACAGAGGTCCACTCTTCATATTTAATCTTGAAATGACGCACTTCGAATTCCATTATGTTTCTTCTAATGCCGCAACAATAATAAAACTCTCTTCAAACAACCTGCATTTATACACGTTCCCCCACCTAATTATAACCCCCACTCTTTTCCCCCCTCTCCTTTATATGTGGAAGGGGTATTATGGTTTGAATGCACGATACTTAATAAATTCAAACAAACACTGTGCACAAATGTCGCAAGTGTTATTACACGTTTCGAATTTCATTATTTGACCTTTTACAAGATGAACTAACCTACCTCCATCATCTTGGAATTGTTCAAAATCTAAAACAGACGCTTTTCCACAATCATGACACATTTTTGTACCATCTTTAAAAGTATAAGCAAGATAGATAGCAAATCCATAATTGTCTTTCTTAAATTCAATGAGCATTTCACGAATTGCTTTAGGTATTTTACACTCATTTGATCTCATAATATAATGGTAAAGAAACCCATTATTGATAATTTCTTGTAAACACAGAACCAACAACCTATCCATCGTGTTAGACTTATACTGATAGTTACATCTAAAACCTCTTTCTTATATGATTTTCCCCCCACCACTTTTATATAGGTCAAGGTCATTGTATATCAAGCGAGAACTGGGAATAGATCACTAAGTGGCATGTTATTCCATTACCACAAAGTGATCTATTCCCCATTCTCTAAGAAGATTGTTGATAATTTAGATTCCTAATATTTCTTTTCCTTCTTCTTCACCTTTTTGAACTGTAGTATTACCAGACATGTGTGATATTAGTTTCTTCATTTCTAGATTTTCCATTTCCACTTTCTTCAATTTTAAATCTCTTGCTTCAATTTGTAGTTTTAAATACTTGATGTAACTTCCAGCCCAGTGTAGGGTTTTCAATTTTGGTGCTCCCATTGCAATTCCAGGTATTTGAAATTGTAGTCGATTGAACTCCATGTTCATATCTTGTCGGTCTTGTTTTTCCTTTTCTAGTCTTTTCAATCTTTGATTCTCCCTTAACAAAGAAGTTCGATCACAAGGAATATGACGAAACATTTTGGTCAACGATATCTCGAAGAATAAGCTTCTACGCAGAAAACCAACACATTTATGCACTCCCCCCTCCAATTTTAGGCTAGTGGTGGGGAGAATTACATTAATTTAATACTTATTTCCACCGTTACACTTGCTCCATTTTCAAAAAGGTATCTGTAAAATGGTTCTGGATACTGGTATATTTCACGTCCTATATTTTCCTTAAGAAAGTTGAAAGCTATTCTTTTCGAATAGTCATTATGATATACTTCTCTTAAATTAACAAGAATTCCATCTTCCAGAAATTTCACTTGAATCATTGGTATTTTGCTTACATCATCTTTGTCTATCAGAGGTAGCCTGTAGGTGAACGTATTTGGTGGTAAACGTAAGGTTCTATCAAGTCGAGAACAGAATATTTTGAACAGTTTTTGATCATTGATTGCAATCTCATGAATACCTATCATTTTATAGTACGAAGGTTCAAAAGGTACAGCACGAAACGTTTTTACTAGACAGTTACTCGAAGAAGGTTCTGTAGGTGCGTTAGGATTGAACATTTTTAGTCGACAGTTTCCTGACGAATAAGCTTCTACGCAAATAACCAACACATTTATGAACATTCCCCCACCAACTTTAAGCTAGTGGTGGGGAGAATTTTCCCCCACCACTTCTTCAGAATTAATAGCTTCAATTTGAATTACAACAAATATATTTGACGCAAATTCCCAAAAAACTGAATATGAAACAGTTTCTTCCACATCTTGAGATTCATTTTGTGTTTCAACCATTTCCATCATTGAAGGTTCTTGATCAATTTCTGTTACTTCCATCGCTTCTTCTACAGGATTTTGTATTGTGTCGGTTGTTTCAACTTCATCTTCTTCTTGAACTAACGTAATATTTCGTTGTCTCACAATTTCAATTAATTGTATAAAAGAATTATCTCTAGGAGACATTATTAACCATACATGTAGCTCCAACAAATGCTGACTTACTAATGACAAAACTCTCAATTTATAAGACTTGTTTGAATAATAAAGTGGGGGAACTACCTTAGTCCAATTCGGATTCGGATTCAGAAGACAATAAAGGTGATATGGGTGAATCCAACGATGAATCTAATATAAATGTATCAATAGCTTCCTTAACTATATCTTCGTCACTATCGTTTATCATTTCTTCAAAAAGTTCTTGTTCAAACTGTACCATTTCTTCTTCCATCGTGGAATCATTATCAGTTTCGTTATAATTTTCCTCTATATTGTCTTCTTCCATTTCATTTGTATTAATATAAACATTTTTAACTTCAAAATAATTAACAAATGGAGTATCTTTAGACAACATATTTGTTCACCACTTCTTTTACCTCGAATAACAAACTATGTATCGCTTACTTAGTCTTATATACTTCTACCCCCACTTTTTTTGCACAACGTGAAGGAAGGTGGGGAGAGGATTTTGTAGCTATTCTTCTCTATCTAGGTTATATTTCATTGCTAGCACATCTACTATAATTTTCTGCTTTTCAACTTCATCACGAATAAATATTGTCCAGGGAAATAGTTCATTAATATTGTTGATTGTTACTTTTATATCATACAAAAAATCAATATGTCTTAGTAATGAAACAATAACAATAACTCCTATCCCATTGTTTGCCATAATTGTTTCTTCAATTTTAATACGCAAGTTTGTTATCAAACTCCATATATTAATATCATTGGCTATAAAACCATCAAGTCTAGTACTCATCTTGACGGTGCAAGTACAGACTAAAAACCTGGAGGTTCATAGTCCGCCTTTTATTAGTTTTAAAAATGGGGAAGGGGAAGGAATAAGGATTGGGAGGGGATAGGGTGGGGGTGAGGGAAGGGTAATGTGGTTATTAGACCACTTGTGCGACAAAGTAGCCACCAATGCTAACTTCGAGCTCATAACACTTCATAACATCATCCTGCCAAGTCAACATACGTTCTCTAGTATTTGGTGTTACACAGAAGAACCTACTGTCATTATACACAATAGCTGAACCAATTATAACATTGAATCCTAAATTTAGCCATTTGTGTGCTTCCGTAGTAAATCTTTCTATTGTATCAAAAGGAAATTGTTCATCGATGTAGATTGGTCTCATTTGTTCATCAAGTTCAATTACATCTTCATCTTCACTGTCACTGCTACTATCATTTTCATTGTCACTGCTACTATCATAATAATCTATCACATCTTCTTCAGGCTGTTGGAAAACATCAGCAATTTCGGAAGGATTGAAGTTTTCACTATGGTGAGGAAGCATTTTTAAAGCAAATAATAACGGCAGAGACGAAACAACAAGTGTGGCGCGTGAAAGCAGAATGAAGGAGTGAACAATGCTTGCTTCGCTTTTATAACGATATGCTAATGAGAGGGGTAAGAGATGGTCGTGACCAATTATTGACCCGGGAGGTGGGGGGAAAGGAAGGAGAAGGGATATTTATTTTAAATAATTTGCATAACTTTTGACTAAAATAAGATAACCAAATTCTTCTTTTACTAAAATGTTCGTCTTACATAGACCTTTTCAATGATGTATCGCTTGTCGTAATCGATCAAACCATTATCGAGTTATAGCCATTTTTAATTCTCGGGGGGGGGGGGGGGGTTCCGCTTGAGTGAACACGGGGGGGGGGGGGGGTTCCGCTTGAGTGAACACGGGGGGGGGGGGGGGGGGGTTCCACTTGGGTGCTCATGCGGAACTGATCTTCTCACGAGATAGTCGTTGCGTGATAATGAAGACAAATGTTCATCGCGCCGCGACCACTAATTAACTCGCATTTGCCGTGTTCATATCTTTCCTACTCATTATATATACGTTTCCTACTTCATTATTTCAAGACTAATTAACTTGCGAAACAACAGTCTCTGTCTTTGAATGCTGATGAGATTTCATTAGGAACCATTCTTTGCACGCTATATGAAGCTACACTGGCTATGCAAGTCAGAGCGGTCATATAACTGTACAACGACCTCTGAAAAGTAGGTCACGAGACTTAGAGTGTTAAAAAATAATGGGGGAGAAACACAACGCTATAACGCATTGTGTTTCTCCCCCATTATTTTTAGCAAAATTTGGAAAATCTATGTGAATTTACTTTGTACGCCCCCACCTTGTAATACCATCCATTTTATGCCTGAGGAGATAGTCTTTAGAGTCTAACTCATAAACAGATTTTTCTTTACGCAAGGATTCAATAACTTTAATATTATATTTTTTGCCGTTACAATTTGCTAAAATGTGTTCGTTGTCAATAACACTTTCAAAAAAATATAGACAACCTCTCTTAATCCTATTTCCTTTCACAGCAATAATTTCGGATTGGTATTCAACAGTGGGGGTTTCTGTCAGTTGTGGTTCGGAAAGATGTTTCACAACATGTACACGGCAGAAATGTTCGTTCTTAACACATTTCCTCCCACAAGCTGATCCTTTCTTAATTCCCCTAGTGAGCACTTCAGGGCAAGTAGTGGGACGGCTAAATGCCCTACGACGCTCTTCTTTTAATAATTGAAAGCGCTCTGAAGGAGCAGGTTTAGGAGCAGGTTTAGGAGCAGGTTTAAAGGATTTATTTTTTGGATAGGCGTGATCTTTATGCATAATAAGTGGTGGAGTAGGAGGTATTGGTGACAGTGGAGTGATAGGTGTACTTAGTTCATGAACAAAAGCTTCAAATGAAGTGGTATTAAAACGATGAACTGTTTGTGGCGGCGGCATGTTGTTTGATGGCGGCGGTGATTGTTGTTGAGATGGTGTGGAGTCGGTTGAAGATAGAGGCGGTGAAAATATGCTGCCAAGTATAGTAGTCATAGTGAGTGGAAGAAGAGCTCCAGAAGTTGAAGGTTTCGAGTCTTGTTGCTTCTTATACCAGTCGGGAGCATTTTTCAATCGAAGAGTTTTCTTGACTGGAGTCGAAGCCGTAGTAGAAGTAGAAGTAGAAGTTGAACTTGTAATAGAAGAGCGGGTTGTAGTGGAAGTTGTAGTCGGCAGGGATGACATCGTGGTAGTTCTGTTTGCAGCGTAACGTCTGGAATCAGAATGAAACTCTAGCCGTGGTCGTCGCGTCTTTTATAGCGGTATGCTAATGAGAGAAAGGTTAGCGACAAACCGTGACCGGTCATTGGACCCGGGAGGTGGAAGGGGAGATGGAAGGGGAAAGATAGATGGAGGGGGGGGGGGGGGGGCAAATCGACTCCATTTTTTTGGAGGGGGGGGGGGGGTTCCGCTTGAGTGAACACGGGGGGGGGGGGGGTCATTGACCCTTCCAAAAGTGGGTCAAGGTCATTCAAGACTTATAATGAACCAAGGTGATGGGAACAGTAGTAACTGTTCCCACCACCCTGTTTGCCTAACGGTTCCCACTCCCAACCCACTAGTTGCGTTCTGCGAGGGACATCGACGCAATTTTGTTTGGTCCGTCCGCATCAAAGCGTAACGTCCCGGCCCGCATTAAAGCGTAACCACTAATTACAAGGGAAACTGGAACAGCTGATGCAGACACGCAACTCTAACACCCACCCAAGCTAATCCCACCCATCATATTCCTAAACAAAATTCAAAAACCTAGTCCGCTAGTGCGGATGTCCCACCCCTTCTAAGTGAAGTTCAACGGAACTTCTGAATTTACAGTTAATCTACCCCCTATCATCTAGCTGAAAGGCAAAACAACAACATTAATTATAAATACCAACACTTAAAACTAACAACACATCATTATTAAATATCAAATAATTCAACACAACCAAATACCATCATTATTCTTAAAATTAATACACCTTTAACGCTAAACACAACTTATAACTAACATCGCAATGCGCAAATTAATTCTTAAATTAAGTGCAACTTACAACTAATATTTACACACACACACACACATACCACATTGCATTAAAGAACGCAACGTAGTATAAGAAGTTCAAATATATATAGGCCTACTATATATTTGAACCTCTTACCGAGTCGCCAACGACTTTTCGCTATGAAAACTCGTTGACGACTGACGCGAAAATCGGGCTCGTATCGCTCCTCGGGTTTTTGAGTGGTGGGGGTAATTAATGCAGTGGTGGGGAAATTGTTTCACTCCAGTACGGTCTTCAATCCACTCCAGTTCGCAGCAGTGTAAAAATGAAACGAAGGAGTGGGGGTGGCGCATGCGCAGCGACGTAAAATCCAATGTTTGAGGTTAGAACTTTCCGTGCACAGTAGAGCTAAATTGAGTAATACAGGACTCGGCGCATGCGCAATAGCGAGGAGTGATTCCGATCCGGAGAACTCGTTGCATTCGCAGCAGCGCTAAAGTGAGTAATACAGACTAGGCGCATTCGCAGTAGCGCTAAAGTGAGTAATACATGACTAGGCGCCGTAGCGTGAAGTTGGCTCACTCCAGTACAAGTTATAGCAGCATAAAAATGAAACGAAGGAGTGGGAGCGGCGCATGCGCAGTGACGTAAAAAACCAAGGTTTGAGGTTAGAATTTTCCATGGTAGCTGCCATGTTTAATTCTGTTTCATTCAAACAATAGTAGTTCATGGCTGGCATGGGATGTGAAGTGTGGTAATTAGATGGGGTTAGCAACCGGTCGTGACCGGCCATTGACCGGTCATCGACCCGGCGGGGTTCCGCTTGAGTGAACACCGGGGGGGGGGGGGGGGGGGGGGGGTTCCGCTTGATTAGTCACGGGGGGGGGGGGGGGTTCCGCTTGATTAGTCACGGGGGGGGGGGGGGGGGGTTCCGCTTGATTAGTCACGGGGGGGGGGGGGGGGGGGGTTCCGCTTGAGTGAACACGGGAGGTTCCACTTGGACGCTCATGCGGAACTGATCTTCCCACGCGATAGCCGTTATAAAAAGGAGATTGTTCATCGCGCCGCGACCATTAATTAACTCGCATTTGAGTTGTTCACATCCTTCCTACTCATTACATATACGTTTCGCCAACTTCATTATACAAGTCTAATTGCTACTAACCTGGAGTTTCATTTACATTAGCACATGTCGTCCTGTTTGAATCACCTTCGCGTGCTCGACGTTATATCTCATTCATTTGTCTTGTTCTCACTTCTACACGTCTGACATACTTCTTGTGATGGATACGCAATGTTTGAAATTGAAACTTTTGCGGACACAACATATATTACGAAATAATTACAAACCATCGGTTTCAAAGACTAAAACAAATTTAACAAAAGTGAGGAAGAAATTAAGTTTTAACCCGTTATACTCTGTTAGAACTTCGCAGGTTCACGTTGATGATAATGTTATTCACAACATTTTGCGTTCGATGTTACGTTTCCACAACTTCGAACTTGTTACACCTATCGACTGTGTTCAACAGGTTTTTCTATTTCATCCCCACCATTCTTTATATAAGTGCGCTCACGACAATTCCTGTTTCATTCTTCTATACGCTCTTCGACCGACAACTACTCCGCTCTAAATTACACACTACAAGAAGATGGATACAAACCAAGAACAAGTACAAGTTCACGAAATATCGTCTACTACCCACCCGAGGGAGAATCCTCCGAGAACTTCGCCTTCACCGAATCCACAGGACCCTGTCCAAGTTTCGGATGTGTCTTCGACGGCGAGGAATGATCTTGAAGCTATTCTTCGGTCGCTCGTCGGTTTCGACTGACCTGTACGACGATCGCCGTTAAACTGAACTCTTAGAAGTTCAGTCTTTTTTTAAAACTTCCTCCGGATGACCTTGAAGCAATTATCCCCTCTCCTTTTCAACTAACTTCTACTTTTGTTCAACTGTTGAATTTCAGTTTTGAACTAACTTTTAATTTATGCGATGTTTTAGTTGAACCCGGTTAATTTATGCGCACGTTTTGTTCAACCCCAAATTGTTGAATTTCAGTCTTAAACTAACTTTTAATTTATGCGCAATTCTACTTCAAACGCTCACCCCACCTCCTCACCCCTCATTTAATATACGACCGGAAGCTATGTGCCCCGGCACGTGGCTTCCGGGGCAGCTGGCCTGTGCCAGAAGTGGCCAAATCTAACTACTGTCTTAGGACAGCTGATTCAGTATTTTTTCTGAAGTATTGGGAGTATTTGATTAAGCTGAAGTCAAGTTTTATACCTTTGCTTAGTGTACTACTATTTCCTTCACGATAACACGGATGTCATGGTGTGCCGCTGATACTTTATTTTTTGGAAGGAAACTGAATTAATCTGTTTTGCAATCAAAATATAAATTAATTGAACAATAAACAATTATTAAATCTTACCCTGTAAACTACTGCAAATTACTTATATCAGTACAGTGTATCTGCCGTAACTTACAACATGTAACACAACTTAATAGCGTTATTTTTTGTGAAGTTGGCAACACGTTTAGTTTGTTTGTTATGAGAGGTACATTTTGACCTTTTACCGCTCTTTTAACTGTGGTTTGCTCTGTGGTGACTACCGCGGTAGTTGTAGAAATGACACCATTGCTATTATGGCATCTGTAGCACGCCTGTTTTACTGTCTTGAGATAACGCTACACAAAGTTTTGACGTCAGAGCTTTCTAGTTTATGTGGTGTTTGTAGTACACACTAAATGGTGCTTTGTTTAACTTTTATCCAAATTTTGAAAATATATTTTCATATTTTTATTAAAATACAATTAAGAGTCTACAGTGCCCGCCACATTGGATTTTTATTCCCATAAGACGGATGCTGTTTGAAACATCCGCTACGCCTATAATATTGGTCAAAAAAGATTGATCTTTATGCCATTTTAAACCTTATAAAGGTGTAGGGACGTTTGAAATTTAACATTAGTCTTATAGGAATATAAATCCAAGATGGCGGGTACTTAAGACTCTTAAAATTTTTTCGATCTTGTTTTTCACTATTTCGCCAAAATAATTGTGCTTCTACAATTTCTTTAGGGAATTACTGCGTGCAACCTTTAATATTGCATTAACACGCCTACCACTTTTTATTTCGATAACAGAGTAGCCCTACCATAAGTGTATTTTCATCAGAATGTTATAACACATTTTTAAGAAGCAAGCAAACAGTTTACTTATGTAAATACCGAAATAAGCACGTGATATAACAGAGGTTACATGGATCAACATTGCCTGGCCATGCATTTCAAATAGTATATTTTTGACTAACATTTGTATTTTGTATTGAAAAATGATTCAGCTAATACAGCAATTTTATGTCGTACTCACCATAAAATACATGACGTTGCAGGAGGCCTCCACACTTAAGTAAATTTACAATGATTTTTTTTATTTATTCATTTTTAAATTATCTCCCCATAAGAAGACAAAAAGTCCTCAACTTATATTTACTGTACTTTTTATAGAATTTTTAGTCCAAAAATGAAGGTTAATGAAAACGCTTACTGAACAGGTTTATCAATCAGTTTTTAAGGGAACAGGTTTAGATTTGAGCATAAATTTAATTTTATTCTCAACTTTCATCTTACTACTTACTAACTTTAATCAAATAGATAAAACATTCATAATCAGAAATATACAGTATACAGTATTTATTTATAATATGCATCAGAAGAAATTGTTTTAATTAACTACTACGAAGTACAACATATAATACCTTCTAAAATTACAATATGTACAATTTAATGCCATCCATAATATTAGTATAACATAAAAACAAAATGCGTTTTAAGTCAATTTCCAAACTACTGTTTGTTCTGGATTTAAAAAAATGAACTGGGTTTTTTGATGCAGTGATATTTCACGTACGTTTTGTATTGGCTACTGGAGTGAATGTAAACAAAGTTTAGATTAAATGAATTAACTTCACAAAGGTTCCCGTAAATGTTATTACATCGCTGAAGAAAAATTAATTCCTCCCGTGTGTCTTTTATTTAAAAAGTACACTCATCAGTTTCAGCAAACAAAAAATTCCAAATTTCCAAAATGTTTTGATGTTTTTAGGTTAAGGGGCTTGTTTTTGAAGTTTAGGAACTTTACAATATTGTTAATTTCTTAAAAAAAAAATCATTATCTTACTTATTTAGCGTGTTATCAAAGTAAAAATTTTCAAATCTATGTTAGAGATTTAATTTTTTAGAATGCATAGGATTTATTTGGTTCTAGAAATATTTAAATAATCATTGGATCCAAAATATGTAGTTATTTTATAAATCCTGTTTTACAACTCATTTTTTTTTAATGAAATAAAATAATTATTGTTTAAAACTAATGTAAGGAGTCAATGAGATACTATTAAATGTTAGTTCTATGAGAAAGAAAATTTGTAACAATATGCCAAACAGTTTACTAGAATTTTAAAGCATGAACTATTTTATTACTTACTTTCAAAAGTAAAGTTAATATATGGGTCGACATTACAAAGACGGTATTTTATTAATTTTTGAGCATCGCACCACAATTAATACAGCATAAATAATAATGTTCATAATAATTACATTAATATGCAAGCACGGTTCTTTCCTCCTTTTTTCTCAGCTTGTGTGCGTCATAGGAGAAATCCTCACATACTGTGTTAGAAATGTAGAGCTCTGTAGATGAGCTGAAACCCATTGTAATTTACATTGGCCTCCAGGGCTACGCCCTACAAGCTTTCGAAGTTTCAACATTAATCTTTGGGAGAAGTATAAGTGCTTAAAACATTAGACAGCTGTTTTAATAACAAATGCTAGCAGATAGAAAGAACATATGTTTCAAGTAGTAAAATATTTTTATTGGGTCTAGACGGTCCAGATTAACTCAACTTTTTGAGGAATTTCGAACAGTGGATATCTAGTAATAAATAAAATCATAATAATGACTTAACTTATCATTGTAATTTACGCCTGATTTAGGATTATGGTATTGGCATTCACTGTGATTAATCTTTACTTCCAGGGACCGCCGGGAGCGAAGGGTGAAAAAGGACATTCGGGACCCTTGGGCCTCGTGGTATGTACCCTGATTGAAGCAGTTTATTTAGTGGAATAATGTTATTTTCCGTGATTTCTCCAATAATGTAAATATGTAATAAATGTAAAAAATAATCTTTAAAATGTGATAAAACTTTGAACGTAAACGTTTAACCTTCTTTCACATTTCCAAAAGCCTGTCAGGATTCTATGGTAGACAAATTAAAGAAGTGTAGCGTAATTCTAAAATAATTAAAAACAATTTGAATTTCAAATATATATAAAAAAGTAAAACATTGCCAGTGTTTTGCAGATAACCCAATCAGCGTTTTCTTAATGCTATGTTTTATACATTTTTTATGCATAAATATGAACCTCAGTAATTTTAACAACTATACCGGAGGTTTCTAAAAATTTAAATAAAAATACTGTTCTTTTCTTTAACCATTTTATGTTCTGCGTATGTTTAGGGTTTGCCCGGTATGAGAGGTATGCCAGGACCTTCAGGGGAGAAGGGTGAGAGGGGGGCGGTCGGCCCTATAGGTCCGGAGGGGCCCGCAGGTTTGTGTTCAATTAATTGTTAAATAAAGTTATATCATAATGAATATTCAAGGAAAATGTGAAATTTACTAAAGCTGATAATATTTTTGGGAGGAAGGTTTGCGGAGGAGGTATTAACATTGTAATCCTAAAAAAGAACTAGATTGAATTAATTACAAGTTGTTAGAGAACCGTATGCACTTTTTTCAAAGTTTAACATTTTTTATTAGTTAATCAATCAAAAATTAAATGTAAATTTACATACATATATTAAGTCCGTGTCGTATCTAAACGTACAGGGTAACCTAAGTAGCTGCTAGATGATTTATTTAAGTTCTTGAAAAAGTTAAAGCATCTTAATACACTTTTTGGTACCTTGACCAACATGACATAAGCATTTCTAAGCCAAAGCTAAACTCTTTGTATAAAAAAAAAAAAAAAAAAACTAAATTTTGTCATAGGAAGAGAAAAATAATTTATCATTGATTAAGAAACAAATTTAGTAAGTACATGTAGAGAGGTGCATTTGGTTTGTTTCAGATATCCTATGTATTTTAAAGATAAAATTGTTGGTGTTTAGCAGTTTTCGAGTTTTCATATTTTCCTCCAGACTTTTCTAAAATACAATAATTTACTATTTAATTTTCAAAGTCTTGTTTTAGTTTTATTTGCATAGCACAAAGACAAGGTAGAATAGAAGGCAACATAGAACGTGTTTTAATAAATGCAACAAGAAAAGTGCATTCTCGTTAATGCCAGTGGTCGCAACTAAAGCTATTTCAAATCCTATTTCAAGTTGGAATTAACTAAACTGACAGGTACACTCATTTAATCTAGCCATTTCATTGGGATAACAAACTTCATGGTGTTATATGTAAATAATTTATATTTATTAAAATTTTATAAACACGCTTTGAACTGTATGTGCAATGGGAACTGAGTATTTATAAAATAAGGCCAGTGAGAAAATATAATTTAGGGAAATTACTATTTTCAAAATTTAGCTTATAAATTCATATTTTTTCGTCTAAATACTGTTTTATTTCCATGCAAAAAGAAAAGTAAAGATATACACCTTGCACTGAGAGAACCGACTTTAGACTTATAATATCCAAATACCGTCAGATTAAGATCATCCGGATCCTTCAGATATAGTATCAATAACGATGATCTAGAATACACTCTTATTTAAATGCAAAAGAAAATTAATACCGTATAGATTATTCATTTTCACATAATCTAATAAATACAACAAAAATTTCAGTCAGTTGTCTCTCAGGGCGATCCTTTAAAACAGACGTACACTGTCTGGGATACGGAACTGACTATTTTAGAGCTGATTCATCTTAGAAATCAATTATTAACTAATTTTAAAGTAAACCGAGGAAGTGAAGGACTATGAGTAAACTGTGAGCAATAATCTAGGTTAAATATCACACTAATTCATCACTATTGCGTTTTATCCAATCGAAAGCCCTGAATGAATTATACTCATTACTGTAAAGAAATATCATATTTTAAATAATCCAGAGCTGGTGTTTTTGTAAAAAGTATGGACTTTTTCTGATGATTTTTCTTTAAATCGTAATTTTATTGAAACGTCAACGTATTTGGCAATAGTGTTTCCTTCTAACGACATAAATGATTAGAATGACAACAAGCGTTATACAACTATCATGAAATCCATTATTATAAAATCCAGAGCATTCGTCCTAAACAATAATGGGGATTATCTCTAGATAATCCGCGTTATGCGTCTCTAGATAATTGCCTTAACGCAAAGTAAAAAAATATAAAATAAATATTGAAATAAAGAAAAATTTAAATGGTGTGATTTATTTTTGTAAATAAATATAGTCACAATTTTTAAGCGGTTTTTAACAAGATTTTTGAAAAGTTAATTTTCAAAACAACTCAGGTCAACAAATAACCAATAAGAAAATATAAAACCTAACAGCATAAGTCATTGCAGGAACAGAATATTCTGCACATGTTTTTAAGTGCCACATGGCACTTCATATCACAAGACCGGAAGCATTTCATTCGTTTTGGGGGCACAGTATTAAAATCGCCTTTGTGCAAAATTACATATGTAGTTCATACTTACGTGGTATTTATTTTTAATAAAAAATTACTTACTCAGTATGTTATCTGTATTTCATTGTGTCTGGGAGTAACGAATAAAACATTACTGTGCTTGACATAAAAATATTGGGAATAGACTACCCTCGGATCTACATGGCCCCTACGAGAGTCGATGGTAATCCACCGAGGAAAACGCTCAGACCATCGGCGGAGTTGAACCCTATCCTAAGCCAAGGGGTGGTGCAAGAGTTAGCTAGGGGGAAAGGCAAAGAGATACAGGGTTAAGACGGGGTTTTGGACGTGATACTAAATACGTCCACTGCAACATCTCTCTGGAGCGGAGTTTCAATGTGACATTAATAATGCTTCGAGAATTTTCGGTGATTGACAGGTTTTTGTGCGGAGTTTCACTGTCGCCGAATGGTCACCTCTGGCTAGCCTATGTGACTATATAACGTGACGGTACCTTGCTGTCTTTAGATCACCGCACAGGCTTATTGGCCCATGGTGACGGGCAGCGGGGTTTCTTTAAAATATTCCTACTCACATGTTCTGCACTTTTTGCATTCTTCAGTGTTCAAGGGCAGAAAGCACCAAGGCCTGAACGAGTTGATTTTTGTGTTTTGGGGGAATAGGTGTCTGTATATACAAGGTTATTATATAATACATTGTTTGTTATATAGGTTCATGTAATGTGTAAGGTAGGCCTACAAGTACATTCTAGTAAACTACTATTTTCTTTCTCAGGGCGCCAAGGGGAGAGAGGCCCTCAGGGAGCGTTGGGGCCACAGGGGCCGCCAGGAGAGCCAGCGGAGCGGGGAGACACGGGACCTCCGGGGCCCCCGGGTGAGGTGGGGGCCCCTGGTGGGCCTGGGGAGAGGGGCCCCATGGGACCTCAGGGCCTCCAAGGGTTCCCCGGGCCCCAGGGCCTGGTGGGGCTCCCAGGAGTAAAGGGCGAGAGGGGGCTCACGGGGCTAAAAGGAGAGCAAGGCAACCCCGGCCCAGTAGGTGAGTGACTACATTAAACACGGTTGTAGTGTTAATGATAGTGTGCCTTAGCCTTGATATTTCCTCATAAGAGTTTTCATGACAATGTTTTGAAAGACATAAAATTACCATCATACCTTAAAACCAATTTGTCATATTTTTATAAACATATATTAGATTATAATATAAAAACATACCTATGACATGTTGAACGGTTCAGAAGTTTTATGGATTACTATTGTTTAACTTTCTATTAAAAATAATGTAAAAAGTTGGGAGTGAATACAACTTGAAAACATTGAATAGAAATTTATGAATGTTTTGAAATTTAGTTCCTTATTTAGGGGTAGCTCTACCATTTTAGATTTTCAAGGAAAACAAAGCAAAACATTCAATTGAGAATCTACCTTCATCATAAAAGCACGTATTTCCAGGCTCTTTGTGGCTGGTATACTGTATATATATATATATATATATATATATATATAGTAGATAGTAGATAGTATCATGTTACTTCTAGGACACTTTTGGAGACAATCAAAAATCAAACAAATTTCACAGTTTTTTAATACAATTATGCAATATTTTTGCCATTTTTTGGCCAATTTTCAGCTTTTGTCAAATTGTCATAAAAAATATGCAATTTTAATGAAATTTTTAACAAATATGCCTAAAATTTTCTACAAAATAAAATTTTTTTAAAAACAAGTAAAATTATCACATTTTATAAGTATTTTTTAAATAAAATTAATAGTCGACTTTTCATAAGGTAATTTAAAATTTTAGTAGTATTTTTTCAATAAATTTGACTAAAATAGTAATAATTCATTCTAATTAATTTCAGTAATATCATTTTTGATTATATTATATTCAAGTAATTTTTCAGATACAATAATAATATAACAATTTGTTTTACTAGTAGCTACTATATCATAATCAAAATCTGCATTAATAATAATATCATTTTTTGAACTTGAAATATTTGTTGGATTTTTTGTAGTATCAATTACATAAATTGGTCTATTATCTAGAAATTCTGTTGGACTATAATACATTTTACTACTAATATAATAAACTTTTTTGTAATCTTGATACATTTCATACATAATTCTAAATTTTTCATTGTTTATATCAAAATTTTCCAATTCATCAGGGTAATAATGACCATTTAGTTTTACTCTTATATTTTTTACATACATACTATCAAATTTAGAAGTATCAAATAACTGATCATTTGTTCTTGATTTTTGAAATCCAATTATAATAAATTTTGGATTATAAATATTTCTATAGATATTTGTTATATCAAAACTTAAATTCTTTCCTGTAATATTTTTTTGTTCAATGCATTGCCAATGATTAAAATGAAAATTTACTTTTTCAAATTTGCTTAGTTCATTAATTAATTGAATTTTACTTGTTGTTTTGTATTCAATTATAGGAACTCTAATAAAAAATTCATCAATTGTTATTTTACCTTCAGTTGGTAATGTAGCATTATCATAAGATCCATCAGCCTTTTTAGTTTTCCATCTAAAAATTGCATCATTATCTTCTGATCTAATAAATGTTATATTAAAACCTCCTTTGTATATTGGAATATTTACATTTTCAAAAAATCCTAATCCAAAATGAGATAAATTACCAATTGCTTCAAATTTATTTTTAAAATTTGATTCAAAACCATTATTTATCTGATTTATTTCTGATTTTGAATAAGTTATAGTACCTTTAATTGTACTTAATAGACCAGGATATTCAATTTCATCAATCAATTTATTATGTTTTCTAACTTCAATTTTTGAAAATAAAAATGGAACAAAATTATCAATTAATTTTATATTAGCACCATTATCATATGCATTTCCATCAGATTTAGTCAATTTACCAGATATATAAAATTGAAATTTAGAAGTACAAAATCCATTTCCAAAATCTATATTAAATTCAGTTTTTTTATTAGGTTCATTTAAATGTAATTTAGATAATGGATAGAAATTTTTGTATTCAGCTCTTTCAATATCATTTACATATTTTTTGTAATCAGCCATTTATTAAGGATAAATTTTTTAAATCAAAAGCTTTTTTAAAACAAGTAAAATTTTTATAATTTTATGATGTCAAATTTTATAATTTTTATGTATCAATTTCATTTTTACTTTTAAAATATTCAATTTCAGTAGCATGATCAAGTATAAATTTTGCTGATATTTTTTGATGTTCTAAAATTAATTCCCAATTTAATGTAAATGCATAATCATGAATGAAATATTCAGTTAAATCTTGATATTTACAAATCAAATCAATATAATCTTTTAATTGATAATTTATGAATTCAGTAATAAAATCTATAGTTAAATTTTGATGTTGAGCAATTTTTTGTCAATTTAATTTATTTTGAAACAATCTCATCATATTAATACTCAACTCATATTTTTCAGAAATATCATCCCAATCATCTTTGTTTAATTGATTTTGGTTTCTGATAATGAATAAATCAAATGAACTGTATAGAGCCATTTATTAGGGAGAAAATTTTGTAAAACAACTTTTCTTTGAATTACAAATACAACATTTTGATTTAATTACATTTATATTTTTCAATTTTATTATCTGAATATTTTTAGAATTAGTTTTTTGTTTACATTTAAGACAATAAATCAACTCCATTTATATTAAATAATTATTGTAATTTATCTATATCATCTTTAATTAGTATTATTTCAGTATTTAATTCTTTTATGGATTTATTGACTCCATAAAATAGAAATTTTAGTTCTTTTTCTAATTTTTTTTCTAAATTTTCAACATATTTTCCAATATTAATTAAAAAGTCTGTAATTTTATTTAAATCCTTTTTAGTTTCTGAATGATCATTACCAATTTTAATAATTGAATCTAAAACTTCATCTAATTCTGATTTTATTACAACATCATATTTATTTATACTTGGTTTAACATTAACAATTCTTTTACCATTAATACTTATATAATTTTTTGATAAACCAATAGCATTTACTAGATTTTCAGTCTTTTTTACATGACTTTTAAAACTTTTACTAAAATTTTTAAAAAATATATTTAATTTAGAATTTATATAATCTTCTTTAATATTAATTGGATGTTTTTTCTGTCTTCCAAACAGATCAAATATATTTTGTGAATCCATATTTATTAAGGATTAATTTATTTATTATATTATCAAATTTTTTATTATTATTTAATTCATTTTATATAAAAATACATAAATGACCACAAATTGGTGGATCATTATAATTTTGAATTTGATTATCATTATAAAATATATTATCTTTTTCTAGATATTTAACTAATTCTATTGGTGGTTTATTAACTATATTTCCATATGAATCAAAATAATATTTAATTTTATCTTTTTTATAATAACAAACCCAATGAGTTCCATTTCCATCAAATGAATCTAAATTTATAATTCCACATTCAAATTTATTAACTTTATTAGGTAATATATCTCTCATAAATACACCTCTAAAATATTTTATATTTTTACACAATTTTTCTAATTCACCTAATGTTAGTGGTTCAAAATTTTTTTATAATTTTGTTTCATATATTTTAATGTTTTTTTATCTAAACCAGATCCTTCTACATTTTTTAATTCATGATCTAACCAATCAACAAAATTTCTAAATTTAGGAATTATAGATTCTTTTACTACTTTTGCTCCCTTTCTAACATTTGGTGTATAATTTTTAACTATAGGTATATTATCAGCAAAATCTAAAATTTCTTTTAGTAATCCACCATTTTTTATTTCTTTTAATTGATTATATGAAAATTCAAATCTTAATCCTTTATTTAATTTTTTATGTTTATTTAGTTTATTAATTTGTCTTTTAGATAATAATATAATATCTTTTCCATTTTCATTAAATTGATCAATATTAAATTGAATTATAACTGATCTTTTATTTTTAAATGCTAATTTTATTTTTGATTTTTGATTATCTGTCAAGTTTATATTTGTTTTTTCCATTTATTAAGAAAAAAATTTATAGTTTTTTATAATATAGATTAACATAATTAATTTTATTAAAATTTTAATCCTACTTCTAAACCCATACCAAATTTTCTTTTCATCCACATAGCACCTGATGTTGGTAATGCAACTAATCTTTCACCAATTCCATAATCATTTGATGTTACTATATCCCATGCTTTATCTTGTAAAATTTTATCAGCTATTTCATTTCTAGATTTTGTATCTTTATGATCTCTATAAAATAAATCATGTTCTTTAGCAGCTTTATCTAAATCATTTATTCCAGGATCACCTCTTTTTACTCTTTTATTTAATTTAGTTCCAGGCCCTAGATATTGATAACCAGGTACATGTAATTCAAAAGGTAAATTATTTATAACATCATTTAAAATACCTGATCCATCTTTTAATAATGGTGATGAAATATTTGCCAAAATTCTTTTTAAATACTTAATTCCTTCAGGTTTTTCAATTAATTCATCTAATTTATTTGATATAAAGTCTTTAATTGCTCTCTTTTCATTTAAAAAATTATTATTACCAGCTTTTTCTTGTGCATATATATAATTAATAATATTATCTAATTTATTTAAATCATCTATAAATCTATATTCAATTTTATTTTCTGTATATTGTCTGATTCCTGAACCTTCAATTTCACCTTTTAATTCCCAAATATGTTTAATTAAATTAATATATTTATCACCTTTACTATATTTTGGTTTCTTACTATTTGGATCATTATTTTTATAAATTGAATTAGTTTCCCATAAAATTTTTGAATAATTATTTAAATCATCTTGTGTATATAAATTATTATCTGGTTTCTTTTCATAAGTTAACAATCTCCATAATCCATGTGTTCCATTATATTTTTTATCATCAATTATTAAATCATCATTATCAATTACAGTTATTTTATCACCAATCATAAATGATTTTTTATGTTTATTCCAATATAAACCAAATTTATCATCTTTTGTTCTTGGTAAATATTTTTGTGCTAATGGACCAATAATTTTATCTAATGTTTGAGGTGAAATTAAATTTGGGTCAATAAATGTCGATTCTTCTTGAATTATTGGTTGTCTGATTGGTCTAAATGGAGTACTTGAAGGTAAATTTAGTTCTTCAGTTTCTGGTATTGATATATTGGCAAAATTATTAACAATATGTACCAATTCCATAAGGTTTTTATTTTCATTTAAGACTTCACCAATTTTATTTTCAACTTTACCAATTGCTGATGTTATAGGTTCATATGCTTTTTGTTTAATTTTTTCATAATTATCTTCAATTTTAATTTGATTTTTAAATTCTTTTATTAATTTTTTCTCAATATCATCTAATTTTTTAGCTTCATTAACAGATATTTTATCCATTTATTACAAAGAAAAATTTAGGTTCAAAACAAATCATGTTAACATAAACACAAATCATGTTAACATAAACACAAATCATATTAACACAAAACACAAATTATGTTAACACAAACACAAATTATGTTAACATAAAAACAAATCATGTTAACACAAAACACAAATCATGTTAACACAAAACACAAATCATGTTAACACAAACACAAATCATGTTAACATAAACACTAATTATGTTAAACACAATTTATTTTACTTTATTTCTGTAATTTTCATTAAATATATAAATACTAATGAAATAAATAATACTAATAAAATAAATATTCTATCAATTATTGAATCAAACATACAACAAGCCATTATCATTATTTAATATCAGAAAAATTTTTCATATATTTTCCATCATTTGATTTTTTTCAATAAATTAATAGTTAAAAATCCATAGTCTTCTTTCCAACAATCATTACAAATAGTTTTAAATTTATCAAATTTCATATCTGATCCAACAAAATTATTATATATTTTTTTCATATAATGTTCATTTTGTTTAAAGATGCATAACATATTTAAATTATTTCTAATTAATTGCATATCAACTTTTGAATAACATTGTGATAAATAAATACATGATATATTTTTATGTCTACCCATTATAAAATATTCTTTAATTTTATCTTGTTTTTCTAAAATACAATCATCAAAAACTACTAATGAATTTGGTTTACATTTATTTAGTGGAATCATATCATCACATGAAAAATAAGAAATTTGTTTATTAATATTTGATTCTATATTTTTAAATCTTTTTTGTAATAATTTATAAGATGGTTGTTCTAATGATTTACTAAAAATATATAAATTTGAATATGGAATTAATCTTTTGTAAATAAAATTTAATAATAATGTAGTTTTACCAGATCCACTTGTTCCTATAATTAATAATCTAATAGGTTGATCATTTTTATTATTTTTATCATATGATTCTAATTTTATATTATCTTTGTTTTCTAAAAATTTCTCCATTTAAATAAGATGAAATTATTTAAAATAATTGGTCATTCATCCAAACTAGAATTAAGATTAGAACATCCAATACATTTAGATGAAAAATATAGTATTGGTTTAAGTGGATTTTATTCAGATAATTTTATATCAAATATACCAAATGATTATAAAAACTGTTATGGATATTCTATTAAAGATGAAGATGATAAAATTATAGATCAATATTTTGATATATATAAAGGAAATTATACAATTGAAGAAATAAAAAATATTTTTATTAATAGTTTAAAAGAATTTAAAAAGAAAATTAATAAATTTGATGAAAATGATTTTATACTGAAAAATGATGGACCATATATTATAATAAAATCTCCTGTTAAAATTATAGTAACAACAATTATAATTGATTTATTAGGATTAGATGATAAAATGATTGAACCAAATGTATTAACAAAAGGAATAAAACTACCAAAAATTAGACCTTTTGATGTTATTGAAATACATTGTAATTTAGTTGATCCTAGTTTTGAAAATCATAAAGATCATTCACATTTACATAAAGAATCAGAAATTCTATATTCATTTTATCCAAATGTTGAATATGGATCAAAAATTAGTGAAAAACCAAATGAAATTGATTATATTCCTTTAAAAAATATAAATAAAATTCAAAATATTGTAATATCTATTCAAGATAGTGATGGAAATCAAATAAATAATGAAAATATTAAAAGTATTGTATATTTAAGATTAAAACAAAATTTGTAATATAAAATTTATCTACATAAATAATAAAAACAATAATTTATTTAATTAACAATAATTTTATATTTAATAATAAATTAATTGTATTTAATAAACAAAATAAACCTTGGTTTAAAAGAAAAGATATTTGTTATATTTTAAAATATAAAAATTCTAGAAAAGTTTTAATTGATAATGTAAAAGAAAAAATATATAAAACTTAAAATATATCAAGTGTAACCAACAGTTACATTTACATAATAATGATAAATTAATTTACATAAAAATTATAGGTGTCACAAATTATGACACCCTAGAAATTGATGTACAAACATGTTTTTCAGATGCCCTAAAACAGGGCGTCAATAAAATAGATAATAAAACAATGTTTATTAATGAATCTGGTTTATATTTATTAATTTTAAAATAAAAAAAGTAGAAAACAATAAGGATAGATTAAAATTTATAGATATTTTTAGAGGGGACAATTTGTCCCCCCTATCATATAATGAAAAACATACAAAACTTATTAAAATTAGGTAGGACCCAAAATGGGTCCCATATAAATTAGAATATTTATTTTAAAATTTTTTAAAGGAGGTAACCTTATTATACAATAAAAACTTAAGGGTAACAAAATGTTACCCTTCTTAAACATTCAAAAATATTCATAAATATAATAAATTATATACAAATTTGAGACCCGTCTTAAAGACGGGTCTTACTTATAATGATAATAAAGTAAAATTTATAGATATTTTTATGTTAGATATTCAATAAATTATTGAATATATTTAAATTTATTAAAGAAAATATTTAAAAATATACATAAAATTATAGTATAAATTCAATATCATATGGTTATAAATTATTAATATAATTTTGATCATTTTCTTTAAAACTTTCTTTAACATAATTTTTTATTATATTTATAAATGGTTCTATTATAAAATTAAACTTATAATGATATATAAAATAATTTTTATATTTAAAAAGATATATTAAAAATTTATTTGATATTTTAGTTTTAAATAAATATAATTTTATATCAAAATCATTATTTATTAATTCTTTTGGAACAATTAAAATTTCCATTTATGTATAATTATTTTTATACCCCCAAGGTAATGTATCAATTTTATTTTCACAAATAAATCTTTTGTCATCTCTATTACTTAAAGCTAATTTATTTATTGTAATTGTATATAGTTCATGTTTAAAACTTCTAATACAAGTCATTTCTCTATATTGTTCTTGATCATCAAATAAACATTTCTTAAAATCATCCATATGTAATGTTTTATCAACAACACTTTTCTTAATACCTTTACATTTTACAGGATTTTTATTATTAAATTCATAACTATATAATTTTGATCTTAAACCACAATATTCTTCTAATATTTCACCATTTAACTCATCTTTAAATTTACCAATTATTTTTTTATTCTTTTCACTATAGCATTCATGTTCTTTCTTATAATCACTTGTATCAAATTCATTAATATTTTCTTTAATAATTTTATATGGATCCTTTTTAAATTCTATAAAATAACTGTCTGTATCCATATATAATAACCTTATATTTGGATCAAACTTCTTTAATTTTTCATAATAAAATTGATACATATGTAATTTTGATAAATCAAGTACTGAAAATCCTATATAGATTGGTTTATCAAACTTAACCTTTTCTTTTATCATATGTGAAGCAATACAGTCTTTATCAAATATACTAAATGTTTTAAAATTAGGTTTTTTTGCTTGTTTTAATGAAAACTTTTCATCACCTAATTTAATATCACATCTATTTCTAACATTTTCCATAGTTTTTCCAAAAACACTATTATTCATCAATTTAAAAAAGTCTTTTTCAAAATCTGATGTTGATTTGGATCTTAATTTGGTATTTAATTCAATATATTTTTTCATATAATCATCTTGATCAAATGCTATAACTCTATTAACTTTCTTTTATTTTAATCCTTTTTGTAGATAATATTTTAAGTTTCTTGAATGAATAACATAATCTTTTTTATCAAATAATGTTGTGCAAAGCTTATTATTATAATGTTCAGGTGCTAATGGTAAATCTTTATGGTCATCATGTAATTCAATAGGATATTCTAAATCAACATCTAATATATATCCATATTCAGCATTTTCATCTAATTCTAATATTGTTTCTTCCCATTCATTTAATGTATATGTATTAGGATTCATCCATGTTATATCTTTATAAGGTAATTTTTGACTTAAAGCCCATCCATATAGATTATTTGCATCTATATATAACATATAATTTTCAGGTTTTGTTTTATCATAATTTTTTGTATATTTATTGTTTGCTTTACAATATCTAGTTATACATTGTGAAATACCACCTCTAATACCTTTTTCAATCATTAAATACATATTATAATCACTTATTAATTCTAGTTCAATTTTTGTTAATTTTAACATAGAATCCCAAGCTAATGATGGTGATGTTAGATAATGTGCTGGATCTAATTGATAATTTTTCAAACAAACAGATCTAAAATTTTCAAATATATCAGCTAATAATAATACATCCTGAATATTATATAAATCTGAATAATTACCTAATGTTTTTACTTTTAATTTATTCCAAACTTTTATATAATGTTTATAATCATCATCACTTATATTTTCATTAGTTAAACAACTATAAAATTGATCTTTTTCTAATATTTTATCATAGTTTAATTTTTCAACATTATCAATAAATTCATATGGAAATACCCCTTTAGAAGTTAATATTTTTAAAGTTTCATTATCATATTCAATTATATCATTTTCTTTTATAAATTTATTTATATGCTTAAATTCTTTAAGATTTTTAGCTAATTTTTCAATTGATGTAGCCATAAATCTAAATGTATCTACAAATGAGAATTTTATAAATTTTCTAGGTTTAAAATATAGTTCACCTTCAAATTCATAACCATAACCAGAATTTACTGAATAGTTTATATATTTTTCATCTGTATTAGCTAAAAAATCAATTTTACCATATTTTTTAGCTAATTCTTTTATAAACAAATGTGTATCATAATTTGAACTATTATGACAGAATATAGGAATATTTTGAGGAAATTTTAGATTTAAATTACAATTTAAATGTGCAGCACCTCTAAATTTTCCTGTTAAATGACAATGATCTCTTACTTTTATTCTTTTATCATTATCAAAACCACTATTTTCACAAATATGACAAATATTTGTTTTCTGATAATTAATTTCTTCTTCATTAGTTAAATTCATAGGCTTTTTATTTTTTGAATTATATTTTTTAGCTATATATTTTGAAATTTCATCTAAATATTCAAATAATTTATTTGGTACATTTATTAATTCCTCTTCATTTTTTGCTCTATAACAAATAGGTTTATACATTTTATTAGTTACTCTAGATACTAAATAGATTGTAAATCCATATGGTTTATGTTTTTGAATTTTATTTGTATATGAGCAATTTGGATTATTTTTACAATTATCAATCTTTTCTAATATACTTTCAAAATCCATATAAATTACATATGGATGTTCAAACTTTTTATAATAATTTTTAAAACTTACAGTTTGACCTTTAAATGGCATTATAGGTCTACAAGGTTCTAATGATTTACATATCTCTAAATGATTATTCAAGTCTTTATTTTTGTAGAAATGAGTCAAACATCTTCTACAAATATATTTTTTATTTTTATTTTTTTGTGTTAATTGCTTAGATACTAACTTACTTAAATCAGTAATCAATATATAATGAGAATTATTACCAATTTTATAATATAATAAATCAATTTCTAGTTTTGAATTATAATGTTCAGATATTTGTAATGGCACTATTTTTTCATCTTCATCAATTCTATAAATATTTATTGACATTGATGGATAGTTATATTTAGAATCAAATGATCTTTTTTCAAATAATTTAATATCTTTCAATGATATTGGATAATCAAAACCTTTAAAAATATCATCATTTATATATTTTTGATATTGTTTAACTCTTTCAGCATGTTCGTTTGGTTTATCAATAGCACATATAATTGCATAAATAAAACAATATTCATCTTTATTTTTAAAATTTACACAACATTTTTTATTCTTAATTTCATTTGGTAATTCTATATATGATCCAGCATTTAATGAATTATTTTTAGATAATTTTAGATTTAGTTCAACACATCTTTTTAATGACCAACCAGAGCCTTTTGATGGTTGATTTAGTTGTTCTCTAACTATTAATTTCTTAAATTGATCATCAATAAAATCATCTATATTTAAAATATCTGAACTTTTTATGCAAAAATACATATTACTATTTTGAATTTCACCATTTATTAATTTTCTTTCATATTCACATTCTAAAGCCATCTGTCCTTTAATATTTTTAAATTTTTGTTTTTCTATCAATTTTTTTATTTCATTTCTTTGAGTTTCTAAATAATCATTAATATCTAAATCATCATTTAAATTTGTTAAAATATAATCTTGAAAATATCCTTTTAATGACGAAGCTTCTTGAATATTTATTATATTTTCTTTTGGAATTGGTCTATTTTTAAAATAATCATTTAATAATCCAATCAATTCTTTTCTAGTTTTATTAACAATTTTAATACTATTTTTAATTGCTAAATTTTGAATATATTTAAATGATCTATATTCTAAATTATTTGGATTTTCTTTAATTTTGTTTAATCTTTTAATTAGTTCATCTCTAGATAATTTTTCATAATTTCTGACAGATAATTTTTTTGCAATTTCATTTAATTTTACTATATTAAATAATGAATAATTTGTAAGATCAAATGTTTCTTTAATATTTGTTAATTCATCTAAAGTTTATTTTTATAATTATATATATTATTATTTTTACACCAATGTTTTAATTCAAATATTTTATTATCATATTTTTGTTTATTTAGTAAATGTTTAGTTGAATTATAATGTCTATCATAATTTTTATATAATATATTTTTATTACAATAAGGACAATTAATATTTTTATTTGTTTGTTCCATTTATTAGGGGTGAAATTCTTTATTTATTAAAAATAATTTTTACTTAGAAATAAAACTCTTAAAAATATAAGAAGTATTTCCACTTTTTACTAGGTAATTTATAGTTTAAATCATATTTTTTAAATAAAATTTGAATTTTTTTAAAACAAGTAAAATTTTGTCTTCATTTTTTTATCATATTTTTAAATTTTCTAGTTTTGTTATATTTTTTTCATGAATTTTAGTTTCTAAAAATGTCTTAAATAATTATTAGTCCATTTAATATTTCTTCCACATTCACAAAATTGTGGTTTTAAAAACATTTCTCTAATACATTGTATACAAATTGTATTTTTTCTATCTTTAATATAATGATAATTATTAAAATTTGAAATATCTTTAATTTCTTTACATTTATGACATTGTTTTTCATTTAATTCAATAACTTTAATACTATTATATAATTTTTTATAATACACATCCTTACATTCTTTACAATAATAATATAACCCATCTTTAGTATTTTTGTCTTTATAAAATTTAGATATATCTTTATATAATTTACACCTTAAACATATCTTTTCCATTTATATAAAATAAAATTTACAAATTGGTTTTTTTCAATTCATATTCATAAAAATTTCCAATAATATCTTCATTATTTTGATCTTTTATACTATAAGTAACTGGATTTGTATTATTAATTTTAGAAATTATAAATATTTCTCTAGACCAATTATTTTTATATTTATTAGAAAATGTTGATTTTTTATTTCCAATTCTAACTCTATCATTTATTTTAAATTTTGATTTGGTTATTATTTTTGGTGGTTTATATTTAAAAACAGTATCTAATAAATCCTTTTCATTATTTTTATTTACTTCAATTGGTTTCATTTTAATTGTTGAATGATATGAGTTATTATATTCTTTAACAATTTTTGGTAAAATATTTATCCATCTATAATTTTTATTAATTTAAAACTGTATTTTCATTTTTTCATTTTGTGTTCTATTATACCTTTCTATTATACTTGATTTTTCTTCATTTTCTGTATGATACAATTTAATATTATATTTATTTAATATTTCTTTAAATTCTTTATTGATAAATTCTAATCCTTTATCTGTATGTAAAAGATTAGGTGATTTATGATTAATTTTAATTGCATCCTTAATTATTTCTTCAAATGCTCTAGAAACTGTTTTTCCATCTTTTTTCTTTAATGGTTTTGACCAAACATATTTTGAGAAAGTATCTATCACATTTAACATATATTTATAACCATCATTTTCTTTTTCATAATTTTTCATTATAATTAAATCTGCTGCCCATAAATCATCAATACCTAATGTAATTATTTTTCTTTTTAGAAATTTCTTTCTAATTGGAGCATGAATTTCATTTGCTTCAATTATTTGTTCATTTTTAGTTAATTCTTTTTTAATTATAGGTTTAACTTCTTTTTTCAAAATTTTACTTTTATTTGTTTTACAAATTGAACATTTAGTAGCAATTCTATATAATCCATTTTTCATTTCAACGATTTGTGGATTAATATTTTTAGTTTTTTTCTTACATTTGTGACAATGAATTGGTTCATTCATTTATGTATTATTTTTTTTTTTTTTTTAAATAAATGGATATGTGTTATAGATGTCATAATCAAACTAATTTTACTATTATTGGAAATTGTGTAGGATGTAATATATGTAAAAGTATTATTTATGAAAAAAAGATTAAGAGAAAAAGTAATAAGAATAAACATCTTAAACATATTTTAAGAGAATTTAACCATTTTCAACCATATAAAACACAACAATTAATTAATGAATTATATATTTTATGTATTTCCAATCATTTTGAAATAACACCTAAGAATATAAAATTATTTTTAAAACAAAGGAATTGTACAAATTGGATATTTTACTATCAATTTTTAAACAAAATATACAATATTGATTTTGAATTGAATAATGAAGATAAAGAAAAAATTACACTATTTTTTAATAAATATTTATGTTTTAAGAAAAGTAATATATCATACAAAAAATTATTACCTATGATTTTTAAATACTTAAATATGGATTTTTGTATAAAACCTAATTATGATAATGACTTTTTAACATATCTATCACAAACAAGTTTGTGATATTTTTTCCTATATAAATGGATCTGCTAGAAGAAATTAATAATGTTGGAGAATTAAGATTTAAAGAATATAAACCATTAAAAAGTTTAAATTTAAATAAAAAATATAAAATTGAAAAATTTGAAAGAATTAAAGATAAATATGGATATACAATTATTGTTGAATTAGAAAAATGTAAAGTACATTTACCAAAAAGATTTACTAATGTAATTGATGATAAATCAATTAAAGAATTAAATAAAAAAGATTTACATTTAATTGTCACTGATATTAAGACTTTTGATGATAAAGAAACTGCTTTAGTTAAATTTGAATAATTATTACAATATTATTGATACTAAACCTTAATTTTACTTGTTTCAAAAAAATTCAAATTTTATTGAAAAAATACTATTAAAATTTTAAATTACCTTATGAAAAGTCGACTATTAATTTTATTGAAAAAATACTTATAAAATGTGATAATTTTACTTGTTTTTAAAAAAATTTTATTTTGTAGAAAATTTAGGCATATTTGTTAAAAATTTCATTAAAATTGCATATTTTTTAAGACAATTTGACAAAAGCTGAAAATTGGCCAAAAAATGGCAAAAATATTGCATAATTGTATTAAAAAACTGTGAAATTTGTTTGATTTTTTATTGTCTCCAAAAGTGTCCTAGAAGTAACATGATACTATCTACTTATATTGTTTAATATGAATTCAATTTTTCATATGGAAGATAATAAAATAAAGACCTTAACTGAAATTTCCGTTAAATGTTTCCCATAAGTAAGTTAGGTTTCCAAACCAAATAATATTAAGTGGGATTGTATGTATTATTGTCCCAAATAAGTTTATTTAGATGTCTAAAACTGCCATGAAAAGAGAAAAAATCGTACGGATTTTAGCGGAGAGAGAGAGAGAGAGAGATAATCTATTCACTAATATTTGTCCTCGCATGAAAGGCCTGCACTTGTTTTCTATGCAGGTGTGTCTCCGGCCTAACTTGACTTCTTTAACATGGGTGAGTTTGAACGATCCTTTTGACCATGAGCAGGCTTTCACCTGGGCCCGCTGGGCGAAAATCCAGAGCTCTACCACTGAGCTACTCCTGAAACAGCCATGAGATCAATCTGATGCAGCAATTGCTTTCCAGGAAACCCGGGTGAAGTGGGTCCACCGGGGCTGGTGGGACTGACTGGAGCCAAGGGGGCGAGAGGCGAACCCGGGTCCAGGGGCGAGCAGGGGATGATGGGACCTCCGGGCCGGCCGGGCGAGCCGGGGCAGGCGGTGAGTAGACGCGAGAAGATAACGATTTCTTTTCACCCCTGTGCCAGTAGCCCATTGTTGTGAAGTCGGCAATGTTAACCATACGGCTTTTAATGCAAAACATGGTATTTAATTCCTCTGTTTCGGACGCCGTTTTTCAACAGAATTTCTTTAAACTTGGTAAGTGTTTAGTTGAATAGTTATATTACGCCCCTCATACCTCGAAATTTTGAAAATTTAACAAATATTACCAAGGAAAATCGAGTTACTTTGCAACTTCACAGAGAGTAATATTTGTTGAATTTTCGAAATTTCGAGGTATGAGGGGCCTAATATAACTATTCAAATAAACACTTCCCAAGTTTAAAGAAAATCGGTTGAAAAACGGCGTCCAAAACAGGGGAATAAAATGGACCAGAGCTACCGAGCTATGTGTGAAACATTTTGGAATCTTTCCGTACAGATTGGTACCGCAATCCCCTCTGTAGGTTCTCTTATGAATTTATATGAGTTTTTTAATTTGTTAAGTTCTTTTTTAAACACCCGGTTTAATGATATACATCAATATGTTCAAACTTAAGCAAAGGACTTTTTTAATGTCATATAAGTTGATACGCTACCCTCCAAAATGGTATCCTATTCATGAATTTGTTACTTGGTGATATGTTGAAATAATTTGTTTACACTCTAACTAATTGAAAGACAATAACTTGTTATTTTGATTTCGGAAAACTTAGGCCTTATATAAAGTTTGATAGTGCAATTAATATACCGAATTACATTAAACAGCTACTTCTCTGAGATACTGTTACTTCAAAAATCGGAAATGTTATTGACGAGACAGAATTGGGTTCTGATGAACTGCCGATTCATGTAGCCTGATAACTAAACGAAGGCATTACAAGTAAAGTTGAACAGTTGGTCAAACAATGTTTTTTTCAGTACAGCCGGTTTATATTATAGTAAAAAAATGATTACAAATACAAGCTGATAATTATTTTGCGAAAAAATTATGCTGATAATTGCCATTTATTTCTAGACAAACGGACAGTTTTTGGAGCTTTGAAGAACATCGACAAACATTTATAATTGGACCATCCTGTCAAAATAATCCATGCCACTTTATCCAACTAGTGATTCATACTCTTCACTATACATTTTTCAAATTAAAAATTTACAAACATCTACATTGTTAAAATAATTAGTAAATGAATATATAATAACTTAAATTTTAATACGTTTTATTTCTTTTAAAACGTTACCCAGGATTTAAAATTCAAATTCGAAACCATAAAACATATTATGGTACAGTTTATTCCTTATCACATTTTCCCCAGCTATTTAAAGGATTTAAATTGTGTTTTGTTAAGTTTTGGTGTTTCAATATACCACCATTAACATTTATAGAATATGCTATGTTCGTTTTAGTAAATGATTCCGAACACTATTTATTTTTAAGTGGCTCTTTTAATTCTTCTTACTACATTTATACAGTTATACATTTATAAAGTTTTTAAATATTTTTTAGTATTGATTTATATAATTTATTCTTTATATATCCCAAAGTAAAGTAACAAAAGAGCTTGAGTTCTGGAGAAATTTAATTTCTTATGCAATCAACTTTTTGGGCTATGGAAGTGAAATTAATACACCAATAAATGGAATAAATAGACTACAGTAATAAAAATCAACAAGTACAGTGGTATGGGTCGACAGATATTTTCCAGAGTTCAATACAACAATGTCAAAACAAACAGGTGACTTGGTTATAGTGTGACCAGTTCTATTTGCTATGTAGTCAATAAATGGAACTGTTCATATTCAAGACAATAATTTATTTTATTACTGGGTACAACGATATCATGTCCATATTTCAATGACCGGAACGGTTCAATGCGAAATAAGGATCAAACGTTTCACTTCAGAATAGTTTAGAGTGATGAAAGTTTTAGAAGAAAAGTCAACAATTTTGGCTTTACCTGAAGAGAACGTTATTGTATAGTTGGAAATATACAATTTAAACAACCTCTATAATTGGATATTAAAATTACCAAAAAAAAATTTCTGAAACTAAAGGTACTAAATAAATAAATTATTTTTCTAATTTGGTATTAATGGAATGGCTTTTAAATAATTATTTGTATATGCGTTTCTTTACATTTGTAGAAGTGGCTCATGTAAATTCTATGAACCTATAGTTAAAAATACTGATATTGTATAATATATCTCACAAACAACTCACTTGGTTCAACAATAGCACTTTTAGAGTGTATATATTTAATTTTAAGTGTGCCTTCAATTGGGAGTGTGTAGAACTAGAATATGTATCAATAACTAAAAAAATAATTTAATTAAATAAAATTAAAATCTCTAACGACAGTAAAATAGACATTTGTTTAAAAACAATTTGTAAAAAATATTGGAGTACATTAGTAAATTAGGTTAATTTTTTGGTTTATTTGTTTTAAATAAGGGGATATGATTAATAATTCAACATAAAAGGCAAACATATATTTGTTATGTAAAACTATTGTATAGATCTCAAAGCTCTAAATGAAGCCTTCTAACTTTGGTTATAAGAATAATTCTTATTGCTTCACCGAGTACATGAACTAACGGCAGCTTCAAAATCATATATTTTATAAAAATGTCAATATTCACATGATATTGTCTTATTTTAAGATGATCGTCAGCTTTAAACCATACCTGACCAATGGTCACCAGTTAAAATAGTAACGACTTAATTATACCAATAGATTTTCACTCTTTGTGATGGTTAAGACTTTCGATCGAGTCTCATAAATGTAATAGAAAGTCTTTTTGCAACTATACATGTTTAAAACTGTGAAATAGTAAATATAAAATTATATTACTGACTAAGTGGGTAATAAAATTTGATCAAACAGTCAAATGAAAGAGTGCCCTGTCAATAAATTGTATTGTGGCATTTTATTCATTAATACTCAGTAGTAATAAAAAATTTTGATCACATTTAGTATCCATAAAGTTGCATGTAAAAATATATACAACTTTAATTTAATAATTATCAAATAGTGAAAGAATGTCTATCGTACTACTAAATGTACTCTGACTTTTTTGTAGCCTATTTTGTATTAAATGGTTTGTTTATATTCAAACAATAATAATATAAGAAATATACATTTTATATTAGGATGATACGTGTTGTTTCAATCAATCAGAAATTAAACACAAGCATCATCAGCATACTCAAAAATTTGTGTACACTTACACTGCATATAGTCGATAAGTATGTAGGCTACTAAAATATGGAAATCGACAATCGATTTCAACAAGACACTCCGATCATCATCAGACCCAAAGAGAGCATGTTAAAACCATTGTCTATATACACTAACGTGAATAGACTTATCATAGCATAGACGGCGTACATGGAAGTACGATAGGCATATGATAGGCAAATCAGTACTACCACTCTACTCAATCAAGGATGAAATATTTTATAAATGAGGGTTAGGTTTATGTTGTGATAAGATTTTTTGCAGCTCTGTACATCCAGCTGAATAATAACAACATCGAGTACAACGACTCTGGCACTGCGTACGAGAGCCTTCCATATTTCGGTATCAAACAAAATACATTGGATGAGAAGTCTAATCACGGTAGAGTCCAAAGTCTATGGTAAAACCATTACCATTCTTTTGTCTGCCATTTTGGTTTTGCCATTCTCTTTTAGATATCTTTGAGTTTTGTATACGATTGTGTTTCATTTATGATAAAAAATACAAACTGGAGTCCTAATAATCAGAACCCCGCTAACCCAAAAGTACGCTTATTCAGAACATCTTCCGTTGGAAAGATGTAAAATTTTTCTAAACTCAAAACAGGAATTTTTTTTATTATTTTGGAGAAATATACAATATTTACTGACACACAAACAACTTAACATTTGTGATTGCATTTTATGTACATTTTAATTAGTTATATATTTTAATAGAGATTTCTTAAATTTCCAGGGCCAGCCGGGGTCGCCTGGCATTCCAGGACCTTCAGGACTCCCCGGGATCAAGGGGGCGCCGGGCGACGTTGGGCGACCGGGACATCCGGGGCCTGCCGGGCTGCCTGGGCCGCAGGGGGCCGAGGGGGTGAAGGGGGAGCGTGGGGGCGAGGGCCCGCCAGGCAACCCGGGCCCCGCCGGACCCCAGGGACCCGCTGGCGACCGGGGCCTGCCGGGGCTGCCGGGCCCCACCGGCCCTGCGGGAGCGAGAGGTCTACGGGGCGCTCCGGTGAGTGTTGTTATTTATTTTTAATAAAAACACCTTTATTTGTTCAACCATCTAATATTTTAATACTTTTATATGATAAGTCATTTCAACAAACATGTTGCTATCTACACATCTCACCATAAATATTAAATAAGCTAGGTAGCTTAGTGGTTATAGAGATCACCCTTGAATCTGAAGTTCGATCCAAAGTTTGAAGCTTTTTGATTATTCAAAACACTACCCAGCTGCTTTTGGTCATTGAATGTTAATAATTAATGATCCTGACAGATTAAGTTAGTCGGCTGATGTTTTTCAGAAACAAAGGCACACCTCATCTGAGCCATCACACTCACCCTTAGGCTCACATTATTAATACGTACTCTATGGTACCATAGAGTGCGTCGATGTTTCAAGATAGTATCTAAAGTATGTAGATTTATGGTGAGATAAGAAGATGGCAACATGTTTGTAGAAAGGCCTCATCAAATAAAATTAATCAAATAATGCCTAGATGAACAAAAATAGTATTTTCTATCGAAGCTATTAAGTGCAAACTGCAAATTATTTACCTTGGTACAAACGAAGTGGTTTTAGAGTGGTATTTGTCTGTATGGATGTACGAAGAGCTAATAGAGACTTGAACATTACAGTTTTTTTATTTTTTTATTTATTTTTTATTTTCTTTAATTCCTTATATACATGTGGTTGTGCAATGCCATTATTGGAAATTTTTACAAAACCTCAAAACTAAACAAATTAAAACCCTTAGGATAGGTGCTAAAAATTTTTGCGGAAAATTCCTAGATGCTTAAACATTATTAAGTTTATAACTTTGTGAGTTGTGATTTACGAATATTGATTAAGATATCAAACTGAAAACTGTTCAATAATTTGCAACATTTAAAAGAAACCATGGCATTACCTAAGGGAGAACCATAAAAAATATAGTCATTATCAAATTTCTTTATTAAGATATACTTAAAACCTTAAAAATATCTCTGAATTTACCGTATGTCAAGAAACTAAAGTTTTCCAAATTCGGTAAACAAATTTTGAAGAATAAAGCGGGGAGATATGAAATGGTGACCGTTGTGGCCACGCCAGTGGCTGGAATCAGTTTAAACTGTGCTCTAAAGCACAATTGCTTTACTGATCGTAATAGCGCTCCTGCTGTCCAAGAGATAATATTGGAACGCTATCAAACCAGTATCGATGGTGGCTCACCTGGCAGAGAATTGCATTATACTGCACAGCCAACGCCGACGCTTGATTACACTAGAAAATTCAATTCATCAACTAATAAATTTGTTAGTAATATAATTAAAAAAATGGTACATAACATTTTGTAAAATTGTAATTCATTGTAAAAGTATTTTATGAATTGTAGGTGGTATCCATAATTTTAAAAAGGCGAAGGGGATATGTTGACAAAAAATCCCCCTCTCGTCTTGTAGCAAAATGGGTATAAGTAGCAGTTTCTCCATTATATTAAACATTTTGAGGAATATTATGAGTCTTAATACATTATTTGTATACGAAACAGACGAAACCAAACTAATCTTTAACAAAACAAAACTTTACGAGCTCATCATTTAAAGGAACAAAACTATCTCTGAAGAACATCATATTCACAAACACTATAAATTTCAAAACTGCCAAGAAACAAAATTTTATCTTGTACCCTAAGTTGTAGCACCCCTTTCTTAATTTCTTCTTTGGGTCATTTTGTGTCGTAGGTAATTGGATCGGACATGGTTAAAAACGGCAAACGGAACAATAGAACAAGAGTGTTGAATTGCATGATATACCATCCCTTACCTTTGACCAGAAAACTGGATTGGCTGTGTCAGTTTATTATTAAAAATTATAAGTAAAATGTGAAAACTATATACAAAACTATATACACTGTCAGGTAGCACTTGGAGGATTGACTAAAACTCCTTTGGAGCCTCGTAGAACTCATCAAGGGAATAACAACTATTTCGAATACACCAAGACTTGACCCTGCTCTTAAATTGATTTAGTTCCAAGCACAAGAGACTCTGGCAAGTGATTGAACAGCTTGCAGGCCAACAAGGGAAAACTATCATTCACTTTGGTTGTTTGTCATGTGGGAATTGATATTGCATTCCCATTCCTAAGGTTGTGTCCATACATCTGTCCTCATTTCTCCAAGTTGGAAAAGTTTTCTTTTACACAGAGCAAGGAGTTCAAGATAATAATATCCGTGGATGGATTCCTACTTCTTGGAATATAGGCTTGCAATTCTACCTAAAATAAGCACTTGTCATTATCCTTAAGACTATCTTCTGTAGCAGGAGAATTCTTTTGGATGCCGCATAATGTCCCCACAATAAGAGGCCATATGTAATTTGAGAGTGGAAGAGCGAGTGACAGTTGACAATCAAAACTGCAAAGTATCAAATTATTTAGTTTTGCGTATAAAAAACAACCCTTGACAATTTAAAGCATACCTCGTTAATGTCATCGTTCCATGTCAGTTTAGGGTTTGGGGGGGGAGGGGGGGGGTCCCAAAAGTTTAATGGAGGAATCCTTGATAACCAGAGAGTCATTAAGACAGGTTGTTGGATAATTTCCTCATTGAGACTTAGTTTGTTTGCTTGGAAACACGCCTTAGCTCTTTCTAAAATATTCACAGCACCCTGCAGCAACTCATTATAATTTTGATTTTTGTTCCGAGATAAGATGGTGGTGTCACTGGCGAATAGTAAACAATTTGTTACATCACTCAAATCATTGATCATAATGAGAAAATGCAGTGAGCCGAGCACCAGGCCTCGGGGAACTCCATATTTAAGAGTCATCTTCACCCCTGGGCCAGTAGCCCTTTGTTGCGCAGTAGGAAAAATCATACGGCTCTTAATGCAAAACATGGTATGGCATTCTCCTGTTTCGGACGCCGTTTTTCAACCGATTTTCTTTAAACTTGGTAAGTGTTTAGTTGAATAGTTATACTATGTCGCTCATACCTCGGAATTTTGAAAATTCAACAAATATTACTAAGGAAAATCGAGTTACTTTGCGATGCCTCAAAGAGTAATATTTGTTAAATTTTCAAAATTCCGAGGTATGAGCGACATAGTATAACTATTCAACTAAACACTCACCAAGTTTAAAGAAAATCGGTTGAAAAACGGCTTCCGAAACAGGAGAATGCCATACCATGTTTTAGCATAAAAGCCGTATGATTAACATTGCCGACTGCGCAACAAAGGGCTACTGGACCAGGGGTGAAGATGACTCTTAACTAATTTAATTATTGAATTCACCCCTTTTATGGAGACAAACTGTTGGCGATTTTCTAAATAGGATTTAAGAGTATCAAAGACTGTGCCTATTAGACCGTAGCATTTGAACTTCTCTAGCAAGATGTTATTTGAGACACAGTCGAATTCTTTACTCAAATCTCAGAGAGTAAGAATAGTTGACTCATTTCCCTCGTATGCCTCATGAATGAAGTTGATTTCATCTTTTAGCGCTGTGGTAGTGGACCTTCCTGATCAGAAGCCATGCTGTTTTATTGTAAAGATGTTGTTCCCTTCAAAGTACTGCCAAAACTGGGTTTTACTCAGCAACCTTACTCTGAATGGGAATGATAGATATAGGTCTATAACTGCTAATGAGTTTGGGATCGCCCTTCTTGAAAATAGGGATCGTTCGGGAAGTCTTTTATTGATCAGAGAATTTCCCTAGTGACAGACAATGATTCACTACAGCAGCTAGAGGGTGAGCTATACTGTCAATTATCCTGATGAAAATTGTAGAAGTCAAACCATAAGCATCTGAGCTTTTAGATGGTCGAAAATTCTTAATTATACTTTTAATTTCTTGAGGGCCAACCATCTTCAACTCTTTTACGATTAGGTTGTCAACAGTTTGGACATAAGAGGCTGCTAGTTGACTGACACCATGAATAGCCTACTGCCAACAATATCATAAACAGCACTAATAAAATCGTCATTTACTTGCTCTTTGGTGGCTGGACAATCCACCACAGTGACTCTCCTTTGTGAATTAAGGAGTTTCTATGCTACTTTGCAGCATC
Organism: Neoaliturus tenellus; assembly: GCA_030545055.2. Lineage (NCBI taxonomy): Eukaryota > Metazoa > Arthropoda > Insecta > Hemiptera > Cicadellidae > Neoaliturus > Neoaliturus tenellus. Next base: position 90,492,784 of record CM061535.1, read on the forward strand.
AACTTTAGCCCTATAGAATCTTTTTGTTTTTAGGTACAAATCACGTATATCATGTATTTGCTTACTTAACTCATTTAAAAAGAAGCATAATCTACTAAGATATTAAGATATAAGATATTAATCTACTAAGCTCCTTTGTAGATTAATATCCAAGCCTTACTTTCTTGACCACCTGTTTTAGGGCTTTTTCATGGTCTAGAAGTCAGTTTCCTGCATTTGGATAAAATGCATAAAAATTTCATTAAAATTAACAAAAAATAAATCAAACAAATCTAGTTCTTTATTTGAGAAAACTGAATTCAAGTTAACTTTAATTAATTCGTTGGAAATGACAATCCTGTGACATCGTCAACTTTCCTGTGACATGACAAAAGAACCTTAGTTTTAGGTAATGCAAGTTCAGCACCTGCCTGACAACATTTTATATCCGACAGGACTGCATCGTGATCTGCAGTTACACACTTTTCTACCTTAGTCCCATGGTCTCAGACGTTAAAATTGGTCGCTACTCTGTCAAGGCAGTTTTTACCTCGAGTTGGCTCCGTGTTAGCCCAATACAGACCGTGTGAGCGCATCATCTTAGTGAGATTCCTTGCTCGAAGGGAGTCGATATTTAGTGGAGTGTTTAGGTCCCAACCATAGTCCAATTAATTTTACTAGACAGTGAGTCAAGGCACTATTGTCAAACAAGGACATTTTCCAAATCCCCATTATCAGAATGGTATACTGACAACATAACCAAAGAATACTTTTCAAATACACTTCTAACCACTTTGAAGTCAAATTCAACCCAAAATTCACTAAGGTCTATATTATATAATTTCAGTCTCTTGTGTACATAGATGGCAACCCCACCATGAATATTTAGTTTACGGCAAAAAGTATTAGCTACATACCTAGCTCCAATTTTTTAGTACAAACAAGTTTCATCTTCCTTGAGCTAATGTTCATTTATCCCAAGGATGTCGGGTATATTAAACTTCGTCCAAACTAAATTAAAATGTCGAACTAGATTAAACTTCGTTCTCAAGCACTGAACTTTGAGAAATATATGTCGGAGGGAAGCAAATGCACTTTCATTAGCAAAACTTTCATGGGCTTTTACTAGGCCTAACTCAACTGAGTAAGAACTAACCCTACTTCTAAGAAATGGTTCCGGTTCTCTTTGTTTGGCTGGCCATTTTCAAGTGAAAACAGGAATTTCCTCTGCCTTTTCTTTGCCATCCATTTTTACCTCTATTTTTAAGTAACTAGTATACGTGTTGCTCGAAATCGAGCAATGTATTTAAATACAGTACAAATGTTACCTTAGCTCTAAATCAAGGACATCCGACCAATCCAATAATGTGAATATCTTCAATCACCAATTTTTTTTTTTTTTTTTTTTTTTTTTTTTGAGGGAGAGGCGGAAAAATGCATTACGCACACAGGTGGCCAGCCTGTAGTGTGGGGCTCCCCTAAAAACGGGTTTACCCACTAAAAAACCTCCTCTACTCTTTAGGAATCTAACCTGGAATTGTTTGTCACATTACGTCAGGCTAGGCCTAAATTTGGCTTACGCCCGTGGGGCTCGCTCCTTATCCAGCCACTCGATCAAGGGATCTGGGCCACTTCGCGGTCCAGATCGGTTTTCTTTTCCAGGAGGATGCCCCGGACGAACTGTGACAAACAATCCCAGTTGCCCTCATCCTCCAAAATCTTTTGGCAGACCGAGTCCACCGAAAATACACCAAAGATTTGTGTGGCCTCCAGGCGGGGCCCTTCCCAACGGGGACAGCGGAAGAATGTGTGTTCCGCATCGTCGGGAACACCCGGGCAATAAATGCAGTCCGGTGAACCGGTCTTTCCCATCCGGTTCAGGTACGACCGAAAATAGCCGTGACCTGTCAAAAATTGGGTCAGGTAGTAGTCCACCTCCCCATGCCGCCGTTCCACCCATGGTTGGACCTGCTTGATAAGTCGCGCAGTCCATCGTCCTCGGGTGTCGTGCTCCCAGCTGTGTTGCCACTGCTGGAAGGTTCGGGAGCGCTCTTCTGTTCTTGCCGTGTCCTTGCCGATCTCGCCTTGTCTCTGATAAATCGCTTTCCTCTCCCCTGCCAAGAGCTTGACAGGGATGACTCCGGCGACCACCAGGACGGCAGGCTCGGACACTGTCCGGTAGGCGGAACACACCCGGAGTGCAGCTTGACGCTGAACCCGGGCGAGTCGCAACCTGTAGCACTCCTTATCTAGAGCGCCTGCCCACACCTCTGCCCCGTAAAGAAGCACAGACTGGACCGCGGACATCAACAGACGTCTTCTGCTGGATCGGGGACCCCCGACATTGGCCATCAGCCTACTAAGGTAAGTCACTACCTTAGCGGCCTTGTCCGCCGTACGGAAGATCTGATCCCTCCAGCTTAACTTGGTGTCCACCATAACCCCGAGGTATTTGGCGGCACGAGTTGATGTGACCACCTCCCTTCCCACTCGAAACGGGACGACGGTGTCGATCCTCTTCTTCGTGAGAATCACGATCTCCGTCTTACTGAGAGCAAGTGAGAGACCGTGATCGGACATCCAGTTGTTGACCACCCGCATAACTCGGTTCAACTTCAGTTGAGCCAGCTCAACGTTGCGTGCAGCAATGAGAGCTGCGACGTCATCGGCGTACCCAACCAAAGTGGTTTCCTCAGGCATCTCGGACCTCAGGAGGCTGTCATAGGCAACGTTCCAGAGATCCGGGCCGAGTATTGAACCTTGTGCGGCACCAGAAGTGACTTCCATCGTCCGCGTTCCGTCCCTCGTGTCATAAATCAGGCTTCGAGAGCGTAGATAATCCTCGATGAGCCGCAACAGATATGCAGGAATACGAAAGGTGTTGCGAAGCGCATCCAGCATATCGACCCACCTCGCCGAGTTGAAGGCATTCTTGACATCAAGCGTAACAAGAAGCACTACTCGGCGGGAGAAATGGTTGTGGCTCTCGGCTCTCTCCACAGCTCTCTGAACTTCGGTGACAGCGTCGATCGTTGACCGTCCCTTTCTGAAGCCGTACTGACGGGGGCATAAGTCCCCGGCAGCTTCCACGGCAGAAGTCAGGCGGGAACGGATCAGCTTCTCGAACAGCTTTCCAGCCGTGTCCAACATGCAGAGAGGCCTGTGGGACGACGGCAGCTCGGGATCACCTTTGCCCTTGCTGATCAGTACAAGCCTGGCTGTTTTCCAGGGAGCCGGAAACACCCCTTCTACCAAACAGGCATTGTACATTCTCAACAACAAGTCAGCGTTGATTAAAAATACTTTCTTTAAAGCCTCACTGGGAATCCCGTCCGGGCCAGGAGCCTTGTTGCTCTTCAGGGAGAGAACGGAGGTTTCTAGCTCCTCGAAAGTGAAGAGTGGAACGTCCTCTACCCGTCCGAAGTCAACCGGCGGTCGCTGTGGATGTTCAGGAAACAACGCAGCGACGATCCTCCCCATGGTGGCGCCCTCCATGATGGAAGGTGGAGAGCGGGCGCCGAGTTTCTGTGTTACAAGTTTGTAACCCAGGCCCCAGGGGTCGGAATCAACGTCGTCACGAAGTCTCCTCCAGCTCGTAGCGACACGTATTTACAGCTGATTATTAACAGATGTTTCAAATGCTTTATTCAGACCCAATGTTATTTAAATGGGAAATTTTGAGATTTCAATGGTGGATAGCGCCTTTATTTTCAGTCCGATTCTCGTCAATTTTTGGCGGAAACAACTACAGACCAAGCCCTATCCAACTACACCAAAAACTTGAAAATCGGTTGAAAATTGTAGGAGGAGTTCTCAAGACAAAAAACCCTTAGCGTATTAAATAAGTATAGATTATACTACGGGATTGTCGTGAGTTCTTCACATGAATATTTGTTTCCATCACATAAGCTTGTAACATGGATTTTCATTGCTTCTAGTGTAGCGTTTTTTGCTAATCTTGACACAAATATGAAAGCCTTCTTATCTACTGCCATTATGCTATTGGATCTACGGGCTTTTCCGACAAACTTATCTTGACCCACAACATGTGTATTTTCGTTACTTTCAGGAAACCTATTAGACCTATAAACATACCTAGGTTTATGGCTATGGGACGTGATGCTTTCATTTTATTTTGCATTTACATGTTTTGTTGGCACAGGCTTTAAGGCCTCGTTCTGTTATGATTAGTGACTGCAGCAAGTGACAGTGAACAGTTCTGGCCTACAGATTTCATCTGGTATATTTTTTAATGCCTGAGCAAAATCAAGACCAGGTACAAAATCAGAAGAGTTCAAATTCTGTTCATGCTTAGACGGTGTGTTGTCTTTGACATTTACATCATAATTAGAGTACCTACTAGAACAATTTGCAGGAAGAAACATATGGAAAACACAGGAAAAGGGATATGTGATATCGATGAATGGTAGGAAAAACAAGTTGAGGGTCGGCCCTTGGGAGACTTGTGATTAAACAAAACTGTTATCCCCATCCTTGGGGGTGTATCCATGTCAAATACATTTACTGCTCCTGTAAACTGACCCTGGAGAAATGGTTTATACTTATAACACGTAATATGACTGCTGAAATGTTTCTAAACTTCGCTATCTAATAATTAGAAATCTTTTATTTGGTTAACCCGCAAATTTTTCCTCCATTGTGCGAAATTTATTCGTTTTACGACTACTTATATTAAAACTAAATAATAATTTTACATGGTATAAACAGATCTAATCAATAACAAGGTATTAAGAAAGCTTCATCATTATTTAAAACTAAAATTAGAGTAATGAGTTCATTTAATTCAAGTTAATTATTAATTTTGGTTTGCATTTTCTTTTCCTAAAACCAAAGCTTTGCAAATTTTTTAAAATTGAAAGGCTTGGATCAGACATCTAGGTAGTTAATGAAACATTGAACACGCTTTTAGATGAAAAGGGTTTTAAAGGATTGCACCCTGAGGATTATATCAATTAATGCACCGTCACTGGAACCTCCGGGGCTTCTCTGCTACTTAATTGAAAAAATGTTCCCTGAATACCCTTACCCCTACATGTATTGCTCTAATATCTTCATATATAGAATATTCTTGTAACATTTTGCAAAATAAAATTTTGAAACCGAACTTAGCGATAGTGTTGTATCTTCTTTATTCAATACTTTATATTTTTTATTCGAATAATGTGTAAAGATAAATAATTTCTGTGATTAAAAAAATAGTTTCGTTATCCTTGTTAAATTTTATTCTCAAAAAGAGTTGCTAAACCTTTATTCCCACACTGATAGATTTTTGTCAAAAATCCAGGTTAAAACCTTAACCATTACTATATTTAACAGATTTACAGTAAAAAACTAAACTATACTAATATAGAAGAATTTTTTTTTATTAATAGAGTGTTTTGCTAGTTTTTTTTTTTTTTTTTTTTTTTTTTTTTTTTTTTTTTTTTTGCAAAAAGTGTACACTATGGAGATTTTATCCATTGATGTTTGATGATTGAACATGAGGCTAGTGAAGCTGTTTTATTGTTTGTTTTTTTGTTTTTGTTTTTTTTTTGCATCTAATAAGTTTCCTATGAGATGAATGGTGATATTCATCCTTGGTCATCTGAACTAGCAGGTTTCACCCCTAAAAAGTTTGCATTTATTTCAAAGTTCAGATCATTTAACTGCCTTACTTAAACTTTTCGGCTTGTCTTTGAAAGTAACAAAGCAACTAAAAGCACACAAATGATAATATTTTGACTCGTACTTGAATCAAAATACAGCTTGAAAATGTCAGTTTGAAAAAATGAACCTAATACAAAATATGAAATTTAATTTTTACAAGTTGACATTACTCATTTCAGACAGATGTTCTCAATAAATTAAGAATGTTCTGAAATTTACTTTGGCCATTTTGTTTCACAGGGAGAGACTGGAGCCGCTGGGAAACCTGGATCGGAAGGATCTCCCGGGCCTCAGGGCCTCCCGGGCAATCCAGGGCCCCCGGGCCCCTTGGGCGAGCAAGGCCCCGAGGGGCCCCCTGGCAAGATGGGCCCCCCAGGCATCACAGGGCGGCCCGGCGACAAGGGCCCCATCGGGACACCAGGGAACCCCGGCCCGCCCGGCCCCCCTGGCCTGACTGTGAGTGTACCCGATATTTGACCTGTCGTGAGTGTTTAAGCCAATACTTCAAAATTAACACTTTTCTTAAATGGGGACGAGAGGGGTCTGACTTCATAATATAAGAAAACAAGGAAAATATTTTGATAAAAATTTTGATTGCCTTTATAACATTAGAAATTGCAATAGATATTGAGAACATTTCACTGTAGTTATGCAATGAACTTGATACACAGTTTAAGTTTAGAATGTATTTTCTTAATTTAAATTTAATACGATTTTAAAACAGTTAAAAAATTGATGTACATATTATACCCAGACTTGCATTTCCTCTTTGTTTATTTGTGCTTTTAGGAAAAAGATGTGGTATATAGAGGGTGTTAGTTTACTAGTCTTGAAAAATACACCGTTAAAACTGGCAGGAATGGTGTTGCCTTCAAGTCTCAAGGAAAATAGATAGTGAAAATGGATAGTTCCCCAGCTTGGTTGGCTTCTGCATTTGTTAATATTGTAGCACCAATCACACATATGATTTTCACTTTCTGCAAAATTCGAGGAAAAGGTTGAAAGAAGGGAAGTTAAAAAGGTCCAAACAATGTTCCTAAATAACATATTAGAACATAAGAGGTGTCGTGAGCAATGTTTAGTCCTTAAAACATACTGGCAACAAATTTAGCCAATGTTTGAGGTTGAATATTATATTTGTTAATATTTCTGAGTCAACCTCTGTTTGAAAGAGAAATAGATAGCACCTAGCTTTCCCTGGTTGAACAGCCACTCTTCTCTATAAAAAAAATTTGAATAACTAAACACCAGTTAGGTAAAACTCAATGTTCGAAGATAATTAATGATTTACTGAATTTCACGGTAATTTCATTGCATTGAAAACCTACTGTGTTGCAGTGAAAGATTCTGTGAGACTACATTCCAATTGAAAAATGAATATGTTACAGCACTATTCTTTCCAAATTCCACATCAGGCTAAATTCCTTACAATGAAAATTTGTTAAAGAGAGGAAAACGACAATAATACATAATACATCCCGTCGCAGCAAACCTGCGTACTTAGCGAATTTCCAAATTAGTAATATTAATTTGACCAGATAAATCTGTAAACAAAATTTAATCACGTGCTCATAAATAGGGAAATAAATGTCTATTCTCCTGATAAATATAGGGAAAGAGTATGTAGGTATGCTGCCATGGGGAACACTAAAAGTACGTTTTTAGCATAAAAAAAAATTATCTCGAACATATGAAGCCATAAACTTAGTTTCATCTATATCTGTCCATAAATAAACAAGTTTGCTTATTTTCCATATGATTAACATGGGAAAAGAGTATGCAGGTTTGCTGCCATGATAAGCACAAAAACCAAGATTTTTTACCATAAATAAATTAAGCTCAACCAAATGAAGCTAAATACCAAGTACACCCAAAAATATTGGTTAATAAGTGTAATATTATCAAATCCTTATCCTCCATAAGATTAACATTGGAGCCTCAAAATACAACGTACTGTCTTTAGACTTTTTAATATCTCGGTAACCAATGGAGATAGAGCAAAGCTTCAAGATACTAAATTGTGTGTTTTTTTGAGCTAAATCCAATGGTGAAAATAAAAATTAAATATTTTTAAAATTATATGTAAAAAATGCAAAAAACCCATTTTTGGGGTACAAAACCCCCAAAACTACCCCTTCCGGTAGGTCGATATGTCTGGTTTACGAACTCATCCGAATAAACGTAGGATTACATATCTCTACCGAATTGGTGTTGATCGGACCGTTTTTACGAGAGTTATCGTGTCTAGGGACACATACATACATACATACATACATACATACATATATATATATATATATATATATATATATATATATATATATATATATATAAATTTTAATGACTATCATTTTTGGTCTCTGGGTACCTCAAAACGAAAAAGTAACATGGTCCCGGACTTAGGTCTTACCATGAGACCTACGGTAATAGCTTATTCCCTATGGGAAATTCGCTAAAAAGTAAAATATGCTATCAAAATAAAGTTGCCACAATCTGTGAATACTTAATTCGTCTCTTAACTGGCCACTGTCTATGTGTTTGGGGATAGAAACAATCAGTGCACTGGAATTTTAATTGAAATAAACCACTTTTTACCTCAGAGCCCACTAAGACAAAAGTTAAGCATATGCTTGAACTTGCTTTAACTTATGCGTATGCTGAAACTATATTTTCTCAAACTGTAACAGCACTAACTCTTTGTTACACCATTATTTCTTACTTTGAAAATATATTTTTCATATTTGTAAGATAAGAAAAATGCTAACACTTGTGGTAATCCATCTTTTTTATGATTAATTTTTCAATAAATAATATTGTATTCAATTGTTTTATTGAGTACCTACTTCTGATTCACTTCAACACAATGATTCCTGTTATATTGTAGTAAATTATTTCAGACATTTTCCTTCACTGATTAGTAAAACAGATTCACGACGTTTTGGGATGGAATATGAAACAGTCTTCAGGTGAAAAAAAATACTTAGAACATAACGATGTTTGTAAAACCTCCTGGAGAAGTCCGTAGCCAAACCTGAAAACAGAAAACGCAGTCACAAAAATTATATTGAAAACTAATAAATGCACAAAACTTAAGCATAAACGTGTGAAAGCAGTCAAAAACAAAGCACAAAAAATAAATTGAAAGAAATACACTGCACAAATCAGGAGACAGCACACTGGAGCCAACCACACACCAGCAATGACGGGCACGTAATGTCAATGCCCAGGCAACGTCTCCATAACGTTTCTCCATTTTCACCTGGTGTTTTACTAACCTTGTTATGTTCTAGGTATTTCTCCCACCTGAAGACGGGATCAGATTCCATTTGTTTTACACATTGATAGATGAATTTGTCGTGAATTAGTTTTACTAATCAGTGATAGAAAATGTCCGCAATAGTTAACTAAACAATAACATGAACTTACCATCACCAACAATGAACTTTAAACTAATATCCTTTCATAAATATTTATTACATTGAGATATACTATTCAAATATCCTTCTCTTACCAAATATATTGTGCGTAAAGAGTCTAAAACCAAAACAGATTATTTTGGTAATGCATATTAATTGGTTTGGGAAGGGAATTATGCCTAATTAGTACATAACCCAGCAGTTAGAGGAGTGATTATTGGAGGTACGATCCTCCCAATCAGTTAAGTGGTAGCGACGAAATGCGAGACGGTCTTCCAGGAAACGCGCTTAATACTGGGTTGCTTTCCAATTATAACAATCGTTAAATCATAACAAAATACATACGGTACAGAGAAGTATATTATATTTTAAATTCTGTTTGATATAGTTCCTAGTATAAAGTGTCAAACATGGAATTACTTATCTGCAAACACAAAATATTCATTCAGATCCCAATCCTCGTTTGAATAAAGGGCGTTCGTTCTTTTATTTTTATTTTGCATATCAAAGACTAAGGAGCCTGTATTATAATTTAAAAGTCTAGCGAAAGCTGTGAGCTGGTAAGAATTATGTGTTTCAGAACTTGCGCTGAATAAATCCCTCTTAAGAGGAAGATGTAAAGAACTTTTAAATGCTAAATATTAACTGACCGAACTCATTGCAGATGATTTGTTTACAGATTATTTCATTCTGTCATAAAATATGCCCCCCCCCATCAAAATCAGATTTGATGAAAAAATCTTTAAAACAAATTATAGTATAAATTTAAAAAGATTAAATTATTGAAATCTTTAATAATAGGCCTCGTACTGTAGTTAGTTCTTCTAAAAGATGAATTTTGTTGATGATATAACGAATAAATTGTTGCTTAATTAGTTATATTATGAAATTGTGGTTATATTATAAAAAAAAAACATGGACTAATTTTTCTACTTAAGGAACATACTGCTTATTGTTAAAGAAATTTTATGAAGTTAAATACAGACAGTTTATAGTATTTTATGCAACTAATATCAACTGCTTGTCGGCAATTACATTAAATCGTTATTACTACGTCACTAACAACTATTATTTCTTAACTGCAAAACATAATCTCTGAACTTTTGGTGAGTTACTTTGTTGCTTCCATTATACTTTGAGTCAATCAACTTTGCTTTCTCCAAACCTTGGTTTCATTTGAATTATTTTGTTGTTTTTATCCACTTCTTTATGATTAATTTGTGGTTATTTTATAGATTGCCACTTTATTTTAAATAGTAGAAGCCCCTAAACTTGTCACTCTTAATGTACAATACTTGTGACTTGTAGTATATACGTATTTGTGTACCACAATTTGTATACCATGAAATTTGCTTATTGTGAAATATTTTTACCCTTTGTATCCGTTTTGGCCCTTGATATATAAACATATAATAATGAGATAAATAAACAAACTAATTTTTGCTGGAGGAACATTATTTATTATTCATATTTTTATTTTTCTTAACGTGAGTAATGTAATAAATAAATAAATAAATAAAAAAGAACCGTTTGTAAATGAAAAGGTCTTTAAAACCGAAATCCAGATATAATCTTGACTAATACCTCATTCTAAGGTGTGCATTTTCAAGTCATTCGTGTATAATATGATTGTAAGCGAATTATGTTTTCCCCCGCCAGTTATGTCTAGTCAACCTTTACTCCTTGTAAAGACGAGGTAAAGTAAACCCATAAAAACAACAATAGACAATCTGCTAGATTTTTCACAGTGCAGTAAAATCATCAACGCTGTCGCTACATCAAATGATGATTATAGACTGGCAACAATTGAGGTTCCGGATTTCAAGGTTGATAACACACACAAAGGATAAAGTTGGTGAGTGCTTATAAACTTAATAGTTTTCTGTGTTATTTCGAAGTGGGGGAGAATGCAGCGAGTATTTTGGCGGGAAGGATGCCTCCCCGCCTTCGGCAAGTACTCCAACAACTCCCGCAGGGACACAAGGTTGCACTTTACTGTACTCCCTTAATGCAGAAATGACTATTTAAGCATAATGTGGTGTGCAGGGTCCGCCCGGGTCCAGTGGGCCACCAGGACCGGTGGGCGAGAGGGGACCGAGGGGGGAGACGGGGCCCCAGGGGGTCGAGGGCCAAGTGGTGAGTAGACCGAGCTTCAAATTTTAAATAACACGACCTACGCTGTAATTTTTTTGGGTCAATCGTATAGCACCGTGTACAGTTATGTCTGTGATTGATATTTTTTATTAGGACCTTAAACAGGTATTACCCTCATCAATTATTTGAGCAGTCCACAAAATCTTCTTAGATTATAAATTCTTTAGTTATAACTATATGTTTTCAGCTAAACCAATGGCTTTGTATATTGGTATAATGGCTTTGAATATTTTATGATTCAGTGATTCGCAACCGGAGTAAAATTTTTGTTTTCTTGTCTTAGTCTTAACAAGTTACATAAGAGTTGTCGAATGACCACTTTTGTGAATTAATGTTTATATAAAACTATATAAAATTTGTGTAACTAATATTCTAATATAGTATTTTGTACACCATTTTTTTGTTTGGCGAAATTTCTGTAAAAAATTTATTGTGTTTCAACTTTAAAAACATTCAGAAATGATTCAAGAGAGAACTAATTTATCCGTCTTAAAATCATTTACGTTAATTATATTCTTAAACTTGAATAAGCCATGTGAAATAATAATTAATAGCCTTCTGGGAATGTTTCAGCATATTTTATTTAATTCTTAAGTTTCGATAACTACTTTGGTCATCTTCATCAGAGGCGTTATTTATAAAATAAAATAATATTTTTTGTTTTCATTTTGTAATATAATATATAAAAAAATGTCTCCGTTGAAGATGACCAGTGTATTTACATCGATACTGTAAGGTTTAAAACAAATTAAATAAGTTTAAAAAATTCTTACGAGACTATAAATTATAAATCAGTTAAATTGGTTTCTATTAGTCAAGTAAAATTTTTACTCATGTTTTAACTTTATTCATTTTTAAAGTGCATACGATAAAATGAATTTCTTTTACTATTACAGTTCAAAATGTTAGAGGAAATCAGTTAATTTACTCCCAACTATGAGAGAAGAATTATTATAAATTTGGGGTGGTTTTGTTCTTTAGGGTCTAAGAGGCAAGCCCGGACCCCCAGGACCGGAAGGGGTAAAAGGAGAGAGAGGGGATATCGGACCAAAGGGGTCCAAAGGTCACAGAGGCTTAAATGGTCTTCAAGGACTTCAGGTTTGCAGGTTTGTGTTTCCATTGTTCCCGGTTTATGCTTTAAATGTTTACTAAAACTTTTTATGATTATTTTTGCTTTATATTTTTCTGTCACTAAAAAATACCAATCAATATAAAACTTAATATTTTATTTTTTAAATTTGAAAAAACTACCATATTGAATGAATGCTGATTAAATAATTTTTCTTTAAATACAATAAATTTTACGGATAAGACTGACTTTCAAGTATTTTGGGCCCTTAAATAGTCCATAAATTTAAGTAGAAAATGACTAGCCCAACATTACTTAAAGTTGTCTTTTTGTTATTCCACTATATTTATATGTTATGAAGTTACATGTTATGTTATAATTATATTTTTAATATATATTATTCTATTTCTTTTAGGCTGATTTGGAGGATTTGTGAATCATCCCCTAAATGTTTGCTTATTGTTGCAAATTCAACGAAGCAAACTTTTTAGAATTGTAAAATATTTTTTTGCTTTATATCGAGTTTAATTAAAAATTGTTTTAGTCATGATTACGTGGATTATAGTTTTTGAGCATATTTAGTAATACGTAAAAATAAAAAAGAAAATTTAATGTAATTTAAATTAATATACTGTACCGTATGTATACGGTACAGTATATTAATAGTTCCTACCAGTAGTGTTTTGTTGAACAGGGATGTACGAAAATAGTTTTTTTCCTAAGTAACGAAAAAAATAAATGGTGAAAATTTATTATTGAGAAATAATTTTAATGGATGAAAACATAAGAAATTAATTTTCACAAGAAATGTTCTTGTCAAGCATAAACTTCTATGAAAAATATTGTGGCATTTTTATCTTAACAATGCTTTTAACCAAAGCAAAATTTTACGTCTAGGAAATTTTCTCAACTAAGGTATAATATAGGGCTTTTAAGATTGGCCAGTGTAGAGTCACTATTTATCACTTGTAATATGTTACAGGGGCCCCAGGGAGAGAAAGGGATGACGGGCCCACCGGGCCTGCCGGGCAAGGACGGCGAGCCAGGCCTCAGGGGTAAGCATAGGGATCATAGGGATTGGATAAGCAAGCGTTTCTGAAAATGAATGCTTTGCTGACTATAGTAGTGTGGTTTTAGCTGCTCTAGGCCAAAACGCATAAAATAAGCTACAAATTTGAAGGCGTCTATGATAAAAAAGCTACAGATAAAACTATGGAAAGTAAAATGTATTTTAATTGGTTTGAATGTTGTAAGTATTTGTAAAAGCTTATATAGAAAGAAATATCACTTTCAAGAAGTGGTGAAGAACTTACGAAATTTGTTGATCATAAACATGAGAAGAATAGGAAAGAAAATCCCAACTAAATCATACATAGGCCTAGATCAGAGATTTTAATTTCTTGAGTTACAACTAATTTTTAACCTAAAAGATGTAGCGAGTACCTGTGTCGTCGAAATGGCGGGTAATGCAAATCAATCTAAATACAGATGTTCAAAAAAAATTATAAAAATTTATAAAGTATATAAAAGACAGAAATCGATTTTCTATAAAAGAACAAGTCTCTTTAAACTTTTTTATTGTTTACCATATTAAATTTATCGATATACAATCTATAAATATAAGTTATTATTTAAATGAAGATCGAATTCAGAGTGTCATAAAAATAGCTAAAGTATTTAAGAAATAAAATATTTTCATTCATATGTTACATTTAAAGTGTTGGTAGATAAATAGTTTAAGTACAGAAATAAATCTGAAAACAAGAGTATTTAGTTTTCATTAATTGAGAAATGGAACAAAATAGTTTAAAACACTCAAATATATATATCTACACCTTGCAAAGCATGTAATACAGACGGTGAATATACGAAAAAGTGGACAATTGATACTTTTGTCATTATCTGGCTTTAAATAATGTGTATTTTTTGAGCCTGGTGGTGGTCGGAGTGTCCGGTTAAAGTTATTCAGTGTGAACTACTTAACTGTGCCACAATTTACAAAAGTATGAGATTTAGAGAAAACTATAAATGGGGAAAATCACCTACTTTTAAAGTTTATAAAATAAATGAGTTTCATTTTTTTAATGGCCATTACTTTCCAATATGGCGGCAAACTTTAAAATTTTTTATTGAACCCTCTATTTTGTATGGTATTATTAAAATTTCCATGTAATTTTAAGTCTTTTTTATTCTTTGCTATTTTCTCTAAACCTAGCGGTTAGGGAGCTAGATTCACTTAAGTCCATGTTTAGTTCTATAAGAAAAACATGCCGCAAACTTCAACTGCCCTTATCTCCAAAACCATTCAATAAAATAAAAATACTCAAGAATAAAAATGTGTTCCATGTTTCAATGTTACCTTTTTCATAATAACGTCAACTTTTTAGAAGTTACATTTTTTGCCTGCCGTATTGGAAATAAGTTGATTTATGCGCAAATAATTAGTTTAAAGAGTAAAATGCTCTTGAAACAAAACATTTTTTGTCAACTTGCATGCATAAGTAAATGATTTGTTGTTCTTTTCTCTGATTGTGTTATATTGTAAACTGGCAACAAGCCGTTGGAACATATAAATAAATAAATAAAATTTTAAAATATTTTTATTCAAGAGTTTTTTTATTTTTTATTTTTACTGAATGAATTTGGAGATAAGGGCAGTTAGAACTAAAAATGAACTTTAATTGCCTCAAGCTCCCTAACCATTAGGTTTAGAGAAAAATGGCAAAGGAAAAAAAATACTTAAAATTACATGGGAATTAAAAAAACAGCTTATAATATTGTGTGTTTAATAAGAAATGTTTAAATTGGCCGCCATATTGGTAAAAGGTGGTCATTTAATAGTGATTAAAAATAAAATGGGTGATGTTCCTCTGTTAAAGTTTTCTCTAAATCTCATAGTTTAGGATTTGCAAACGGTGACTCAGTTAAGTTGTTCACTCTGTATATCTTTGAGTGATGTAACTGTTTGGGTTTAATTTATGATTGTAAATAACACGTGCTAAAAACATGTTTCATTTATTATATTTCAAGAATCATTGTATTTACTTTGTGTCATTTTCACTCAGGAACCCCCGGCAGAGACGGGAACCCAGGGCCTCCAGGCATCTCAGGGCCCCCAGGCCCCCGCGGCCCCCAGGGTGAGCCGGGCAAGGACGGGACCCCAGGCAGCCCCGGGCCCCCCGGACCCCCCGGCCACGCCGGCGAACCGCTTGGGTACGACGCTGCTGCTCTGGCTGCACTGCTCAACCAAGGCTCTAGCAAGGTAAGACAGTAGAGACACTTTAAGGCTTTCAGGTCAAACGCAAATTCAGTGGTTTCTACTCAGTAGTTACGTATATGTGACGTTTTTGACGTCACACACTCGCGTCATCACACGTCACAGATACGAAACCACTGATTAAAAATTACTGAACCCGCGTCTGTCCTGAAAGCTTCAAAATGACTTTACTTACAGTCAACCAATACATCTTTTATATGCATGCTCTGTAACATTTAGGCGTGTGGCGTGCGTGAATGTTTAATTTACGCTGTATATAGATTTTAATTTTATCAGTTCATATATCAGTAAAAATGCATATTCAGGTTAACGAATTTCAGATGACGAAATGAATATTGACTTATTCAACCAAGACTCTAGCAAGGTAAGACAGCAGAGATACTTTGAAGCTTTCAGGACAAACACAAATTCAGTGGTTTTCAGTGGTTTCATATGCTAACCAAACCGGCAACGCACTCTCCACTCTCCTAGCCGACTTTATCGCCTTTTGTAATTCTGATATAAAAATTTCGGCTAACTTAATACATTATATTTGTGAAAATACATTAACTAAATTCAGATTATGGAAATGTTTTCATATTTATTACAAACTGAAAATAGTTTGGCTATAATAAACTTTCCAAGGTAGTTAAAATTATTGATTTAATTTTTTAAAAAAATATAAGATTTGGGGGCATCATCAATAGTAATTAAATTTTTGTTATTGTTACTGGTGGATAATGAGACCCTGCCCGGTCGAACGGCTAGGAACGTCTGCCTCTAACAGGCATTTTGCGTAAACCCTCGAATATAAGGAATATTGAAGTAAGAGAAAGGATGAGAGACGGAATAGCAGACCACCAATTAATTGACCACTAAGAGGGTCAATACTCGTGCTCCTAACTGATTTTCAGGTGCAAACATGTGAACCGCTCTGCCCTCTTTTGCCCATTCTGTTCCGCAGCTGTGGGTTCCCATGCTCTCCAGATGATATGAACCCCAATGAATCAAATTGTTATTGTTTCGGAATGGATGGTCACAGGGCCCAGATCCTCTCAGTGGGGATGAACCTCCTCGTCTGTTCGGCAACGACGTCACTGAGGAGGAGCGCCGGGCGTTGGTGCTCAAGGCCTACGAGCACCTCAAGCAGAGTTTCGAGCGCTTCAAGAAGCCCGATGGGTCGAAAGCTGCTCCTGCCAAAACCTGCCGGGACCTTGCAGTTGCCTATCCCAACTTGCCCAACGGTATGTGGTAGTTGCTCCTCATGGAACTAATACAGTTAAGTACTTGGGTGGTTATTCACTTTGAGAACTAAGTTAGGACTATTTCCGTATTCCTACATACTAAACATAATGTAGACCAATATCCCATTTCTTTTCATAAAGAAAAATTAAAATTTGCTTGCAAAAAAAGAAAACATCAATTTCTTGCTAGCCAAACGGTTTAAGAGGTTAAAGAAGTCACGGGTTTGATCCCCGAAATGCCTACAAACTTTGAATTGTTTGTTGGTTTGTACCACTTTTCCTAAAAGAATTTAACAATCATTAACTAAAATGCCACTGGCGTTCGAACAGAAATTAACTGAATTTGAAGTAAGGTACTGCAACCTCTATGTGGTTAGTCAATGAAAAATGTCAAATAATTGACCAACAAAATGATTCAGTAAAATCAATAACAACTGGCCAATCAGTAAATAATAAATGACTCAGCAAAATGGTTAAAGCTAGATTTCAATGAACAATTCTACTAACCATGCTCTTCCTATAAGTAATTACTGAACAAAAATTATCTCTGTTAATAGACTGCCTAAAGCTTGGAAGGAACATAATTTTTACTACATAAATTATAGTAAAAATTATGCTATAATTTTACAATAATTTCAGAACCCAACCCCTCAGACTACAAGGATGATATTCGTAAATTATCTGTAGAGATAATTTTGTTTGTGCAGTAATGGTTTCACTTAGACTCGTGAAAGCTCTAAACAGTCCGTTTAGAGCTTTCACGGTCGTGCTATACCGTGATAGCATTTGTACGATGCCATGTTATCGTATTTTATTATTTTAATTCATATTGAAGAGGCATACAGATATCAGGCACTTTAGCTGATACCAGTTCTAATGTGTAAAACCTCTGCGATACTTAATCCATCAAATTTTATTCCGAAGTAGGGAAGAAAAGAGCCACACACTAGTTTGAAATTAGCATTTTATACTGATTTGAAACTTCCCGAATTCCAGTGTATGATCACCTTCAAACGCTGGATTCTGCTACTGTTTCTAG
This sequence comes from Neoaliturus tenellus, assembly GCA_030545055.2. NCBI lineage: Eukaryota > Metazoa > Arthropoda > Insecta > Hemiptera > Cicadellidae > Neoaliturus > Neoaliturus tenellus. The sequence continues at coordinate 90,510,608 of CM061535.1, forward strand.
GAGAGTACTGGGTGGATCCGAACGAAGGGGATACGAGGGACGCCATCTTAGTGCAATGTGACCTGGAGAAGAGGTTGACCTGTCTTTTGCCGCAGCCGGCCTCCAGTGGCCACATCACCCACGTCGGCTCCGAGCAAGAGTACTGGTTGTCCGAGCTCGACACTGGCTTCAAGGTTAGAAAATCGCGGTCTTTTTTAGAAGAGGGCCTCCATTATTTCAATCACATGAAACCGAAAAGGTTATTACCAAATATGTTTTGTTGGATAAAGAGGGCTATGAATAGACGGAAAACATGTACGTTGTTCCCACCGACACAGAATGTTTTATTTAACTTTATAATACATTATTTTATCAACCGTTACTTTATCGCACTTTATTTTGCACGTAACCAAATGGAGTCCGTCAGTTGACCACTACACTGGTTTGGTAGTTTGGTTAGGTTAGGTTTTAGAGTAATAGTAGTATAGAAGACATATAATGTTATCGTAAAACGAAATGGGCAGCGTCTAAGAAGTCTGACAACACAAAATCACCAATACCAATCGTACGTTAAGCTTAAAACTGACCAATTATTTTTGCCATGGTATCATTCAGTAATTAAGTAAAGGCTACAATTTAAAACCACATTCTAATACTGGAACACGTAGTCTGTACTTTTAACAGTTCAGTAAGCTGTTTTAAGCTTCTCTTTGTTTTGATTTTCAACGCCATAAGACCAAAGTTTAAATTTTTAAAATCTCAACTAAAGATTATAACGAAATGAGATTTTTCCTAGCATAGAGACCAATATTAATGTTATTTTTATCCCAAAATTAAGTTATTTTCAACGTTTGGAGAAAATCATTTGTGCCGACTTCGAGATCCGGAACATACATACATACAAATATACGGTACTCGTGTTAGAGTATAGATAGATAGGATATAGTACTAATTTTATACTCATTCCTATATTTATTGATGATAACCAATTAATAATATAAAATATAGGATATGAAAGGCCTACTTTAAAGAACAGTAATTTTTTTTTTTAATCCATACCGAATCGTAGTATATATGATGTGTGATCAAACATTCTATTGGATATTATTAAATTTATTTGAAGTTTTTATATCTGAAGTGATGTAATTTTAATTTAAAATCTAAAAAAAAATATTTATTTCAATATTTTGAACATAAAAAACAAACAATTATATAAGTTCACTTTAAATGATTTTGTATTATAAATCTAGGTACCCTCATTGTGTTTAGCATTTGTATAAGAGATTTTATAGAGTCTTAGCCCGTTATGGTTATAAGAATTATATTTACTTTGCTTTTGACGATGTCATAAACTCCCACCATCATTAAATGTTTTCAATTACTCACATCTTAGCTACTAAAACTCAGCAGAATATTAATTTTATGGCAAAGTCACTGCTGGTTTTCATATTACAATTTTATAAAAGCTTACAAGAATTGAATAATTTACCGAATACAGAAATCATTTCGTTCAAATGAATGTTCTATTTACAGTACTAATCTTCTTATAATTTAAATTAAATTTTAATGTACCTAAATAGATAGAAGTTTATCTTGTCGCGTTATAAGGAGCCCGTGGACCTAAAAATTTTATAATTCGTTTAAAAACCTTGTAATGGAAAATCCTGTATCTAAAATGGATCAAACACAAAACGCCGAATAGCAAAAGGAAGCTGAAGTTATAAAATAATGCGCGTGATAACCGTAAAACAGTATCCTGTAGTCTTTAGACCTTGAATAAATTATTTTTCACAGAGTTTTAACTCGTCAATTCCAAGCTTCTCTAAAATTAATTAGCTGCCTCAAGAAGCCAGTTTCATCAGAAGTCGCGCATTCCGAAAAATCTTTTATACTGAGCAATTTGGGATATTAGGTGTTCTTGCTGTGTATCTAAGTGGCTACAGAAGTCACCTTTGAATCTGAAGGTTGCCGGTGTGATACTTAGAAAAGTCAGAAGCTTGTTGATGTTCCGACACTGGACCCAGCTGCCTTTGTTCGGGAGCTATTAATGATCCTGACAAATGAATCAGCTGGTCTTTGTCAGTAACAAAGATGTGCCTCACTGATCCCTCACACTCATCATATTCAACCTTAGGTCAAATTTACCTTGAAACAGTAAACCTATGTACACTTGCAGGGTGTTAAACGAAGGAGATGTATGGGTCCGTGCGCCGTTGGTATACAACTTATGTGAAGAGTTATCCGTCGGGCGGCACTGGTGGTTTTCTGAGTGGCAGGAGCGCTTTCGGCGTTTCGCCATTTTCAACTGCAAGTAGTTTAATTTACTTCGCACCAGTCAAATGCCCGGACATCAACATAGTTGCAGTTGAAAATGGCGAAACGCCGAAAGCGCTCCTGCCACTCAGAAAACCACCAGTCCCGCCCGACGGACAACTCTTCACATAAGTTGTACTTGCAGGGTGTGTCGATATCAAGTAATGTATCTACGGTGTGGTGGTTTTCAGATCAACTACAAGGCAGACAGTAATCAGATAGGATTCCTCCAGCTGCTGTCCACCAGTGCCAGCCAGAACTTGACTTACCACTGCCTCAACTCCGTAGCCTACTTCGACCTCGAGCACAAGACCTACCGGAGGGGCCTCAAGCTGCTGGGATGGAACGACGCAGAGATCACCCCCAGGGGCAACGCCAAGTTCCGGTACACCGTGGAGGAAGATGAGTGTAGGGTGAGTTCGGTTGGTTGGAACACGTGGGTGGAATCGTAGCAAATGATTTTGGTATGGTTATGTTCGAATATTATCTCTTTGATGGTGAGCTTGGAATTAATCGAACTGACATTGATCTCCAAAGGTGTCTTTGAAAATTTTAATTGAAATTAAACTAATTAAATTATATTATAAGTTAATATAAATAACTATAAGTTAGATTGCATCATGCATGAAGTCAGAGAATTGTCCTAGAAGATTCCTCAGTTCAACACTAAACCAGGATTAACACAAAAATAATTAACAGTTACTTTGGCTTCTGAAGAAGACCGTGTTTCAGAGTAGCTGACGTTTGTCAATGTTTCGAACACGTTTTTTTTTTTTTTTTTTTTTTTTTTTTTTTTTGAGGGAGAGGCAGAAAAATGCATTACGCACACAGGTGGCCAGCCTGTAGTGTGGGGCTCCCCTAAAAAACGGGTTTACCCACTAAAAAACCTCCTCTACTCTTTAGGAATCTAACCTGGAATTGTTTATCACATTACGTCAGGCTAGGCCTAAATTTGGCTTACGCCCGTGGGGCTCGCTCCTTATCCAGCCGCTCGGTCAAGGGATCTGGGCCACTTCGCGGTCCAGATCGGTTTTCTTTTCCAGGAGGATGCCCCGGAAAAGAAAACGTTTCGAACACGTTACAGTCCTCCATCTTCAAGGTGATCCACGTAGATCTCGACCAACAGCACAAACTACTTAAAGATTCTGGAAGGAAATAAAACATTGTATGGATTTTAGTTGACAGAGATCAAGTTCTCCTAGCACCAGATGTATCCACTCTTCTGTTTCACAGGCAGATGGGCCAAGATGCTAGAAGTGACTTATAAACTACGGGAGTGGTATGGATATTTTTCCTTAGCCGAGGACTACACCCAGGACCACTTGGTGTTCTTGAAGGAAAAATCTTATTTTTAATTTTCATTATCCTCTTGTGATAACATTATACCATAGTTAAAATATTTACTGTTACAGGAGAGGCATACACCTAATGATTCTATGGCGAATAATTATTTAAAGAGTTTAAATGATTATTTTAATAAAATTAAATGATTTTCTCTGCTTGTAGGCAAGGAAGGCAGAGTGGGGACGCACCACCATCAGCTACACCACGGACAAAGCCCTGAGGCTCCCCATAACCGACATCGCTCTGCGCGACATAGGCCGCAGCGACCAGAGCTTCTGGATACAACTTGGCATGGTCTGCTTCAAGTAGTCTAGCAAAGTTAAGCTTAGTCAATCACTTACCGCGACTTATCTTTGTCAAGACTGAAAACATGTTTGTACTTCATTAGATGATGTTTATACTTAAAGTAGTCAAACATATTTTGTTCCCAATAAGTCTGAATGCGAGATACAGTTTCGTTTATAACTAATTCTTAACAAAAAGATATATTTGGAGATTAATTGTTGAAAGTAATTTTATTGCGAGGGAAGTCGAGTAACATATTTGCTTAAAACGAATTTCAACTTTTCAAAACTAATATAGCTTAGTAAAATTTTCCATCATTTGTGTTAGTTAACAAAAATTTTTTTGAGAGCAATTACACTTACTAATATAGTTAATTAAAGTTTACGTAGCTTTGTATTAGTTTGGCCTAACAACATAAAATGAAATTGATGTGATATTGAATTGGTAACAATAATTTACAACTGCCAATATACTTACTGCCATCTCGTGAATTTTCAGCTCACTGCCAATTTTGAATATATATAATTTTGTACTATTGTTATTAATAAATAAATTGAAAAATAAAAATTTTTAATTGCACCTTAAACAATTTATCTTTGTAGAAAAAACCTATAAGCATAGGATTTCAAAAGTTGTGAACCTCAGTACTCCATTGAAGGTCTCCAAAATGTTTTGGAGCCTTATCCCAACAACTATGAGAATATCTGCCTAGTAATAATTTGCAGTGCAATATAATATGTTTTATTCTTACTCATTGCCTTTTCTCCTTGAATGTGAAGAAACGTACGAGGGGGGCTTTAAAGTCCTCTTTCTTAATGTTTTAACGCTTATAAATATTCCTGCCACCTACTACAAATTATAAATATTTAAAGGTTATGTGAAGTTATTTTTGAGCAATTGGGAAATCCACCCCTTATCGCCAAGTAGGGAGATACTTATTTTTTTCAAACGGCAGACCGTATCAAGTAGCATATAGTTTTAAATAGCTTAGAAAAGAAAAGTAATGGCATAAACCTGACCTCAAATCGATGGTCCCATAATGTCAGGTAATCAAAATTTACATTAAAATCGTGGGAATAAAATTTGAAACTTCCGACATAATGAACCAATTGAGGTCAGGTTTGTGTCAAATTGCTCAGAATATGAAGTACTTCAAACCAACGTACGCTACTGTATAACCATGAAGTAACCTCATGACTCGCTTTGGGAGGCGTCGTCGTTACCGTAAACTTGAAAAATAAATAAAACTATTCCGTCATGTCATCCATAGTTTAAAAAATCTTTATGTATTGGTCAATTTGCCACCACAAACCCGACATTAAACGGATAAATTTGTGGAAGTTATTGCATTTTTTAAATATTTCCTTATGATTTCAATGGAAAGTTTGATTACCTACCAATTTTTAACGGATCATTCATTTGAAGCAAGTGCGTAGCCAGAAATATTTTCGAGGGGCCATGTTTTGACTGGATCGGGTATTTTGATTTTACCAATTTGCTTTTTTTGTGACAAAATAGACTAGTTTCCAGTGTACAAACTCAGAAGTGCTAAGTCCTCATTGCCTAGAGTTTTAATGGTATTATAAATATTTATTTATAAATTTCATCAAGGGGGGTAGAGGTTTTGACTTCCTAACCTCCCTTAGCAACGGCGTTGATTTGAGCATCGATTTGAGTCATTAGTTTTAGTTTTTAGTTTCTTTAAAATGATGTGTTACTTGACAAGGGTTGCTATTTGAAAAATTAAACTTAAAAACAACATCCCTTTGAACAACCCCTTTGGAGTTTGAAAGGAGGATTTCAAAATTGCACAAAAAAGTACTTGGCATTACCTTACTAATGTGTATTGAATCTGTTAAAATATTTACAAACCTTGTTCATATTAGATAACAGAATCGTTGCAGGAACACTTGCCGTAATGAAGCATGTGCCGGGGTGAGTGATCGGTTTATGAGCCTGTTATGACTCCGGTGGTGCAATTGTTGTCAGGGCCGGAGCCGGCGCTAGACGCTCGTTTGATCAAGCTCTTCCAGCAGTTATTGACGCTGTTTGTTGCTAAACAGTAAACCTCTTTTAGAATACTCTTAAATCCCTTTTTCCTTTTACTAATATTCAATCACAGTGTGTAGTTAGAGAAATAGCTATTTGTGTATTAAGAGCGTAAAGTACGTCATTGCAACTCGAGAATTTTAGATGGCCGCATCTGACTGCGGTTAAACAATTCTAGAGCGGCAATGACTATTTTCGTACATAATACACACAAGCTTTTTCCTACCAACATCATTGCTGCAGATTAAATGTTCTATTGAATACAAAATGTTATTTAGATTATGTTAGATTTTTTTCTGTTGAAACACACTGTTAACTATCAAACATTACCTCAAACTAAAAAAGAAGCAATTATTAAACGACAACAAAGACCAATAGCTGTGGCATAGTTTGTAAAAACAGCTGACTTTAAATTGCTGTTTGATTCAGCGTGCGGTAAAGAACAAACCAAATTCAAACTCATTGCGTAATGGAGGTATTAAACGAAGAGGTTTCACATTGAAACACAGATTCGATACCAATGAGAGATGGCCATTTACGATTACGATGTTTAATTCAAGCGACATCTGTGTGGCTACGTTTTTGATGAGTAAGAGTAACCACCGATAATCTATTAACTTCAAACCTGTTTATTACTGTATAATTTACCAAATTTTAGTTGGTCGTTTGAGAAAGTAGTGTATGCAACTAATGTATTCAGCCTTAAGCCACTCGTGAGATTTTTAGAACACTCGCTGCGGACGTTTTCTAACTAACGTCATACTCGTGGCCATCATAATACAATCGTTGCATAAACTACTACGGAAGTATAGTTTTTATTTAAGAATTTAAACGTAATTTACTTACAGCTTTTTGTGTTCAAGACTACACTATGTCACGGAAGGTCATTAAATTCCTCCGCGTTTCAAGTGATTCATACTTAGAAAACCTAACCTTCTTCTTCTTCTTTTCTCCTAGCCAACCGTATATTTTTGTTAAAAAACGTCACAAAACTTTCGTATCAAACAAACAACATGAAAAATAGACAAACAATTATGAAACATTGCACAAAACAAGGGTAATACAAAACTTGTCTTAACAAAAATTATTTACAATACACAAAAATAGATTCCATGAAAACATCTTACAAAATTAAAACACCATGAAAAGAAAAAGGAAAACAATTTAGATACGACTACGAGAAACCTCCAAGCTGGCAGTCAGGTACAAATCACTCACTCGCACATAAAAACTACCGCTCCACGCACTAAAACTCGTAACTGGGGAAAAGAAGAAGAAGTAAAAATAATTTAGGTTTTTTGTTATGTTAGTAGGGATCACTTTCAAAACGGGAGTAGCTTGTATACCTCCCGAAGAATAGTTTAAACCCTAAAAGCGATAGGTAAAAGACCTTTAAAAATCTCAAATAACAAGTCCATCGCTATCATGAATAATTTCAAACATTAAATATAGTTTAATATCTGTTGTGATTTGAATAAAGTCAGAGGGGATTTAGGCAGCAATTTATCAGATGAAATCTAGATGAAACAATACAACATGTACAGCTAAAAGCTTACTAAGGCAACATTTTTATTTTTTAATGGCATAACCCATTTTGAATGAGGAATAATGTGATTTTTATGTTTGTATACTGTTTGTGAGCGTGATAAAGATTTTAACCCTTAATGATTTGTTTTCAAATTATGTAAGGACATGATTTAGGAACATATTCTCAGTTATATAGTGTGTCGTCTGTGATTAATGAATATAGTTTTATTATTTTGTAGTTTAACGTTAACTGTGAGGGTTGAAAAATGAAAACACATGTATCAAGATAAAAACAATATTACCAAAGGGGGCTTAATCTCATTTTACATTATTTACTTAGTACCTGGTTGTCGAGCATTAAACTTTATCTCTAAATTAAACTGGTTGCTCGGTAAAACTCAGTCACAAACTGTACTCTAAAATGACAAGCCCAAAAAGCTTTTTTCTTTTAAGAATAACTCGTTTGCTCCTTGACTCACCCCCACGACGAGCTAGTTCGCTTCGCTCACTCAACTTTCAGGATGATTTAATGTAGGCGTAGGGGGTGCTGCACTTTGGTACGAGTTTGTTGCAACTATAACTCGTGTATTTTACCTCTATTGATATCAGCTGCTTAATCTGGGTTTAAAATTTAATTGAAATTCTACAAATTCTTTAGTTGTTTTATACTTTTACTTTGCTTTTATTTGACTAAATTGTCAATACAGCTGGAGTTAGTTAGGACTACAATTTGAAAAAAAAACCAGACAAAGTATTTTCATCATAGTGTATTTGTAGTGTATAGTGTATTCCATTTAGGTATTCATTTACTGGCTACAATTCAAAACCACATGCTTAGGCTATACTGAACGCCTTGGTTTGTGTTTAGACGGTTGTGTTAGTTGTTTTCAGCAACTATTTTTTTTAAACTTCATAAAACCTATGTTCAAGTTTTAGAATTTCAACGACATAAGATTTTTCCTAGCATAGTAACTTGTATAAATATTTTTCCATACCATTAGAACTAAGAAATTTGCAAAGTTTAAAGAAAATCGTTTGAGCAGTTTCCGATATTCTTGTGCACACATACGATAGTCAATAAAGGAACAAATTAATTAAATAAATATTAAATAAATTAATTAAATATTAATTAAATAAATTTTCTAATACGATAACAAATTACTTACCTAATACGAGTAAGGTAAATATACCTTACTCGTATAAGAGAGTAGTACCTGGGGGCCAAGCACTTGCTCGGTAAACTTAGCAATTCTTTTAACTAATATCAGTTACAGACGCTGTAATAAAATTCCAAGTGCAAAAGGGTTTGTTTCTTGTTCAAGACGAGCTCGTTCGCTTCGTTCACTCGCCTTTCAGACTGTTATAATGTAGGCATACAAATCTGCACTTTCTTGTATATTTGTTGAACTACATGTTGAATATGTATCACGTGGATTATAATTATTTGGTTAACAGCTGATTTTATAACAGTTACTAATATATTTGTTTTAAAATTCAATCGCAATTCCACAAATTGCTTACTTTTTTATACTTTTACATAACTTTTATCTACACATTCATAATCAGCTGTATAAAGTAAGATTTAAAAAATAATAAATCATTTTTATTACACTCAATAATTTATATAACATAGTAACTGGTTGCAATACAAAACCACATGTTTATATTGTAACACGTGGTCTGGACTTTGACAGTTAAGTCGGCTGTTTTATTATTATTATTATTATTTTTTTTTTAGCTCCATAAGTCAAATTTCAATTTGAGATTACAACAAAATAAGATTTTTCCTAGCATAGAGACCTGTATTTATATAATTTTTAACCCAAAACTAATTTATTTGCAAATTTTTTAAAAAATCGTTCGAGCCGTTATTGAGATCCTCGTTTTGGAGTATTGGATAGAATAAAATATAAAATTCAAAATGTGTCAAATTTCTTTTATAAACTCAAAACATGGTTGAATAGGATATATAGATGGTTTATGAAGCCCTAATAATGACCCCTTTTCATCCTTTCTTATCCCCTCATCCTGTAAATCTGAAATTCAATTTAATAATTGTGGACTTTTGATCAGTAAAAATGTCAATAAAAACAGGCAACATAATATTGTACCTTCTACAAATCGTAATTGATCGTTTGATATCTAGGCGACAACCTTTCTGTCAAAGTAGAAATCAAGATAAATGATATAACAAAAAAAAAAAAATAGATTTATTATTGTAAATACTATTAGTTTTAACTTTAAGTATCCTCCTTATTATTATTAAAAGTAAATGCCCTACTTAAAATAATAAAATTGCATGATACCGGGGATTCAAGTCATGTATTGCTATAAACGTTAACTGCCACAAAAACTATAAAATAGTAATATCATCACGCAGAGTGATATTCTCACCTTCTAAATCCTTTTACATGTTTAAAAGGTGTGTTTCCTTCACTTATAGCTATTGCTCGAAAAAATGTCCTTTCGTTTGACGTGCCAGCGGTCGCAGGGACGAATTTATTGTACCGAATTCATTTTCCTTCTACTGGATATTGAAATTTCAAATTGTTAGATAAACTTTTACCTGCTCGATATCCTCTATTGCTGGTACAATGACCGGTTTCGTGACGACAGCCACATCTTTAGGTCAATCCTCGGTTTAACAACTCCAGTCGTTGGAGGCTCGATGTAATGCGTGATGCACGCATCGCGATGAGTTTGATCTCGGGTCCCCAATGTGGGATTAAATTTGCCGTTTGTAGTGTTTAGTTGTGTTTTGTGTCAAATTTAAGTTCATGACGAATCGTTAAACCGAGGAAACTGTTGTCACGAAACCGGTCGTCGTACCAGCAGTAGA
>CM061535.1:90520966-90607149 GCA_030545055.2 Neoaliturus tenellus
CTAACCCTACATGTTCTGATGTCTAGTCGATAGACACAAACCTTTCAACGGAATTACGACAATCTCACACTAAGTTTGAAGGAATTTGAAGGAACTCTCTTACAGGCAAACAAGATATACCGTAACGATGAATGCAGAAAAATAGAGAGAAAGATTATTAACTAAGTGGGCAAAATAGATCCTACATTCCTCCTTTTTCTCAGTATGTGTGTATCGTGGGATAAATTTACACATACGTTTAGAAACGTAGTCTCCTGTATATGAACAGAGCAGATTCCCATTATATAAATAAATTCATATCGGTCCGAAGAGTTACGCCATACATGCTTTCAAAGTGTAAATGTTAATGTTATGGAATAAGGACAATTAAAAAAAAACTACACGACATCTTTTGTAGTAAAAAATGCTAGCAAATCTTTAAGAACAGTTATTTCAGTTATAACGTATTTTTTTATTGATTCTTTATCAGTCCAGATCAATTGAAAATTTTTTAAGAATTTTTACCGGGAAGTTATTATAAGAATTCGATAAAATAATTGCACCAATGAAAACAAATATCTAAACAACAACACTATTGGCAATACCTAAAATACTTAATATAATACCATACGAATTTCTGCTATGTAAGTAAAGTAACGAATAGTAATTCTTTTTAGGTCCATGTCCCACATTTTTTACTTTAAAGTTGTTGGCGATGGATACCTCTATTGGTATAAATATAGTTGATGGTGCAAGTAAATCTATTTAAGTTTATTATTTGCATTTACATTTACTTCAAGTACATTTGAGTAGTGGAGGCCCCCTTAAAAAATACTATAGCCCCTAAGTTCAGACTTCCAAGATGCGTCACTATGCCATTACTGAGTTTTTTCCTGAACACATTTCTATTTTTGTGAAAAAATCCTTTAGTCATCGTGTTGCGTATCAACAACAAGTTATTATCTATTTAGCTCATTGTTACGTTTGAATAAAGCAAGACCATGTCCCATTTTCCTCACCCTCCCAGACATATAGCAAGCATCAACAAGTTAAGCAGGAGCACAGCTGATACCGATAACATTGTGTCAATAGGGTGATTGACACATGAGTGCCAGTTGTTTTATTCGAAGACTATAAGAGAAATTAAGGCTCCGTTCTACCCCAGCCTAAACAACAATGCCGAATGCCGCCTAGCGGCCGTAGCGCTAGGCGAGTTTGATGGCTGCAGAGGTTTACGGGGATCGTGTTTTAAAATTGACCAATTAAGATAGAGATTGGCTGTTAACTTTTTCTAAAAGTAGAAAAAAGGATCTAGTCGGCTATCTTTTTAGAATTTTTAAATAAAAATGCAGAGGTTTACGGGGATTGTGTTTTAAAACTAACCTCTTAAGATAGAGATTGACTGTTGACTTTTTTTTAAAGTAGAAAAAAGGATATAGTTGGCTATCTTTTTAGAATTTTACAATAAAAATTCTAATTTCAGCTATAATTGTCTAAATACATATGTTTTTCTCGATTTTTAACTGAAGTTTTCTATTGTTTTTAATGATCTAATTATAAAAGTGTAACAGATGAAAATTAGTACTGTTATTCTTCTTTAATATGACACCTTATTTATAGCTCTAGGCTTCATTTGGCAGTAAATAACACGATTCTAAAAAAAACCTTGCATTTGGGTGCGCGCCAGGGGTAGACCGGAGCCTTTCTACCCCTGGCGCGCACCCAAATGCAAGGGTTTTTTAGAATCGTGTTATCTTCTGCCAAATGAAGCCTAGAGCTATAGATAAGGTGTCATATTAAAGAAGAATAACGGTACTAATTTTTCCTCTGTTACACTTTTGTAATTAGATTATTAAAACCAATAGAAAACTTCAGTTAAAAATCGAGAAAAACAGATGAATTTAGACAGTTATAGCAGAAATTGGAAATTTTATTTTAAAATTCTAAACAGATAGCCGACTAGATACTTTTTTCTACTTAAAAAAAGTTAACAGCCAATCTCTATCTTAAGAGGTTAGTTTTAAAACACGATCCCCGTAAACCTCTGCATTTACAAAACTAAAAACAGATGATTTTAGACAGTTATTATTGAAATTAGAATTTTTATTTTAAAATTCTAAAAAGATAGCCGACTAGATCCTTTTTTTCTACTTTTAGAAAAAGTTAACAGCCAAACTCTATCTTAATTGGTTATTTTTAAAACACGATCCCCGTAAACTTCTGCAGCCATCAAACTCGCCTAGCGCTACGGAGGCGAGGCGGCATTCGGCATTGTTGTTGTTTTGGTAGCAACTAATATTGGTTTTTAATTCTTTCTTCATCAAGCTTATTTTCTATTATAGCTGACAAATAAATAAAATAAATTTGAAGTTATTATGAAATAAATGGTCTTAAATCGTCATTTTGAAAAACTTTGAATCTGTATTATTTTTTTATTTAGAGAATTTGATAGATTTCAAAGATCAGGCAATGAAAGTTTGCCCCATTTTATTCTTTAAAGCTACTAAAAATGAACTTTAACTGTTCCTTTCTCCCTAACGGTTTAAGTTCAGAGAGAAATGTCAATTATTAAAAAGGACTTAAAATTGTGTATAAATTATAAATACATTATACAAAATGGGGGGTTCATGTTTAAAATTTTTATGTTGGTCGCCATATTGTTAGAAAGATGTAGAAAATAAAAATTTGAAAATTACGGCAATAAAGAGAATGAAATTCAACGTTAATCGGTCGTTCACTTTTTCAATTCCTCCTATAGTTTTCGAATGAAACAGTTGTTGGAACACTAATATCAATCATTCCGTAGAACCAGACTCAGATAAATGAACCAATGTGACGCGAACTGATGGGGTGGCGAACAGATGTCGATGACGTCACCACATCGCCTGGGCCGCTCGTAATGGCGACCATGAAAGTCCGCACCAAAACCTGTCCATCGGCAAAAATCATCGAAGCGTTATTTAATGCCAAAATGAAACTCCGCCCCAGGGTGGTTGGGCCCCAGTGGGTACATAGTTTCCCCTCCACAACGCCGTCTTACCCGTTTACTCTTCATTTCCCTCCAGCTAACTCTCTCATCACCTCCCTCAGTTCAGAGCAGGATTCAGCTCCACCGATGCGATGGTTTTCACATTCCTCTGTGGATTACCGTCTTCCTTGGAGTGGCCGTATTTAGCTGCGCCGATGGTCAGTCGCTTGCTCTGTTTCCTACTATCAAATCACACGCGGTCACTCGTTCCTCAAAACAGAGTAGTAAAATACAGATAACTTACTATGTAAATTTTTAATTTATTACTTACAAATAAATACCTGGTATGTTTTTTTTCTAGTTAATAAATGTGTAATAATGTAAATGTTTGTCAGCGCTATGTTACATTACTGTAAAAAATATAGTCCTAAGCTGTATACAGTTTTGGTCCTGCGAACTAGGCCTACTTTAGCTTTTGCCCTTTAGGGCTCACTAACAGCAATGCTGTCTAAATCGGCCTTTTCGGATAGGAGGATTTTCTGGACGGGATGCGACAAGCAATCCTAATTGTTCTCACCCTCCAGCATTTCAATGCAGACCAAGTCCTCCGACAGCACTTCAGTATGTCTTGTAACCTCCAAATACAGTATTTACACAAAAATTAACAATGTCGTACAAATGATTATTTACAATGATGTGATTATTTCCAAAGTGCAATTTCTGAAAATACCATACAAACATGTAAAATATGAATTACCCTACATTAGTTAGTTGCAATGTGGAACGATATACAAACAAATACTAAAAAATCTGAACATTCCTAGAAAGAAACTAACATATTGCAATGTAAAATAAATTCAGCAATTGGCAAACACATGCAAAAATTTAAATAAAATTAATGCAAAGCTGAAGACATGACAATATGCAAGCAAACAATATGAAAATTCGTTAGTAGTGATTTGGTGCAAAAGACATTCTATTTTAAATTGGCAAAAAAATATATAAATATATAATATATATAACTTATATATATATATATATATATATATATATATATATATATATATATATATATATATAAACATGCTAAAAGGCCATAAATGCATTTGTGCAAAATATCTGAGATGCAGAACATAAAAAGGCAAACAATATTGAAGTTACACAGTCATTGTGACTGGTAATGAATGGAAAAAGTGCAAATGTGTGAGAACTAATATTCCTCATTTGACGGATTGTGAACTCATCTGTGATCACATCATGATTACCCTCGAATTCACACTGAAATGGCATTCGCACTAACTTACATTACACAACACTCATTGTAGAATCAACTCGAAGCTCGCACCACTTTGATCAGACGGCTCCTCCAGGCGTCGGGGCTCAGGCAATCAAAGAAGTCCAGATGAGAGGCAGCCCAATTAACGATCATTCTCCATTCATTCTCGGTATAGCAGCATGCTGTAGATAGTTGTAGGGGTATGACCTCCTAAAGAAAAGGTCTTGAGACCTAGTTCTGTATGGAACCCGGAACTCGATCCTCCCCAAAAGCTCTTGACAGTTGATTTCACTAGTGATCAATTTACGAAGAAAACACATGTCAGCTATCTCCCGGCGGCTTCTCAAGGGCAGCGGACCCAGGATTGACTGGATGTCAGAATCAGGTGCTTTCATATATGGTCATAAATAAAGGATTTTGCCTATTCTTCTTATGATTAACATGGGAAAAGAATATGCAAGTTTGCTGCCATGACAATTACAAAAACCAAGATTTTTTACCATAAAAGGATGAACCTCATCCAAATGAAACTAAATACCAAGTTTCATCCAAAAATAATGGTTAATAAGTGAAATAATAACACCCTTATCCTCCATAAGAAAACACTGGAGCCCCAAAATACAATGAACTGTCTTTAGACTTTTTAATATCTCGGTAACTAATGGAATTAATCAAAGCTTCTAAATTGTGTGTTTTTTAGCTTAATCCAGTGGTAAATATAACAAATTAAAATTGATTTTAAATTACCTATGAAAAACGCAAATAATCCATTTTGGTTGACTAAACCCCCCAAAACTACTCCTTTCGGTAGCTTGAAATAAATTGTATATGAACTCATCCGAAAAAGGTAGGATTGAACATATCTACCTAATATAGTCTCGATCGGACCGCTTTTACGAGAGTTAAGGAACATTCGCTAAAAGTTTATAGTAGAAGCGGCCCCCCTTGCGGACAGAATGACCTTGAAAATCAGCTGATCGGAAAATCAGCTGATCGGAAAAGCGCGGGAAAAAAAAATCAGCAGGGTTGCCAACCCCCAGGGGTGTCCCAAAATTTCCCTGAAAATTCCCTGCAGTGTTACCAACTCATACCATTCACTATAAAGTATACACTATAAACCATATACTATAAGGTATATACTATAATACTCTATGGCAGAGGTGTGGAATAAAAACTATTGTTTTGGGTTAGTAGAATAAAATTGTATTAGACTATATATTTACAATATTGGTTAAAAAAACTATACTAAACTATATATTATAATATTTACACATTACTCTTCATCCCCATCCCCCTGCCCTCTTCCTTCTTCTTCTTCCTCCTCCTCTTCCTCTTCTCCCTCCTCTTCCCCTTCCATGTCTTCTTCTTCTTCTCCTCCCGCCATCTCTCCTCTTTCCGCTGCCACCTCTCTTCCCGCTGCCACCTCTCCTCCCGCTGCCTCTCCTCCCACCACCCCCTCCAGCTCCTCCGGTGGGACGAGGAAGAGCTCGCCGTGGTTCACTGCAACAGAAGAATACCATGGCTGTGATTGGTCGGAATAAGAAGGTCCCTGATTGGTGGATAATGGGCGTGCAGCGCTCTGATTGGCTGGTTGGTAATTATACCGCCGACCGCTGCTTGTCCTCGCTCTCTTTGCGTCAGGCTCTCGTAGCGAACGGACGTAATGGAGTCGGTTGTCGAACCTGTTAATGTTCTTAGTGAGGACCAGACTTACATAAAGAAATTCAGATTGTATGGGCTTAGAATGATTTTCAAATTTACTAACCCTCCTCCCGAAACAAATGAAATTGATTGGCTAAGACAAGGCTTTGCTAAGATTGTGAATGAAGTAAAAGACCAATGCCATGAAAATGATATGCTTGGTTTCACTTTGCAGAGTCTAAATTTAAAATCTAAAGACCCGGGGTATGTAGCTTTTCGGCCCTTCAACGAAGTAACTGAAGATGTTTTGTGGGAAATATTTGGAGGAATTATTCAAAGTAATTCGGAATCAATTAAATCGACAGACACCTTCAAAGTAGAATGTACTCGAGTTAATCTTCCAGTAGGTAAAGGAAAAGTTAGGCCTGGATTTTATAACACTTTTGAAGAAGAGTGTAAAGCTAGGAATGGGATTGTTGTTATTAATAATAAAGACAACTTGTGTCTGCCTAGGGCGATAGTAGTTGCGATCGCTAAGGTTACCGGTGATTCAGATTATAATTTGATTAAAAAAGACCGTAGAGGAAGACAAACCGTCAGGGCTCAGGAGCTTATGCGTAGAGCGCGTGTTGAGATATCTACTAGTGGAGCTGGTATCCCAGAACTTGAGAAATTCCAAGATTACTTGAAAGAGTTTAAAATTACAGTGTACAACTATGATTGTAAAGGTCGCGAAGTTTACTTTGAGGGAAGAGTAGAAAACCCAAAATTCAAAATTAATTTACTTTTCCATAATGGCCATTACAATGTTATTAATTCACTAACTGCTGCCTTTGCATGCAAGTATTTCTGCGAAGCATGCCATGTACCCTATGACCATAAACCTAAACACCGCTGCTCTAATATCTGTCCTACTTGCCAGACTATCTCACCCCCTTGTAAGCTGGAGCACCAAGGAATAGATTGTCCTGAATGTAACATGACTTATAAAAATCAGGCCTGTTTTATAGCTCACAAAATTGATAAATGCAAGTCAGTAAAGAAATGTCTTGACTGTGGCAAGTTAATAATGATGAATGAAAGGTCCAAACCCCATCAGTGCGGGGAATCTTATTGTAAAGTATGTGAAGAGTTTATGGACCCTAACCATAAATGTTACATGAAACCTAATGAAAGCCAACCGAAGGGGAAAAACTACTTATTTATTTTCTTTGATTTTGAAACCCGACAAGATGAAAACCTTCCATCTGACCCAGAGAAAAAAGTTCATAAAGTTAACCTGTGCGTAAGTCAGCAGTTCTGTGGACAGTGTCTAGGTTCAGGCTTCTGTATGGCATGCAAAAACCGTACAAAGATTTTCAAAGAGGATCCGGTAAAACAGTTTATGGAGTATATGATGCAAGTCAGGAAAAAGTTTAAAGATGTTTGTGTGATTGCACATAATGGACAGGGGTTTGATTTCCAATTCATTTTAAAGTATACTCTGGAAGAGACTAAATTCACACCTGAACTTGTAATGAGAGGATCCAAGATTATTTTAATGGAAATGGATAATGTTAGATTTGTTGATTCCCTAAGCTATTTCCCCATGCCCCTCGCTGCACTCCCGAAAGCGTTTGACTTGCCTCCGGAGAAAAAGAAGGGCTATTTCCCGCACCTATTCAACACAGTTGCAAATCAAAATTATGTAGGCCCGATGCCCGCGAAAGAGTTTTATTGCCCTGAGTCAATGTTTGAGAAACCCCACAATGACTTTGAAAAATGGTATAATGAACAAGTGAACAGTGGCTATGTATTTGACTTTCAAAAAGAAATTTTGGAGTATTGCATTTCGGATGTTGAGATTCTGGCGCAGGCGTGTATTAAATTCAGAGCCTTATTTTTAAAAGAATGCAGCGTAGACCCGTTTCTAGAGGCCGTGACTATTGCCAGCGCGTGCAACCTGGCTTTCCGCCGAAAATTCCTAAAACCCAATACAATTGGCTTGATCCCGAAAGGTGGGTACCGATTAACGGACAATCAGTCAGCCGTAGCCCTACAGTGGCTATCGTGGGAAGAGGAGAAGCGTGGTGTTAGGATTGAGCATGCAGGCCGAGGCAAAGAAGTTAAAATTAATGGGGTGAAAGTAGATGGTTTTGATGGGGAAAACATTTATGAATTTCATGGGTGTTACTGGCACGGTTGCCCTAAATGTTTCCCTTACAGCCGGGAGGCCCCTCTGAAGGAGGATCCCTCTGATTCACTTCACTTGCGTTATCAGAGGACTTTAAAGAAAATTGAGAAACTCGGAAGTAATGTTATTGAAATGTGGGAGTGCGAGTTTAGGAAAACGAAAAAGGATGAGAACCTCAAACACTTGGACAGTCTACCGATACTGAACAGTCTTCCCCTTGACCCGAGAGATTCATTTTTTGGAGGTAGGACCGGTAATGCGAAAGCTTATCATAAATGCTCGGAGGGAGAGACTATTCAGTACGTAGATGTTTGTTCTCTTTATCCGTACGTAAATAAATACTGTAACTACCCCGTAGGCCACCCCGAAATTTATGTAGGAGATAGGGAGTGCAGAGAGCGGGGACTTGGCGTAGAAGGATTGCTCAAGTGTAAAATCTTACCGCCTAGGGACCTATACCACCCTGTGCTCCCAGTAAAAATGAACAACAAATTAATGTTTGTCTTGTGTCAAACTTGTGGAGAGACTTTAAATCAGGGGGAATGTTTTCATGAAAGTAATGAGAGGGCATTGGTAGGGACTTGGACAATGCAGGAGATCAGAAAGGCAGTAGAGAAGGGTTATGTGATTCTAGACATGTATGAACTCTGGGAATACTAAGTGGCGACTTATGAAACCGGTGGTCTGTTTACTGATTTTATAAATAAATTTTTGAAAATGAAACAGGAGGCGTCAGGGTTTCCTAGTTGGTGCAAGACCGAAGAAGATAAAGACAAGTATATTGCTGATTACTATAAACATGAGGGGGTAAAACTGGAGAAAAACAAGATTGCTAAGAATGGGGGTTTAAGGTCTTTGGCAAAATTAATGTTGAATTCTTTCTGGGGGAAATTCGGACAGAGGGAGAACCAAACCAAAGCCTCAATTGTTAGAGACCCGAAAGATTTCTTTCAAATGTTAATTAGTCCTGAAATAAAGATAAACATGATACAGGTTATCAATGAAGAAGTGTTAGTTGTTAGCTGGGAGTACATTGATGAGGTGGGAGAGGCGTTGAGAAATGTGAATGTTGTGATCGCGGCCTACACTACTGCCCATGCCCGACTTAAATTATATGAACATCTTGAAAAGTTGGGAGGTCAAGTCCTATATTATGATACAGATTCGGTAATATATTACTTGAGAGGTAATTTGTATAAAGTGCCTACAGGGGACTACCTTGGGGAAATGACCAACGAGTTGGTAGAGCACGGACCCGGGTCCTACATAGTAGAGTTTGTATCTGGAGGGCCGAAGACCTACGCCTATCTCGTGTGGTCTACCAACAAACAGAAATTGATCCCTGTATGTAAAGTTAAGGGCCTTACACTGAATCTTAAAACTTCTAAATTGGTAAACTTTCAGACATTGAAAGAAATGGTTTTGAGTGAATCCGCTCAAATATTACAAGTTGAAGAGAATAGAATCAGACGCACAAAAGATAAAAATATTGTAACAGTCACTGAAATCAAACAGTTTAAGATCACTGGTCCTAAAAGAAAACTAGAAGATAACTACGACACAGTACCCTATGGATTTAAACAACCTAAACTTACCTATTAGTCCCACCACTCAATAAACTTCTCCAACTCCTGCTGTTCCTTTTTCATTTCGTTTATCTTATGTTCTAATTCAAAATATCTACTCAAATATTTCTCTTGAACAAAAGTATTATAGGGACCCCCCAACCATTGTAAAAACACAAACACCGTTAGAAACATCTTACTACACAACCACACCACAACTAACTCCCGAGAACAACAAGTAAGAAAGAGTAGGGGCATACCCCCTCCAACTCACCCATGAATCCATCATCTCCACCTTCTTCTTATAAAGAAAATCCCTTCTCTTTTCAATCTCATCCAACTCGTTACACAATTCCCTAAAAGCCGATAATTTTTCCTCCCTCCTCCTCTCCCGACCCCCGAAAAACACTTTACTTAAAAACACTATAACTGTTAGAAGCATGGTGGCAGACTGAAGAGACTAGAGAGAGCTAGCCATGGAGGGAGAGAGAGAGGCGGGGGGAGGGGAAGGGTGACCTCAATATTGTGACACAAGCAGTTAACCTTTCAAAAGTGTGTCGTCATTGGTCATAATTAGAAAGCTTGTGATTGGTTAAAAATAAGTGTGTCACGTTGTGATTGGCTGTAATTATTTAATTTCCCCCTCCACCTCTTTAATTTATTAAAATTATTAAATTATTTTTTCTCTTTATGCCCAACCTCTGTAGCGAACAGACGTGTTTCCTAACCTCAAATATGTCAGTACTACATTCCTACATATTTGATAACAGCCCTGTAACTGTCTTATTCGATTCTGAAAACAATCCATGGTTTAAAGCAAAAGATATATGTGAGATACTAGAGTATGAAAATTCAAATAAAGCAATCAGAGACCATGTCAGAGAAAAGTATCGTAAAACATTTGAAAACAAAGGGGGTAACTTTTCGTTACCCCCTTCGAACTTTCAAAAACATACTGTATTTATCAGTGAACCGGGTTTATATCAATTAATTATGAGATCCAAAATGAAAGTAGCTGAAAGATTCCAGGATTGGGTATTTGAAGTAGTCCTACCTACAATTCGCAAGTATGGGGAGTATAAATTAAGGAGAGAAAACTTTGAATTGACACATACCTTGAATCTAGCACTGGAAAACAATAAAAACCTAACCAAAAAACTAGTTGACCAAGCACCCAAAGTTGCTGTTATGACAGAAGACGAGGGGTTGAAACATGTATTCTGTGTCCTGGAGAAGGACGCATACTACAAACAGTATGGCTTAATGGAATATAAATGTATTAGGGCAGAAAAAAGACGATATAAAAGAGCGCTAAAGAGAGCAAAGAAAGATGGTTTTGTCCCCTGCTTTATGAGATACCCTGTGCCTAACGGTATAAATATTCTAAACAGAGTCAAGGAGGTCATGCGTAAATATGACATGCACTATGAATCTGCACATAATAATGTCTTAACCTGTCATAACCTTGTAAATATTGTAAAGACAGTTTTAAATGAATAAAGAAAATGTGTGTATGTGTGTGTGTGTGTGTGTGTGTGTGTGTCCATGGAGAGGTCACCTGTCAAGGCTGGGTTAACCCCTGGTAAGTCCTGACAGATGAGTGGGTTTGCCTAAAAACAGTAAAACATTGTGTTCCCCACGACCGCCAAGGACTAAGGGCTTAGTAGATTGAGATGCCCTGACCCGAGGAGGGTTCGGATTTCGCCTTCGAAAAGCCCGGTGTGAATGAAGGTCACTGGTGCGACTGAAAAGTCCGTAAACCTGTATGTGTGAGCGAGTGTGGAAAAATAATGGAGGAGGCAATTAATTTGGAAGGCCTTCACAAACCATAGCGATGGTTGGGGCTATGGTTATAAAAAATATAAAAAAAAAACCTGCAGGAGGACTTAACCATTTCTGTATAAAAATATAAAAAATTGGGGTGCGGGGGCAGCAACTAATTTGGAAGGCTGCCACGCTTTCTACTGCGGTGGCAGGGGCAGTAGAATTGGGGGTTTAAATACAAAAAGACTAAATAAAAAGTAAGGGAAGCTATTGCTAATGAACTTCATGCTCCAAGTAGGAAAAACTATGTCAGAAGAAAAGTCACACTAAAAGGGTTAAATGATCTCTACCAAGCGGATCTTGTGGAGATGCAACCATATTCGAAAACTAACAAAGGTTATAAATATATAATGACTATAATTAACTGTTTAACAAAATTTGCTTTTGCCATTCCTATTAAAAACAAATCGGGTCTTGAAGTAGCAAGAGCCTTAGAACCGATCCTAGCCAAATATAAAATGAAAAATTTTCAGACAGACCAAGGAAATGAATTTTTTAATAAACATGTTAACAAACTTATGAAACAATATAATATTAACCACTATCATACTTTTTCTGAATTAAAAGCAAGTATTGTAGAACGATTAAATAGAACACTAAAGTCCCGTATGTGGAAACTATTTACAGCCAGGGGGAGTTACGAATGGTTAAGTATTCTACCAGAAATAGTAAAGTCTTACAACAATACAAAACATAGCAGTATAGGCATGAAACCAAAAGATGTAAGGCAAAAACATGTTAAAACTATTTTAAAAAAACTTAATAATATCAGGAAAAGCCCCCATAAAAAACCCAAGTTTCAACTCGGCGATAAAGTGCGAATCAGTAAATACAAAAGAGTTTTCAAAAAAATTTATCTACCTTCATGGTCTAATGAGGTATTTACAGTCTATGCCATAAAACCCACGAGACCGGTAACGTACATTTTGCAAGACCATAATGGTGAAATACTAAAAGGAGGTTTCTACAGCGAAGAGTTATTAAAGTCGAAAGTAGGTGAAGTCTATCTCGTCGAGAAAGTGTTGCAACGTAAAAAAGATAAAGTGAAGGTCAGGTGGTTCAATTTCGACAGTAATTATGACTCTTGGGTAAATGTGAAGGACTTGGTGAAGGGAAAATTACAAATCCGTGACAAGGCCAAGTCGTAATGAGCGACCACAGTATCCGGGACGCGGCGGTATAAATTATCTTGCGGTCGTGACTACTATCTAATCGCTCAGGATGAAGGCTGAGAAACAGGATATCACGTTTCCTGTCAGAAATTACGACATAGTAATGGGGTCTGGTGTTGTAAAAAATAATAAGCATGGAGTATTATTACCCGATTCCATTCGTTGCATTATAGCTGGCCCGTCTAATTGTGGTAAAACAAATGTTTTATTCAACTTACTATTTGACCCTAATGGATTAAGATTCGAAAACATTTATGTCTTTTCAAAGTCTCTTTACCAACCGAAATATCAATTATTAAAAAAGGTAATGCCTAGAGAGGTGGGATATTTCGCCTATGATGATAATAAACTAGTAGTTCATCCAAACGACAGTAAAAGGAATTCTATTATGATTTTCGATGATATATCATGTGAGAAACACGATAATATTCGTAATTATTTTTCCATGGGGAGACACAAGAATATTGATACATTTTATTTGGGTCAGACATACAGTGCTATCCCAAAACAACTTATCAGGGACAACTGCAACTTTATTATCCTGTTTAAGCAAGATGAAACAAATCTAAGACATATATATAATGACCATGTAACCACCGATATGCCATTTGAGAAATTCAAAGAAATGTGTGGTAAAGCATGGGTTGATAATTATGGATTCATTGTAATTGATAAGACTCGTGATCCTTATAAGGGGCGGTACAGAGTTGGTTTGGACACTTTTATTACGGAAATATAATGGTTCGCATCTATGCATTTAACGACTTGACAGGGTTCAAAAGAAAACTACACAACGTCAAGTCCAATCTTTGTACATTTTATTATAAGGATAAAAAGAGATTTTGTGGTAATTACTGTAGTCGTAAACCCCCACATGGCTATCAATTTAATAAAAGGTGTTGGCGACACAAGAGGCCCACATATTCAGCTATGCTACCCCCTGTGGTACTTTTGATGATATCTGCCAGTGAGCGGACATATAACCGTGAAACATGGTTAAACTTTTTATTTCATTGTGAAAAGAAAAATATCCCTTTGGAATTAGTAATATACCATGAAGACATGGCAAACTGTACAGTGAGGGACCCTCAAAATCTAATATCCAGGTTTAGACCATTTCCCGATATCTTTGACCAACCCCTACCACTACGTAACCTCCACGGTAGTGTAAACTTTACACAAATATGCAATAGAATGTTGGAATACGGAAGTAAAATACCCTATGCCAGCAAGTGTATACTGCTTACGGAGAGAACCATACCGATTAGATCACCTCTAAAAATCTACAAATTAGCACTATCTTTGAAATGTTACATATATATAAGCTATAATACAGCTTATGGTCCTGTACCTGATGGTATTCCCAAAGGCTATCGTAATAAACCATATATCGGTGTTAACAACCTATGTCAAGGACTCTATACAGTAGAATTTCTAAAAGAAGCGTTACCCACTCTACCCATACACTGTGAAAAATTTGGAATATCTCTAAACAGGGGAGTATACACAGTGACAAACCAAAAGTTATTCGACCAATGGAGAGCATTTACAGGTGCTAATCCCAGCGAGTTTTGGCTTTTAAACAGTTTCCTATTACAACACATAAATGATCAGAGACCGCTTATCGCTTTAAAGAAATATATGGAAGACACTATCGAAGGGGATAGGTACATTATTTCGGAAATACCTCAATGGAGAAATGGTTGGAAAAGAACTTTTGTATTTAAGAGTTTTACTATACCTTATATGATTCCCAAATTTGATGCAAGAGAACAGAGATACTATAAAGACTTAGACTTGAGTAAAGGAGTTTCACTTTTGGATGTTATCAATTATATAAAGAGGTATAAGAAGCGTGCTATGTTTATAAGACAGGTGGAAATGCCATAAATTAGAAGTAATCCACCCCGGGTAATCATTTGCAAATATGAAACGCAAGAGCGAACAACTGACAGAGCAACTAATAAAGTTGCGAAACGCCATCAGGCGTAAATATAAAATGTTCAAAGAAGGTATCGAAGAGACAGATATTAAATTAGAAAAACAATATAACCCTCTACTGAAGGAACTGAGAAAAAATGTTAATCAGCCAGAAATAAAAAAGGAGGAGGAATCAAAACAGGATATCAAGGAAGAAGAAGGAATGGAAAACATGGATTACAGTGAGGATGAGTTTTTTCCCTCTGTCTCCTCGACTCCAAGAGCAACTACAACACAACTGTCAGACTTGGTGTCTGAATCATCTGCATCCGAGCTAGTGAATGAACACTTCAATAACAGCCTAACCAAAGAATATATGAAAACCTTTTTAAAAGACGTTACCAGTAAAAAAGTTATAGACTATACGTATGGACCTAGGTATGAAAATCAAACCTTAATGATTGGAGATAAAACAATGGACTTTGATAGCGATGGTAATATAATTATAGGGGGTGTAAACTATGGCAACACCGAGGGATTGTATGAACTCATTTTTAAAAATGTTCCGGATAAAAAAACAACCACCGAAAACGATATGAAAACATATAAAAGTATACTGACGGCTTGTAATGCTCATAGAGAGGGTTATAGATATAATGGAAAGCTCAAAGGAACAAGAGGTACAAAATATAAAAAATTTATTAGAATCCTGTTTCCTCCATTGAGGGGTAGAGGTGTAGAGTGGAAAAATGAAAGATCCCGCAACATAATTTACTGGGATGATATTAATGAATTAGTGGCACGACTCAAGCATATCTGTATGTCTACTGAAACCGGTAACCGGGTGCACGCTAACGAAATCATAAGTATTATTGAAGAGCTGAGGGAGGCAGGTTATATAAGAGGTGCCGGTAACAGCAGATATAAAGCATTATTAAAATGGCCATCGACAAGTTTGGACGTACCCTAAAGGGTGATCAAAAGGATCTCAAAGGTCCGAAAGGAGATGGATTTAATTTAACACCTGAAGGGAATTTCGATATCGAAAAGAAAAGACTAACTAACTTGGGCGACCCCGTGGCTTCCAGAGATGCCGCTACAAAAGTGTATGTTGATATAAAAAGTATTCCCACAGTCAAGGATGGATACACATTCCTAGGAAAAAGATTACAAAATATCAGCGATCCCATTGAAGACAGTGATGCTGTTAATCTACACACCATAAAAAAAATCTGCTTACACACCAAAAACAGTGACTACAATGCCAATAATAATAAAATTATTAATCTGAATAACCCTGTAAACAGTCAGGATGCAGCTACAAAAGCATTTGTACAAAAAGAATTAACGCTGGTAACCACTAACTTGGTCAACCAACAACTGACCTTGAATAAAATGAAGGACCGTTTAGCAAAGTGCGAAGGTAAAATCGAAAATAATAAAATATATCACGATAAAAACCTGAGAAAATTTGGAGTATTACTTTTCAACTACATCAATCAGAAACAGTCGGGCAGAACCGTGTCATTACCTACAGCCGGTGAGGATGATTATCTCAATTGGGAGGAATTATTTGCTGTTGGTAAAGGTCAGACAGCCAGTCTTTTAGAAAGTGACATGATGGTTGATGGCAGTAGTGATGTAAGCAGAAACAAGAGAGTCTAATGATGATGGCCTTAAATAGGGGTTTGACCTCGAGGAACAATCAGATGCTTGTTAAGTGTTGAACACTAAGGATGGGGTCTGTTTTATTATTTATAGCTCTATTGCCCTTGGTCTTGTGCAACCAGACGGTAGAGTATCTTACACGCTATGGTTACCTCAATGAAAACGCCAAGACCGAGGATATACATAATTCAGTTAGATTATTCCAAGACACTTTCGGTTTAAACAGCACTGGTATTTTAGATAATGAAACGCTACAGTTAATGTCTCAACCCAGGTGTGGGAATAAGGATGCCCTACTACCATTTTCAGCAATCCCTAACAGGAAATGGAATAGCACTCAGATAACATGGTTCCAGTTTGGGAATAATTTACACCCAGAAATTATCGAAAAAGCTTTCGCTCTATGGGGAAGACATATAAATGTAACTTTTAAAAGAGATTTTAAAAACCCTACAATTATTATATCATTTTCCAACGATAGAAAACATTTCTTTTATTCACGTCATGATACGTGTTATTACGAATTCGACGGTCCTGGGACCGTCCTTGGACACGCGTTTCTCCCCACCCCACATTACAATCAAACCGATATCCATATGGATTCTGAAGAGACTTGGGATTTTTCAATGTCACTACCTCAACATGGGAATTCATCGTTCTTTTTAACTATTTTACATGAGATTGGTCACGCCTTAGGCTTAGACCATTCATATGATAAAAGTTCTATAATGTATCCTTTATACCGCGACCCCGAAAATATCACATCGCTTGATGAATATACTCTAAGTAAAGACGACATACTGGCTGTCCAGTTCTTGTATGGACGTGCGGGAAACACAACATCTACCACAACAACCCCTGCTACAACCACTACTTCTACTACCACGACTACACATAAACCGTATGTGCAAGAGAACAGAGATATTTGTGAGATAAAAAACCAAATAAAAACATTTGTTATAGTTAATAAAAAGATTTTCGCATTCTTTAGAGATTACGTGTGGGTTATAAATTTAATACCGAGCTATAGATACCCTGAGGAATATACTAAGCCAACAAAGATAACCGATTGGTTGGGGTTTTTACCTAGAGACTTTTATGAGGTTTCAGGCATTTACCAGAGGCCCAATGGAGAGATTGCGTTATTTACAAACAAACAGGTATATATCTTTTCATTTCCAACACTGAATCTAAAAGTAAGCTACAACATAAACACAATACTGGGGAAACAGGTGTCAAAGATTAACGCTGTTGTTTCAACTAATTCCGGTAAAACACTTCTCATTGCTGACGATTATTACATATTTGAAATAAACGAATGTACATTCACGGGAACCTTTTTGGGGTCCACTTCATCCGTATTGTTTGGTGTGCCCGCTCGAGTTAGTGGGGCCTTTAGATATATAAACGGTCGCATTTACTTTATAACCGACAGTGGTGTTTTAGAGTATAATGAATTCAGTAATACAGTGGAAACCTCTCACCCCAGTGCATTAGAAATACTAGAACTGACCTGTATACGTGAAACCCTATTAAACAAGCTATACGAGGTGCTGAGATACATCAAATAAAATGGGGAAATCAAAGAGAACCCGCATCATTCGGCCTTCTACTGTCAAAGGGGGCGGAGGTATTATCTCTTCTATTGTTAACAGAGCGATAGACGCTTTACCTTACGAACTTCATCTGCCCGGAGGTTATCAGTATTGCGGACCAGGAACTAAATTGAAAAAACGATTGGCAAGAGGCGATCCGGGTATAAATAAATTAGACCAAGCGTGTAAAGAACACGATATAGCATACTCGAGATATAAAGATTCGGAAAACCGGAGGCGCGCGGACCAAGTATTGACCGAAAGAGCTTGGCAACGAGTAAAATCGAGTGACGCTTCAATTGGGGAAAAAGCCGCAGCTTGGGCGGTCACAACAGCCATGAAGGCAAAAACAAAATTTGGTGGGGGAAAAAGGAAAAAACGGGGTCCAAAAAGAAAAGGCAAGGGGTTATATCTAAGACCGTACAGAACAGAAGGTTCCGGCAAGAGAAAAAGGCGTAGCTCAAGAAAAAAAAAAACATCAAAATACCAATAAAACCACTTACAAACTACGAATTAATGAATTATGCGAAATGCTTGGGAATACCAAACTTTAGAGGAGTGTTTATGCGTGATAACCTACCCACTCGCCCCAGGGCTTATGAGACAGCTATAATAAATTTAGATTCCAGCGGTGGTACCGGTACTCACTGGGTATGCTACAAAAAGCTTAATAATAAAGTATATTATTTTGACAGTTTCGGTAATCTGAGACCCCCACCGGAGCTATTGGAATACTTCAAAGGTTGTGACATTTATTATAATAGTAAGAGAGAGCAAAGTTTTAATTCAGTCGTTTGTGGACACTTGTGTTTAAAGTTTCTCAGCAGTAATGTTTTGTCTCACGGGGACAAGTAGTGTACTATCACATGAACTGTCATTCCCTATCGATGTCAGTAATGGGAGATACGAACTCGGTCTCATAGAGATTATGACTTGGAACTCTATACCTAATATAGAAAAAAACATCAACAATATATTTTATTATGGTGACAATAAAGAAATTCATATTCCTGATGGATCTTATGAACTCCAAGATATTGAAAAGTATAGCGCGGGAAAATTACCGAAAGAAGTTACATTCAGTTTAAAACCTAACAACAATACATTGAAAGCCGAACTAAATTGCTCAGAGGCGGTGAATTTCGAAAAACCGGCAAATATTGGCAAACTACTAGGTTTCAAACCTGAAATATTACCGGCCAATATACTACACACGTCACCTTTACCGGTAGATATTTTAAAAGTGAATTCCATACGCGTAGAATGCAATATCACTCGCGGGTCATATCTGAACGGTATCGAGGGACATGTAATACACGAGTTCTATCCGGCCGTACCACCCGGGTATAAAATCATCGAAATACCTAAGAATGTTATTTACTTGCCTGTGATCGCTCAACGTATCACAAACATTAGTGTGTCTTTTAAAGACCAAAATCAAAACCTTATAAATTTTCGCGGAGAACCTATTTCGGTTAGACTTCATCTTAGACACAATGGGGCTGGTACTACATAGGGACACATCACATATAAAAGTGCTTAGTCCTAGACGGAAAGCCAACGAGTTAAGTTGGAAAAACATTAATTTCTTACGCTCTCTCGGTTTTAAAGTTTACAAGAATGGCTCTACTGGCAATAGACGATAAAGCTATGTATGATGATAGTATTACTAATATGGAGTTTCACACACATCAACCTTACGCGTCTACTACTTATAAAAATAACGATGAAATCAGAATCCCCATCTTACAACAAGACATAATCACCGCTCCGTTTGATAGTTATATTATAATTGAAGGCAAAGCTTCCGCCGTCAAAACCGATAACACTACTGCTCAGGATGTTAAATTTATAAACAATGCAATTGCATTTTTATTCGACGAGATCCGGTTTGAGATTTTCGGTGTAACCGTGGATCGCATCAGAAGTGTCGGACTTACCACGACATTGAAGCATCTAGTGTCTTTGCGCGGTGAAGAGAAAAATAGTTTAAAAAGCGCATGCTGGCTAGGGCCAGGGCAATCGGAAACGGTCACGGATTTCGTTTATTCTATACCCTTGCGATTACTTTTGGGATTCGCAGAAGATTACAGAAGAGTTTTAGTAAACGTCAAGCAAGAATTGATTTTGCTAAGATCTTCTACTGATTTAAACGCTGCCTTGACAACCACGGCTGGAACATTAGATTTAAAAATTTCTAAAATTTACTGGAGGGTCCCTCACATTACTGTAAATGATGCGACAAAACTTAAACTTTATAGATTTATCGAAAAAAATCCTGCTATCCACATACCATTCCGCTCATGGGAGATACACGAATATCCCAACCTACCGACGACTACCAAAGTATTATCATGGCCTATCAGGTGTAGCTCCAGACTAGAGGTCCCTCGAATGGTTATTGTAGGGTTTCAAACCGATAGAAGGAACAATTTAGTAAAAGATATGAGTCTTTTTGATTCATGCAAAATTCGAGAAATAAAATTATATTTAAACTCTAAATATTACCCGTATGAACCGACCAATGGTAACAGCGCTCTGTACTACGATTATTACAAGTTGTTTCAAAACTCTTACTACGGTAGAGTGGGATCCCCAATATTGGATTTTAATGACTTTAAAACTAAATGCCCACTGTATGTCATCGACTGTTCTAAACAAGACGAGTCTATAAAAACCGGGGGTGTAGAAATAAAATTGGAAATTCAGGCCGACGAGGACTTTAAAGCAAACACTTGGGCCTACTGTTTAATCCTGCACGACGACCACTTCACATACACTCCCATAACAGGGGAGGTACGCAAGGTGGCCGTTTAATCATGACAAAGAAAAAAGTTACATTTTCAAAACCTCTCGTAACGAAGGTTTACATTTTACCCGAGGAAGATAGAAAATCAATTTGGATGCAAATCGCTAGAGACAGGGGTCGCCGGCAACAGTCTTTAACTTGACTCCGGTAGTAAAAGAAATTAACTCTAACGAAATTACATAATTGGTCAGTCGTGATCATGGAGTCAAGCGGAGCGGATCCCGCACCTATTCCTAAAATTAACGAACCCATCAATCTGGTAACCGGGGTATTCTTAAAATCTGTTCACTACCTAGATTCGGAATTAAAGAAATGTGTTATAACTGGGATCTTCAAAAACAGAGACAACTCTCTCGGAATTTTATTCAAGGGGAGAAACGGTCTAGTTTACTGGTCATATGACCTATTCTGCCAATTTTACAGCAAATTCAATGAAATAACGCTATCGCTTGAAAATAAGAGTAGAATAATTGTAAACGAGGGAACCTATAGTATAAAGGTGTCCCCAGTGTTTGGTAATCATTGTGTGTTCATCTCTGATGGAGATCACTCCCTAGCTCTAGGCAACACCGAATGGTACATTTTGTTAAATAATTTATCGCTAATATCTCGGTCTCTTTTAGAATTGTTTTATATTGAAAACGAGATTAAAGCTTTTATCGATCAAGTTATATCGGGTAATGAAATTCAATCGGATCAGTTACCATCGTATTTGTGTGACCGTTTAGTAGACGAAATTTTACTGTACACCCGGTGGCCGAATGGAGGCCGTAGTTGAATTTCACGGGTTCAAAGACAATAATAATGAGTTTATTGTAAAAGAGCTGGCCATTGTAGGGAGATCGTATAGAACACAGATAGTGTTCCGATCTCCTTACAATTTCAACAGATTAAATGAAAAAATGCAGAGAACAGCTAACTGGCTGACTCACCACTTCCACAGGATAAAGTGGGAAGATGGTGAAATGCCATTCAGTAAGAAACTGATGCGTTCTCTGCTAAAACCCTTTGATGTTATTCATACAAAGGGAAATGAAAAAGCTCAATTTCTAAGGAACTTCCATAATAATGTAATAGAAATTTATAAAAAACAAAACACAGTCACAGTAGACTGTATTA
The DNA here is from genome assembly GCA_030545055.2 of Neoaliturus tenellus. NCBI lineage: Eukaryota > Metazoa > Arthropoda > Insecta > Hemiptera > Cicadellidae > Neoaliturus > Neoaliturus tenellus. Next base: position 90,542,676 of record CM061535.1, read on the forward strand.
TACATAAAAATAATAATAAAAAGTGCGCTATAGCTTCTGCTGAGTACCACATCCGGGATCTATCCCAGGTGAACTCTTATTGAGTTGGCACCCTCGTCTATCAGGCCGGGGTAAGACCTTATAAGACCAGGGACAGAGGTTATACAGGTTGGGTTAAACCCCATAAAACGTAACATGTTTTCCCTGTATGTGCTCGGGAAACGCAGAAGTTGAGATGCACAATAAAAAAATACATAAAAAGTAAAAAATAAAAAATAAAAAGGGAGGTAGCATTTTTGTAATGGAGTGGCTACCACCGTAGGTTGCGATGGTTGGGGCAACCTACCCCAGAGGTTAGGCCTCCGGGGGAAGCTCTGGGTTAACAAAAAGAACGCGCCTACAACTGTACGGCCTGGCATACATGCCTACCGTGGTGTGGAAAACAGTTGAAAACAAAGGGGGTAACGAAAAGTTACCCCCTTCGAACCGCAAAAAATAATTTATATCAAAAAATAAGAAATCAGAATAATATTTAATAATAGAAACACAAGGGTAACGAAACGTTACCCTTCGAACCGCAAAAATAATTTATATTAAAAATAAGAAATCAGAATAATATTTAATAATAGAAACACAAGGGTAACGAAACGTTACCCTTCGAACCGCAAAAATAATTTATATCAAAAATAAGAAATCAGAATAATATTTAATAATAGAAACACAAGGGTAACGAAACGTTACCCTTCGAACCGCAAAAATAATTTATATCAAAAATAAGAAATCAGAATAATATTTAATAATAGAAACACAAGGGTAACGAAACGTTACCCTTCGAACCGCAAAAATAATTTATATCAAAAATAAGAAATCAGAATAATATTTAATAATAGAAACACAAGGGTAACGAAACGTTACCCTTCGAACCGCAAAAATAATTTATATCAAAAATAAGAAATCAGAATAATATTTAATAATAGAAACACAAGGGTAACGAAACGTTACCCTTCGAACCTACAGAAAATAATTTATATCAAAAATAAGAAATCAGAATAATATTTAATAATAGAAACACAAGGGTAACGAAACGTTACCCTTCGAACCTACAGAAAATAATAGGAGTAAAAATAAAATGGAAATACACTCACCAGGGCCGGTTGTGTAATCTGTGCCACAATTGTGGCACAGATATCTTACGCGCCAATGGGTTTTAACACTGGCGCGTAACACGGGGGAAATGCATAGATGGTATCGCACCACCAATGTTGGGACCACCTGTATAGGGTGGCCCCTATAGCAAATTCCCTGAACCCATACGGGGAACAGGGAATGTTCAAAAACGTCAAACTCAACACAAGTGTGCTCCATGACTGAATAACCCAAAAGAGATGGCTAACCCAACCACTCTTCCCCCACCACTACTACTAACCTTATCGCAAGAAGTGTTCCAGCCAGCCGGTGGAGAAGTGCATATTGCACCGGTAACAATTGTAAAAAACCAACCACCTGTATTCCACCCGGGTTAATTCCCCGGATGGAATACACATGTGGTAATTTATAGTTACAAATGGTGCAATATGCACCGTGTGAGGGCAGAAGAAGAGACATGTAAAAATAGGGCTCAAGTAGCCCTCAAACACAATAATGTCTAAGCACGAGAACATCTCACCACCGACTGATCACAGCCACTTCCGCGCTGATAAAAAATTTACACTCACCATTATCGGACAGCTGGTACTGAAGCGTGACCCGAATTTGTATTCCCGGGTCACGTGCATACAAACTTAATAAACATAAGTACACTTCGTTTAGCTGGTCCATGTTAAATAATATGAAATCCCACCTCTCCATTATTTTACAGCAAACTGACTGTCCGGCTCCACACACTCTAGGTATATGGGAAGTGGTGGGGGACATGTCCATACCGCAATCACACTGAAAGTCAAACTGTAGGAAGCCAAAATGAAATACTCACCATTGTTGGAGTATTCTAATGTGACTTGTATTTGAAGTCTCGGGTCCCACATCATCAGGCTAAACAAGCTTAAGTAAACTTCATTCACCTGGTCTACATCCACTAATACAAACTCCCACCTCACCATTGCTAAACAGACTAACTAGTGCAGTGTTGTCTCAACAGGAAGTGGTGGGGAGGACCCCAATATACTCACATGCTCTTTCTAAAGGTACCAGTTCATCCACTTTTGATATCCGATCATGGCAACAGGACAATGAAATGCCTCTAGTAATGTAAGAATTAACATCACGATAGTACAAGTCGATAGACTCTTTCAAAGGCAAATTATCGAATATTATACATATGCATCCACTCAATCTCCCATGATAAATTTGAAGGTTAGGTTCATGGAATGTACGCCAATGTATAGTGATAAAATGTTCTAAAATAACTGGTGGTAAGTTAAGTTGAAACAATTCAAAAACACACCCAACACAATCTAATATTACAGATTCACAGATTTGGAATAGTGACTTTGGTCGCTTCATAACAAATACTGACTGTGGGTCATTATTTAGGCAGGTGGGGGAGGACTCACCTCGGATTCATCTGAGGAGTAGTACTGCGGGGAAGGTGGCGAATACTGCGGCACTACTTGGTCTTGATGCACCTCCGACCAATCGTAATCCAGAGCCATCTTTATCTTGATTCCAGGGTTTTCACGCAGTATATCTTTCATTTTGTTGTAAATATTTTCTAAATAATATAAACTGTCGATTGACAGTTTCCAACCCCTACTTAAATCAACATCGGTAGTAGAGTCGGCCTGGGCAACGGTGTTGTCCGCCATAGTTGAACTAGGAATGATGCTTGGTGGGGTTTTATCTAAGCAGGATGTCCTTTGCGGTAGCCAGTCTCAGTCCACGATGAACTCGTGTTGCTATAGTTTCAAAGTGACCTGTTGTGTTATAGAATACACTGCTCAGCCACCACATAACACCCAATCATCCCACTATCTACCTTCCAATCAAACTCTAACATCATTTCAAACACCACCTCAACCCTCGCTCAGACTAACACCACCTCAACACTCACCCCCAATCCAATCACAGCCACTTCCGCGGATACCTTCGGACCCCATATACATCGAGATGAAACCCAGCCCATAGGTAAGCTAGACAGACATTTTACATAACTTTTTAGAGTTAACCATATATAGTCCCTTGAAATAGTTTTCAGTGTTAGTTTTCTTACAGCAAGATTTTAAACTCTACTTATAACTAATACTCCAATGATAGGTTTTCAATGGTAGTATCCTAGTTTGACTGTAGTATTTTAATTTCTACGGGCATTCATACCTCCAATCCCCATTAGCTTGGCTTTCAGCGACCATTCCTTTCTTTAACCACAATATTTTAAAGTCTAGAGTCACCCGTAATACTAAGCCCCTTAGATTTAGTTTTCAGCGGTAATTTTCTCACATGACAGTGAAATTGTAAAGCTTTCGGTCATCTGTACCACCCTTGAGTTGTTTTACCTTACCAATAATATCTTAAAGTCTCACTGAGCCCTAACTTAGCTGGACTAGCATTTTTTAAGGTTAGGTTAACATAAGGAACAATATTCCACCAGTCTTACAGTATCACTAACCTAGCTGTACTTACCTCCACTCTTCTACTTAATAGACAGCATGGCAACGGCCAACGCATAGCTTTCAACCCACTTCTCTACTTCTGTAACACTTGGACGGAGTCTCTGACTTAGAATTATCAGATCCTGTGTACTACATGTGTTAATACAAATAGATGTAAGGGTAACTTTTCGTTACCCTTGGAGTTTACAGTATTTTTCTCTATTGTAGCGGTATCTGCCATATATTTAATTATTTATATTTTAAAGATCGCTGCTGGTCCCAAAGACTCAGAAATATCTAAGTATTCTCTAAAGAAGACTGACTATATGTGATGCAGTCCCCACGGTGTAAGTATTGTACTCTTTCTGACTTAGCACTGCAACGCTAGTATCTGCTAACTTATAAAGACTACAGAACCATGACTTGGAATTACCAACACTTGCTTTATACCAGGCATTTAATATAATTTACCTAGAATAATACTATGGATGTCTGTTGTTTTTCTCTTTAAGAAAGACTATGTTTCATTATAAGCAGCTGTATGGTTTTGTAAGTTCAAAGGGGGGAACAAAAAGTTCCTCCCTTTGTTTTAAGATATTTTTATCTAAGATCTAACGGTATCTGCTGTCTTCTAATGACTTAGAATTATTGGATACACTGTTGTATTTTACCTCTCCAATAAAAACCCTATGCTCTACATGATATTTACTACACCTCCTAAGTATTGATATGATATAATGTAGACCCCTACACCAACAAGCCTGTAGGCCCCTGTCTATTAGTTTGTATTGTTTTCTTATTTAGTAAACTGCATGTAGTTAATTATTTACTAGTATTTAATAATCACAAGTACCTAAAGGCTCAAAGGTAGAGACCTACGCGAGCAGAAAATATAAATAATAATAATTATAGGTTTTTTAATTTTTGAATAGGTCTGACCTTAACCACTACACTCTTCTTAGTCTTAACAAATACCTAAAAGGTAGAGCCCTGGGCCAGAGGGCCCATGTCTGTAGGTTTTGCTATGTAGTCACTGGTATCATAAAGATAAATATCACAAACTTCACATTTATGAGTTTTTTTTATTTGTGAATGGGTCTGACCTTGACCACTACACTCTTCTTAATGCTAACAAATACTTACAGACTCAAAGGTAGAGTCATACACCAGCGGGGGATAAAAAATTAATAGTTGTAAGTTTTTTTTATTTTTCACAGGTATGACCTTGACTCTGGAAAGTGATGCTTAGCATTTTATTACATGTTTATACTACACGTATACACATACCAAGTTTGAAGAAAATCTGTAGTGCTATTCTCGAGATAAAAAATAAAACTTTTTTGCGCCTTCATTTTTTGGATACTTCCTGCCATGCATTTTTTAATACCAACCAAGTGTACACACATACCAAGTATGAAGTTAATACATGGAGCCATTCCCAAGATATGATTTTTCAAAGTTTTGCCCCTTCATTGCCCCTTCATTTTTTGGATGCAACCCGCAACATTTTGGTTAATTTTGTTATTTTAGGGTACCTACCCCCCGGGGGCACCTCTACTTCGTAGAAGGTGGTTTTTTGAGGTCCCCGGACCCCTAGGACTCACCATTTTCGAGATATTTGCAATTTTTAGGTTTTTAAGCCAAAATTTTCATGTTTTTCACTTTATATAGTATTATATACACTTTATATAGTATTATATACACTTTATATAGTATGGTACATCATTTTATATAGTTTACACTTTATATAGTACTGTATACACTTTATATAGTATGACCCCAGCGATCCAGATGGTCTTGATCCCTAGCGATCCAGGTGTTTTGTTACGCTATAGTATATAACATATAATATATGGTTTATAGTGTATACTTTATAGTGAATGGTATGAGTTGGTAACACTGCAGGGAATTTGCAGGGAATTTTGGGACACCCCTGGGGGTTGGCAACCCTGCTGATTTTTTTTCCCGCGCTTTTCCGATCAGCTGATTTTCCGATCAGCTGATTTTCAAGGTCATTCTGTCCGCAAGGGGGGCCGCTTCTACTGTTTATTTTTAAAACTAATATCAACAAACGTCAAAATCCCATTTTTTGTAACACTATAAAACATCATTACACTAAAACCCCGAACCCCTATAAACCCCCGGTCACACTGGTTTTCGAACTTAACCTGAGCCATGCTGCCCCACAACCTAATGTCCACACTAGTACGATTATTTTTCAACTTCATCTGCTACATGTTTAAATCTAAATCGCTCATATAAAAAACATTGTTCAAAAATACATTAAATTAAGATAAAATAAATACTTTAGCTGTCGCTGAGCATGAGCTAATTTCATTCAATGAAATATAATCATTAAACACGTTTCATAGTCTCATTAAACATTTATAGGATAAATAACTGTTTCTAAAGAGTTATAGATTTATCAGAGCGGCTCAGATGCTTTGCCGCTTAGCGGTACCGCGGTTAGCGCCAGCGGGCGCTGGACTACGTAGTTGCATTGTTGGCCGCTAGGTGCGGCTCACCGTATGTTCATGTCGCTATCCCCGTCATGTTGGATTTTTTTAGTAAATGATGTATTTTTATAATGAAATTGTAAGATTTTTGAGCAAATTAACCCAATTTGTAGTATTGCCTTATAAGGTAAACTTTATAATTATCATTTTATTTGGTTTACTCTATTAAAAAGCAAGTTAGAGTGAAAAATTTAAATAAGTTCTCATCTCATGTTTTGCAAATTTGAAAGTACATATAGTTGGTAATACAAACACACTCTGCTTGCTGAACGTATGCTTTCTTCTGAAAGCACTCTTTGAAGGGCCTCACTCTAAGTAAGGCCCAATAATACTAATACTGTAACTATGCTGTTCATTACTAATGGGCTTAGATGAATAAGTTGTAGAGGGTTTTCTCTGGACTGTTACTACGCTTTTAAGAATCTACAGTCGCCGCCTTGAATTTGTATTTCCATAAGACTAATGTTAAAATTTCAAAAACATCAGCTTTGCTTTTAATATTGGTCGAAAAAGATTCATCTTTATGTCATTTTAAAAGAAATTTTAACACAATGTGAATTCAAAATAACGATATAGTAGAGTGATTTATGAAATTAAAACACTGAAATAACCCCTCCATTTTCAAACAGAAAACGTTGAGAATAGGCTACTTTGTTGTTTGTTAAACAATCAATAATACAAAACTTTTGATTCTACAGGGCCCTGTGTATTACACTTTCAGTTAAAATTACATAAAGATTCATCTTTTTAGACCAATATTAAAGGCCTTTTCGCCTACCGCCACCGGCTACCGCTACCGCTGGGCGAACTTTGAAAAGATCGCTCTCCATGTTATCATACGGGGCAGTTCACACCGGACTACCGCACGCCCGCGGTAGTGGCGGTAGTACCTCGAGCGATTTTCTACATAAACATTGCTACGGATGAATTTATTTATCTAGAATCGGTTAAAATATTCCGCTACTTTAATAGGCATACTCTTTAAAAATGACGGCTAATTATTTGTAGTTTTGAAAGTTTAGTGGTTAAAAATTAATTATTGAAATTTTTTGTTGTAACTAGACTTGGAGTTCATTATGCTTGTTTTTATTATTGAGTACCATGGGGACCAAGCTTAAGCTCGGTAAAATTATTACTTTAGTTTCTCACACAAAGCACGTTCGCTCCGCTCGCTCACTTGCCCTTTTCCTTTTAGACGAGCTCGTTCGCTTAGCTCACCCGCCAGGCCGAAGGACACTGCACTTTGGTATAATTTTCCTAAACCACAGGTTAAAAATGGATCTTTGGTTTATATCTGCAGTTGTCAGTTGATTTTTGTTTGATTTAAAAAGCTCCTTAAGGGATCTTTAAAGTGCTCTAATGAAACTTCCGCCTCCCGCGCGGACGTGGTAGTTTTGGTGTGAAATGGCTCACGGAAACGTCCACGACCGAGGCGGTAGCGGTAACCGGTAGCGGTAGCCGGTAGCGGTAGCCGGTAGCGGTAGCCGGTAGCGGTAGCCGGTAGCGGTAGCCGGTAGCGGTAGCCGGTAGCGGTAGCCGGTAGCGGTAGCCGGTAGCGGTAGCCGGTAGCGGTAGCCGGTAGCGGTAGCCGGTAGCGGTAGCCGGTAGCGGTAGCCGGTAGCGGTAGCCGGTAGCGGTAGCCGGTAGCGGTAGCCGGTAGCGGTAGCCGGTAGCGGTAGCCGGTAGCGGTAGCCGGTAGCGGTAGCCGGTAGCGGTAGCCGGTAGCGGTAGCCGGTAGCGGTAGCCGGTAGCGGTAGCCGGTAGCGGTAGCCGGTAGCGGTAGCCGGTAGCGGTAGCCGGTGTGAAACGGCCTTAAAGGCGGAGCGGATGTTTGACATTTAACATTAGTCTTATGGGAATAAAAATCCAAGGCTGCCGGTACTGCAGACTCTTAATCACGGCAGCATTTAATCCCGAAATCATGAAATTCTTCGTACGTATATATTAATTATGATATTATTATTCATGTTTGTAAACGTTTCACTATATATTTAACACAAATAAGTAAATATTTTCACTTAGGCTGTTCTGTGTGTGTCCGTTGTGCTGAATCCTTTAATATATCTTTTGATTAGATTTAAACGAATTTGTTGAAAGCTGAAGATGAGGCAGATGGATTTACACACGGAATCGCCTTTCGTGAACTGTCATTAGGCCTACTACTGTAATAGCGAATTACCTATAGGAAAAGTCGCTGATATATATATCAATTATACATAGGGGTTTGGGCGTTTTCATATATATATAATGGAAAAATCGTATTTTCGTATCAACGCTAAGGTTAGATTGTTTTACTATTACAGAACTCATTAGAGTAGTGTAAATTATGGGACTTGTTTCATTCCGCTATATGGCCATACTACCCGTACTTTATACATATAGGCTATATATATATATATATAAATAGACCTCCATATAAATATAGAAGTTCACTTAATACTTATAAGGAAGATAGGTTTTTTATGATTATAGTACAATGTTCCAGTTGTTGATAAACTCTTTAAAAGGGAAAGAGATATTATAGTAATAACGAATATAAACAAGGTTATACCCCCGTCACAGCAGACCTGTGTACTCAGCGAATTTTCAATGGAATTTGGCATTTTCCTCTTATACACCATTGGAATGAGAATGAGGGGTTGCTGCTATGGGGATGTTGTAAGAAAGTAGACGATAATTCTTTCCCATTGCAGGTACATGCTAAATTGTATCAAATTCTGGGGTTTTCACCCCATAAACCACATGGAAATGAATATGTAGGATTGCGGTCATATGGATGTTGTGAAAAAAATTCAAGTTACACTCTACCCAGTAAATGTACATACCAAGTTTTATGAAGTTATGTCAATAAATAAGGCAGATAGAGGGATTTGTCCATTCCCCCAAAAAGAATAACATGGAAAACATGTTTTTGGATTTCCTACATTATCTGTGAAGCTTATAGGTTAAAAATTCATGATACTATATTGTTTTTTTCAAGCTTTTTTAATAGTTTAATTTAAATTGTTGAATTTACAAAATTAAGGTCCAAAATGCCAAACCCCCATTTGAACCCTTTTGAACCCCATAAAACCCCGTTTCCACGATTCGGTCACGCTGGTTGTAGAACTTAAACTTATGAATCCTGACTTACACCTTTGTACCAAATTTCATGAGAATCGGAGGTTTCTTTCGAGAGTTATCGTGTTAATTCACACACACACTTATCCACTTTATACACATATAAAACTTTGAACGAATGTTGCTTTTATCTTCTAGAAACCTCAAAACAAAAAAGTATAATCGTCCTGGGCTTAGGTCTTACCGTGATTACTACCGTAATAGAGTATTCCCGACAGAGAACTTCGCTGAAAACGAAGAAACTGACCTCCAAAATACCCTAGTTCTGAGGACCCATAATGACTGTCATGTCCGATGCGACATAGGCCAATACTCGAGGGCTGTCCTCACCCTCAATGAGAAAAACCTGCTCCCCAATACAATAAAATGTTCATACATGTTCAGATGTGTCGTAAGATGTTCAAATATGTTGAAAATTAATTGAATGTTATGCAATATCTACACAAGAAGCTTATTATAATTTATTATATGCTTCACTTCCGTACATTGCATGTCAAATTACTGCAAATATTTTGTAACTTTAATTTATTTAACCTACATTTTTTATTTATAATTACAGGTCTGTGTATTCACATTTTAATAGTCTGCAGTGCCCGGATCTTGGATTTTTATTCACATAAGATTAATGTTAATTTTCAAACGTCAGCTTCGCCTTTAACATTGCTCGACAAAGATTCACCTTTTGTCATTTTAAAGGAAACTTCAATACATAGGGCCCTATGAAATCAAATGTTTTATATATTTGATTGTTTGATTAATAAACAACAAAGTATTCTCAACCTTTTTTTATAAAATGGACGTGTTTTTTCAGTAGTTCAATCTCATAAATCGTGATTTTTATTTCACAGTGTCTTAGATCTTAAAATTTCCTTTAAAATGACATAAAGATGAATCTTTTCCAACCAATATTAAAGGCGTATCGTTTGATTCAACTTTAATTAGTCTTATAGTAATAAAAATCCAAAATGGCGGGTACGCAGACTCTTAAAGCCTAACATGTCAACATAATGAAATAAAAAAAATAAAACTAAATAAGACTGAACTAATAAGACTGGTTAGGGTCCGTTTACTCTACCGACCATAGACTCTACGGCCCTCTTAAATATTAAATAAAATATAACATGGGGCCACTTACTCTACCGATCGTAGGCTCTATGGCCCTTCTTAATATTAAATAAAATATAACATGGGGCCACTTACTCTACCGACCATAGGCTCTATGAGCCTGTTTGAATATTTTTATATAATTTAAAGCGATCATAGAGCCTATGCACCCATTTAAATTAAATGTATGGGTCCAAAGCATCTACTGGCTCATAGAGCCTATGAACCTTTTCAAATTAATATTAAATAAAATTATGAAATAGGGCCATAGGCTCTATGAGCCGTTTTATATTAAATACGTTATATATTGAAAAAGAGGTCCACTTACTCTACGGGTCCGTTATATCTACTCTACTGTACGCACCACTCGCTTCCTTCAGCTCTCGTGCACAAACGAACTGAGATAATGTCACCCGGTTTTCTGCATCCAATTCTACGATGAATAAATATCAATCTATCAATATATGTATCTCTGCATCTATATATCTATGTACCTATCTATCTATATATTTATCAATATCACACGAAAAGTCGATTTTTTTAAACGAAGCTCCTCTCTTATTTGTAGACAAATTTTAACGTTTAAGGTGTAGAAAAATTCGTTTCATTCAATGCATCTCTTTCCATTCACTCATCTATCTATCTATCTATGTATCTGTCTACATATTAAACACAGATTTATGAGTATCACCTCTGTAGGTCTGTCCGCCGGCGCCGTGCGTGATCATGTTTTCGTAGACAGGCCTGTTCTTTGAGTGTTACCGTGTATGTGTCGTTTATTTATTTTCGTGTCCGTGCCAATGTACTGTGTTGTGTTTTATTAATTATGACGGAGTCTTCGGGTCAACATCTTCACATTTTTAACCAGCTGATGATGACGCAGTAGCGTCGAACATGTCCTGATTTGGATACTATTCAATTGAGCTGTCGACGGTTTACAGTAAGTAATAATTCTTACATTACAACCACAGCTCAGGGGCTAAAACCATGGATTTTAATGTTATTCTTATTAAAAAATAAGTACCAGCGTACGAAAAAGATTTTTCTATGGTACCAGGTTAGCCGAGCCTTGCTCGTTGGTTTTAATTCACTTTTGCTATAGTATCATAATAATAAAGCTATTAAATTTCCACCATCAGCCAATTATACCTCTTCACAAATAACAGCTGTTTCAAAAAGACTGCTTAACATTAGGGTTCCTTTTTTTACCTTTCGTTGTTATTTCGTAACTAAAATAGCAACCCATACGACCAATGTTAAAAATTATGATTTTAAAACTTAAATTTAGACAACATTTGATTTTTTCTGGGATTGAGGCTATTTCTAAACATTTTTTGGGACAAAACGTTCTAAAATGCAAAGTTCAAGCAAAACCTACCCGCTAGATTTCGAGATCATGGAACACACATCCCTCCAGACAGAGCTCGTATCCAAAAGACTCACTTTTGCTCCTAGTGATTAAAACTACTATTAGTTGCATCTCTACCTCAGAAAAGTTTCCTTTTTTTTATCTAGAACTAAGATAGAAAATTTTTATTTTTAACTCAGGTATTTGGCAACGAAAAATCAAAGAAAGAGTTGTCAGAGGGCCAACTCCCGTGCTCCTGTGGAAACTCATTTTCGGGCTGAAACAGGCGGACAACGCTCTGACCTCTAAATGGCCAACCAACTGACTGTCCATTCATGTTTTTCAGCAAGAGGTTTCCATGTCCTTCTGATGACATCAACCCCCTGCTGTGCATAACATGAATGGATTGAGGGAAGGAAAATTGCCATAGTTTACAGCCAAATGACTTAACACATATTGAATGAATGAATGAAAATTTCTTTATTGTTCTTTTCATATATCATTACAAAAAAATACATATATATTAACTAGATTACAAGTATTACTTCCGAAATATCATACATTTACATTACAGTTATTTTTAAAAAGATTGCATATTTGTAAATTCACAAAAAACACACACTATATTATGACAACTTCGTTTGCTAAATCCAAAGTATACTTCGCAACTAGCTTAAACCAGTTTTTAAGTTGTCCTGGTGTTCCAACAACAATAAAAAAACCGTTACCAGTTTATTATGACAATATAATAAAAGAAGATTTTAAATTTAATGCAGAATGATAAACATCCTAAAATATATCTAAATGAAAACAAAATGTAAGTTTCTCTATCTTTGGTATGGATAACAATTTCATAACAAAAATGTTCATAACAAATGAAGATAACTTGTAACAAAAGTTTAAATAAAAAAAAAAAAAACACTTTAACAAAAGATGATTTAATTCTCATATTCTCCTACTTTTTGTGATTAATCAAATTCTGCTTTGCCATGGGAAGTTAAATGGAAAAGATTAACGGCACGGCGAAACCGCCGCACGGCGAGACTGAGCAGAACCGCCGTGACAGAGCTTCTGACGGCTGACGCTAGGATTCGGTTTCAGTGTCAGTCGTGGAATCGAAACATAAAAATTAAAAATAATTATTCTGTCCCATAATTTTAGTAAACTTTGTTTATAAATTAATTTTGTGCTTCGATTTCAACACCCAAACTGATATTATTTTTATTAAAGAAGTAATCTTTGCAACTCAAAATTAATGGTATTGCCCTGTAACTTAAAATGTTTATCCACAAACAATGCAAATATTTGAATACAAATAGACAGTGAGTATTAGAAACAACATAATATGAAACTCTAATGGACGTGTATATGTATCCCCACACCTGATTTCACCAAACCAGTAGTTTTAACGTTTTTGGTTACATACATATCAATATCATTACGGTAATAATTATTATAAAATTAGGTGTTAATGAGACTACATTTTTTGAAAAATTAAATTTATTGTTAAATGAAAGTACAAAATGCAGTTAGTAGGATTAAAGAAATTCATTTACAAGTTAGTTTGGTTAGTAAAAAACATAATTATAACTTAACATTAAATAAGTTAATCATAATAAAAATATAAAAAAACATAATGTCTCACACCTTACACAATACAATAAATGAATTATCCTCTTAAGTTCACAAGACTCAGAGTCGTCTTGTTGAAAACATAATTACAACCTAATATTAAATAAGTTAATCATAATACAAATGTATAAAACATAATGTATCACACCATACAATACAATAGTCTAAATGAGTTATCTTCTTCAGATAACTCAACAGAGGCGTCTTGTTGGGAGTCTGTATTAGGCTACAAAAATGGCATTAATGTATCTTCACCAGAGTCAGAGTCGTAATTACGAATACATTTTCAGAATATTGTAGTTTAAAACACCTAAAGGCCGGCAAAAAAAACTAGAAAATTATTTTCTTAACATGGATATGAACTATAATCATAATTTAATAGCTATTAAATAAGTTTTTAAATTATTAACAATAATTATTTAACACTATAGTAGGGCTGATAGCGCGACCGTACGGCAGTTTCGCCGTGCCGTGTGCCCTGCTCCATAAGTGCAATGCCCCTACTACGAAAGTCACGGCGAAACTGCCGTACGGCAGAGTAGAGAATACACGGCGGTTTCGCCGTCCGTTTTTCTCGCCGTGGACGGCGTTTTCGCCGTCCGGCGCCGTGTGTGCTGCCCCATTTACTCCAACGTATCTCTACATTCACGGCGAAATCGCCGTGACGGCAAAACTGCCGTACGGCGATATCGCCGTGAATGTAGAGATACGTTGGAGTAAATGGGGCAGCACACACGGCGCCGGACGGCGAAAACGCCGTCCACGGCGAGAAAAACGGACGGCGAAACCGCCGTGTATTCTCTACTCTGCCGTACGGCAGTTTCGCCGTGACTTTCGTAGTAGGGGCATTGCACTTATGGAGCAGGGCACACGGCACGGCGAAACTGCCGTACGGTCGCGCTATCAGCCCTACTATAGTGTTAAATAATTATTGTTAATAATTTAAAAACTTATTTAATAGCTATTAAATTATGATTATAGTTCATATCCATGTTAAGAAAATAATTTTCTAGTTTTTTTTGCCGGCCTTTAGGTGTTTTAAACTACAATATTCTGAAAATGTATTCGTAATTACGACTCTGACTCTGGTGAAGATACATTAATGCCATTTTTGTAGCCTAATACAGACTCCCAACAAGACGCCTCTGTTGAGTTATCTGAAGAAGATAACTCATTTAGACTATTGTATTGTATGGTGTGATACATTATGTTTTATACATTTGTATTATGATTAACTTATTTAAATTAGGTTGTAATTATGTTTTCAACAAGACGACTCTGAGTCTTGTGAACTTAAGAGGATAATTCATTTATTGTATTGTGTAAGGTGTGAGACATTATGTTTTTTTATATTTTTATTATGATTAACTTATTTAATGTTAAGTTATAATTATGTTTTTTACTAACCAAACTAACTTGTAAATGAATTTCTTTAATCCTACTAACTGCATTTTGTACTTTCATTTAACAATAAATTTAATTTTTCAAAAAATGTAGTCTCATTAACACCTAATTTTATAATAATTATTACCGTAATGATATTGATATGTATGTAACCAAAAACGTTAAAACTACTGGTTTGGTGAAATCAGGTGTGGGGATACATATACACGTCCATTAGAGTTTCATATTATGTTGTTTCTAATACTCACTGTCTATTTGTATTCAAATATTTGCATTGTTTGTGGATAAACATTTTAAGTTACAGGGCAATACCATTAATTTTGAGTTGCAAAGATTACTTCTTTAATAAAAATAATATCAGTTTGGGTGTTGAAATCGAAGCACAAAATTAATTTATAAACAAAAGTTTACTAAAATTATGGGACAGAATAATTATTTTTAATTTTTATGTTTCGATTCCACGACTGACACTGAAACCGAATCCTAGCGTCAGCCGTCAGAAGCTCTGTCACGGCGGTTCTGCCGTGCCGTGTGTTCTGCACCCAATTTAAGCCACGGCGAAACCGCCGCACGGCGATCTCGCCGTGCGGCGGTTTCGCCGTGCCGTGTGTCCCTATCCTAAGCCTCTCTGTTCAATACTACAAAATCAGAACCACTAAGTGCAGCTTTTACGTTGCAAAAGGCCGGAAAGTTGAATCATTACATTAATTTGTTCTTTGCGTTTCTGAAGGTTGTAAATATGATGTGTCTAGATCAAATATCTGTGAATGTATTGTATTTAAGGGGGTTTCAGGCATATATGCCCAAGACAGATCACCATAGGAACAATCATAAATTCCTAATTTAGATTTAAAAACACACCAAATTTCAACACTCCTTCACAAGGAAGTTCAATCATAAATACTGATTGGTCAAACCCTAACAAGAAGTAAATTAATAGGTAGTATAGGTTATTTTTTAGTTTTTATGCAATATACCTAAGAGATACACTACCGAGCAAGGATTGATCTTCAGGTACTCTTGGGTATGAACACACAGAACGCGGCGCGGCGCGGCGCGGCACGGCACGGTGCGGCGCGGCGCAACATCAAGCGTTTACTTGAACACACAGAATGCGGCGCGGCACGGAGCGTCTTCTGCTCTTTTCACTTCAGTCCTTAGTGTATTAAATAAGTGTATATTTTATAATGTCAAATTCCGCGATCGTCGTTAAACATTTCCGAATCCGGACTACCAAACAACTAAGCTTACACATACACACCACGTCTGTCCAACGACACTAGAAACTTTAAAGTCTGTGAAAACTGTAAAGAAGTTCCAATTAAAATATAACCCTCAGTGTATAAAATAAGTACGGTATAGATTTAAGCAATATATTCTGCCATTGTCACCTCATTCCACAGCTTGTCCACAATTCCCCTGCTTGTAATGTTTATGCTTTGCTTGCCACGGTGCAGGCCTACAAAACACTTCGTTAAACACTCACCATTCATCGTATCTGCAGGGAAGACGCGCGAAAACGCGTTTTGACGCTCCAAAAAATCAAACTCGACTGGTCCAAATGAAGTGAACTGGACCTAGCCCTGCCAGGCAAAAGTGAACTAAAAAACGTGGAAGTCTGGGGTCCGACGGGTGGCAAAAGGATTCTATGTCTTGGGACCCGAGCGAAGAACATCCAAACAGCGCTTCATGTAACCTGACTTTTAAGCCATTCTGAATGGAAATAAAAAGGTTAAATTTATATTAAAATTTTTATTATGAAATCGTGAATCTAATGGTATGCATTGAAACTTAAAATGGTCTGCTATTAACTTTTATTATTAGTTAAACTAAAACTCTTTTCAGTTCATATTAATTAGTGACATGACAAAAGTGGTATGCGAGAAAGTTTTTTTATTTTATTTTTGGATCAGATAAAAAGTGCCCGCGAAGGAGTTGTAGACGACATTCTAAATAATTATGTTTACCTCAAGTAATCTTTTCTAACATTAGCCGTTTCCGCTACAGATAATATTATATTCCAGTGGATTCGGCGCGAGCACTGATTCTTGGATACCCGCGAGCTCGAAGCAAGAGCGCGAACCACAACAGACACAATACCGTGTTATAAATAAATCGTATCGTCAGTTTAAAATATAAATAAGCCATTGTTTAGGACACCGTGAAGAGAGGATGTAGTTGCTGATTGTGATCAGTTTTTAGTTATGGCTATATAGTTTTTAGTTATAGTTTTTTAGCTGTGGTAAAATCTTGTTCATTTAATTGAACTTACCGAGCTGACGGACAGAACAAAGACCTGTCATTTTTCAGGTGAGCTGTAAAGTATATAATTTTAGTTCTAAACAACATAATAACGTTTTGGCGACCTGGAATTGCAGATATCATAAATGAATTAACTCACCGTCAATGCAATCCAACAGTTTTATCCTTGTGGACAATTGTTTCGCCCCTTTTAATATAGGGGCATCTTCAGCACGGTCTTGAGGTTAAAACATTTGCGAACTAAAAGTTCTTGTCGAGATTAACACATAGATATATTCTTGGTATATGTATCTATGTGTTAATCTCGACAAGAACTTTTAGTTCGCAAATGTTTTAACCTCAAGACCGTGCTGAAGATGACCTTATATTAAAAGGGGCGAAACAAAACAATTGTCCACAAGGATAAAACTGTTGGATTGCATTGACGGTGAGTTCATTCATTTATACTAAACAACATAGTTATTTATTTAATAAATTTTAAATAACATGTTTTATATTACATTATGTAGATTTATTGGCAGGAAATTGCAATCGAGATTGTCATGTCTACATTGTTTAAATGTAATTTTGTTAAGAGGTTATAGTAAAAATGAAAGGTACGTTGACTTTGTAAACGAGTTTACTCTTAAAAGTAAATAAAGATGTAGGCCTATTGCTCATTGTCAAAGCTTTGGACTCAATTGTTAACAATTGTAACCAAACGCAAATATTTATGAATTTTGTAAACAAGAACATTAATTGCCCAGTATGACTAGGATTTAAAGGCATCCTTAGGATGGATGCATCGTTTTATAGATCCATGGATCCATCCTTTATGGATGGATAGGCATGGTTCTGGGGCAGTTAATTGCCTGCTTGCAATTAACTGTGGTCAAGGGTTTTTTTTTAAAGATCCATCAGTCGAGGAATGTGGGGTTGACCCTCATTGTATAGAATTCATTAAGATTATAAGTTTAATATTTTTGAAAATTCGTCTCGATGATTAAGATTAAGGCTAAGAAAGTAACTGCCGCATCAAATATATCTCCAGGAACTAGACAAAAACTAAACAAGTTAATTTTATTTGGTCATGTATAACAGGGATTGTAAATAAACAGTATGTATTGGTCTGAAATCTATTGGTCTGAAGAAAAAACGAATATAAAAATAATGAATATAAGCGCGTGATATAAAAAAGGGGAGTGTACCTCCAGACCTGTGAGACCATCGAAGGATATAAGTACGGTATCCTCAGAATACGGTAGCATTGGTACGAGGAATATCTATGCTATCGGCGGAACTAAACCACCATGAGAGTGGTGGTAAGAGAGTTAGCAAAGGGTAGGTAAGATTGAGGGGTAAGACGGTGCTGTCGAGGGTATACTGCCTGTACCCATTGAAAACCCACTCTGGTGCTGAGTTTCGTTGTGACATTAATAACCTTTTTTATTTTTGGCGATGGACACGTTTTGTCGCCCGGTACACAACCTACCTCGGCCGGGGCGACAGCTGTTTTCCGCCCCCACGTCGCTAACATTTTCTTATTTATTTTTGATCCTCATTATTACATAACTGCCAAATAATCATAGAAAAAGTTTACAAAAAAAATTTGTTTCATGAGTAGTGAATCCCGTTAAACTTGGGGTCTTAAAAGGTAAATTCGTCTTCCATTATTCCATCGGTAAGGATATTTTATTAAAAGTGGGATTTAAAAATAGTCACTAATGTAATAACATTTGAAGACTCAAATCTATTTGAAATTAATATATTTGAACTCTCGAGGACTAAAAGTAGGGAACTCTAAACAAGAGGTGCAGAGCATACCGATGGCGTGCTTTGAAAACTCAATCAGAGCTTAGTAATTCTCATAGCAAACTTAACTTAATTCGTACGAGTATCATTCTTTGAGCTACCTATCATTGCAACCTTTGACCTACCACCGCAGCGCCGCCGCGCCGTCGCCGCTTCGCCTGGCCAAGGCAAACCTTCTCTTTTTATCTGTAAACCGTCATTACATCTGTCACCTTAAGATGTACTGAATTTTTGTTGTTCCGAATTTGATGCATCTCTCATAGTGGTCGATTCACTTAAGAGGGAGATTATTTAGTAACTAGTTATATTGAATCCATCCTAATACCACTTTTAAAGACTGACACAAACGAAAATTAACGCAGATAATGTATTCGTATAACGTCGATTTGTA
This sequence comes from Neoaliturus tenellus, assembly GCA_030545055.2. NCBI lineage: Eukaryota > Metazoa > Arthropoda > Insecta > Hemiptera > Cicadellidae > Neoaliturus > Neoaliturus tenellus. Next base: position 90,561,810 of record CM061535.1, read on the forward strand.
CAATAGGTCCATTATAAGCAGTGTAATAGCTATCTATCTGTAATGGGAGGCTTTTGTGACAACTCAGGTGCTTGATTCTATAAATAGACTCATTCCCGGTAGACCGGAAAGGCTTTTTCCTTTCTCATGGGATCGTTGGACCTAAGTTTTAAAATTTAAAAGTTTTAAAGTTTTAAAGTTTTAAAGTTTTAAGTTTTGGACTCTATCTATTAAAATTACAGGCTCTAACCATTTATCCCCTCTTAACCATTTTAAATATTATATAGTTTGTGTTTAAAAAAGGCAAATTATTTTGTTCTGATTTGTTTTTTTAATAAAAATGTTTTTTGAGTTGTGTTTACTTGTTTGTTTGTTTCTTAACGTGTTCCAACCTGGTTTGACTGTATACAAAATAAACTGTTAATTAACTATTGTCGTTCGTAGTTTATTGATATGGGAAATAATATTAGATCTATTATAAATAATAAAAAAAAATTGTAATGGAGGAATTTTTAAATGATGGTTCTACACCGTCCGGTAATTATGTTGTGTCGAAAAAGGACAAAGCACAGACTTAAACACTTTTAAACAGTTGTTATTCCTATATGGATGTTGATGGCTAGGCCTTAAGGCCTATATATTTTGTTTAAGTTAAGAGTCTGCAGCACCTACTCCATCTTGGTTTTTAGTCCCATAAGAACAATGTTAATTATAGGTGTCTTTTAAAACACTTTATCTTGATAATTTTGCATTGGATTCGTATGAAACTTGAATATGTACACCATGATATAGCGGTTCATGTGACGTGGATACATTTTTTAATAAACCTCCTAAAAATGGTTTAACATGGTTTAAAATGGTGTTAATATACATTATTTTTTATTCGTTATTCGAGTGGATGTTATTTTTTAAATTAATTTTCTATAACGTCAAATGAAAGACACTATGGTAACATTTAAAAAGACATCAAGTTTGTAATTTTCAGACGAAAAACAAACTTACAGTAATGTTTCGAATTAAACATTGTTCTTATGGGATAAAATACTGATATTGCGAAGGCACTGCAGACTGTTACGAGAAAAATACAAAGCTGAACGCTATTTGGCTATATCGCATTTGTTATGTTCCCATTTGCATTGCGCTAATACAGCTACTGTTTCAATGGGACACTGAACTTACCAACCACTACAGCCCCTGCACCTGTGACAATCGGTTATCAGTGCCTACTGGCTAAAAACACCATGGAATGGGAGGGGAGACGTGAAGGTGAGTCATTATTGTCCGGAGATGACTTGTTGGCCAGTGAGGGGGTTGCGGGGTGAGGGGGAAGCTAAAGCATCCCATTGGCCAAAACAATTTGCTTTTTTGTTTTTGGTTTGTTTTTAATTCCACCATATGTTAACCTACCAACAAAACCACAAACATACATCATCCCTACGATGTTTTCTTTTATTTTGCAGTCAGCTGTCTTTCTCTGCTTTGAATTAGGCTACCTGGATTGTCAACAATGATAATTGTTCACGTTTTTAGAAAAAATTTTTCATGTAGAATAATACAATCTAAGTTTGTTTTTATTCCTTTGTTAACCAAATGACCGGTAGGTTTCGGATGTAAATTTCCCCGCACCCCCCAACCCGTCATCCCAACAAGTGGCCAACAAGTCGATTGTACGACTTTGTGTCTGAATTTTACCTGCTCCCGTTGGGGTGCAGTAAAAATATTTTCGGGGGTACCACTGAGTGTCGTCGCCCGAAGCCCGCCGCAGCGACGACACCATGTCGTACCCTGGCTGATCTCCTCTCTCACCCTCTCTCGGCTTGGCTACCTGCATAGCCTGAGGTGTAGGCTTTGCTTTGGCGCACAGGTCTGCTCTCTCGGCGCCGGCGGACACCCCACATTGATTATGCTATTTATCTTTCCCTACTGAGATCTTACAATAAAGTAGTTTTTCGATATAGAAATAGTATAATTCGTTTCAACTACTGGACGCTAAAAGCTTATTACTAAACTATAATCAGGGGTTTTCACATAGAGGCAATGTTATTAAATAACATTGACAAAAACTGACTTAATCTGAACTTTTTGTTCTGCATCTGAACAGCATCAACTGACTGCAAAAACACTCTTAGGCCAACATATACAGCAAATTTTTATCTAAATACCCTCTATCTATACGCTCTATAGATACCCTTTATCTATAGATTTTTAGATAATTGGATAAAAATACTATGGAAACACATGTGCCCGCCTCAAGCGGCAGCGACGACACCATGCCGTATCCCCGCACCATGCATGGGGGTATGGTGTGGCCGCAGGTAAAATTGGCTACGACGACACGTTGTCGCTTTACCCCAACAAGTCATCTCCCGACAAAATTTATTAAAACTGTCTGCCATTTCTTCACTATGGCCATGAACCTAATTAATTTATATACGAACTATAACATCTTTTATATACCATACTATTTTGTTATAGGCTACTTTTGTTTATGCTATTTGGAATTTTTATATTAAGAGGGCGTTGGAGTGCCGCCATGTTGGATTTATTTCCCATAAGAGCAATGCTAAACTTGTCCCCGGCATTTGTCATATAATTTCTTTATTTTTTGTCCGATTGGTTCAGAGTAAATAGCGTTTGAATCACAATTAAATTCCCCGTTCCTTTTGCGAAATCGATTCTTTGTAAATAATCTATAAAATTCGGTAGAAAATGTTTTAAAAGTAGTAAAAAAACTTGCTTTGTTATTTCAAGTTAGTAAAAAACACTAATTTTTATTAAAAATTCCTCTCGCAAACCAAATCCGCCTTGATGAACCCTTTATTTAGAGCTATAAACCATTATTTTCTGATTATAAATAAAAGAGTTATTTGACATCCCGTTTAACATTGCTCTTATGGGGGAAAGGCGGAATTTGGATTGACTCCAACGCCCTCTTAAGCCCGATCCACCATAGCGGAATTCTATTAACTCTTCCTCTAACGATTAGAGTAAACTTGAACATTCTGGACCCGAACCAAATCTAAATTTTGTTCTGTGATGTCATTAAGCCCATCAGCTCTTAGAGTGAAATTTAAATGTTTAAGTGTAGTGATAAGATTGATTTTTTACGGGACTTACAAAAACGAAAATGTTGAGTCAGTACACAAATGTTTTATTCGTGTTTTATCCGGGTTCGATTAAATACATTTACACACATCGAAAATTAATATTTTTTATTTAAAGTGGCAGGTACGTCGAGGTTTCTCCTTCTGTCAACTTCTTTGGTAAATCGCCTGCCTCTTTTAAGAGAGAAGTCACTCAGTTCCCTGTTTCGTTCGCCTCCTGTGTTTTGGTGTGGGGTTCAGAGGATGTAGCAAAAGTTTTCTCGCATGTCTGCGAGACTAGCGGCAGTGAGCAGAACTACGTGGACTAATCCGCGCCGGGCACAGCACCACGAAAATAGTGCGCTGTGCCGTAGTACTACCATAGATGAAATATGGTACTACGTTGCTCTGCAAATTTCAAATCAAAGATGCTATTTAGTGTCCCCCGTGTTCTACTCGGTGGACGAGTTCATGAACCACAACTCAGGGGAGACATCGGCCTGAGTCCTTTTATAATTTTCAATGGTGATCTCTGGCTGGTACTTTATCAACTATGATTTTACACTATGAGTGTGTTCATTTTCATAATGTAAGTTGACGCAATACTTGTATTGTCCTACAGCAATAAAGAATTTATTTATTTATTTTGTTTATTTATTAATAGCAACATTTATACTGTTATTAGGGATTATAGTCCGTTTTTTTAAACCTGATCCTTCTCGAGAAAATTGGGGTGGGGGAGGGGTTTAAACTGTAAACAAAAAATTTAAACTGTAAACAACACATTTAAACTCGTGACAAACGTGTGTCGAGTATCAGATTTCCTCAAATAACGTTTTAAATAAGTTATAATATCTTTCAGTAACTCCTAGTCATCTGTTATATTTTTAAGCCAAACCTATTCCTTGTTAAAAAGTAACAGTTCTAAAGTAAACTGATTAAAAAACAACTGCTACCAATAATATTGTAAAACTGATACACATTATGTTGTGATGTAAAATTACCAGCTGGTATGCAACAGTGAAATAAAACAAAAACAACAAAAAAACCAACAAAAAAACCAAAAGGCTTAAGCCAATGGGATAGTAGCAAGTATAAACAAACCCCCTCCACCATCTCTCCCTTGAAGGATCAGGTTTAAAAAAACGGACTATAGTGTAATTATCTAATTTTAACAATGAAGTTAAAATTATCAATGAGTAGTAGGCCTACTGCTGTGTTTTAAACATGAATTATTTTGATTCATATGTTAAATTATTCTACTTTTTAAGTTGCAGTAATTGAAAAGCCTATGTTCTTGTAAAATACAACACTCATGCTAACCAATGAAAGAATAAACCATCAGAGTCCTTTTTTTTATAAAATAAAGTGTTCTTACAACGCCTGACATAGAGCTAAAATTGGTTCTATAAGATCTCTTTGTCCAGATTCCATCTGCTACTACGGTCAGCAACAGAACGCCCTCTTTGTCAATACCTCCACGATCCCTTGCAAGACTTATTTCTTCTTCAGCAGCCTTTTAATTTCTGATAGCGCTGTTAACTGCCATCAGTTTGCTACTTTTTTATTGGTGGTTTGGTAATAAGCAAAGAAATTTTCTTGTTCTTAAGCTCATTTCATTTGTCTTACACGAAACTATATATAAAGCACGATTTTGTATTGTTTAAAAAAAAACTCAATTACAGGATTACTTTCCCTGCTAACTTTTGCAAAGGCAATATTTAGGTAAGCTATACAGAAGCAGAATTGTATTTTACGAGAGTAAAACATTTAAGGGAGCTTCATCCTTTGATAATATAGATTAATAGGTTACAACTAACTGTGGATGTTGCCTAACGGGCTTCTGTTCGAATCCAGCTTTCCGCTGGTTTCCTTTCAAACCGACTAAATCTTTCGCCTTAAAAAATATTGGACATGATTCACGGGCTGAAAATGTACCTCTTTTGAGTCTGTTTCTCGGTATAAAAATTTTACCATGATTATTAATAAAATTGCTCAGTAAGTCTTAATTTATCATAAAAATATTTACATCATCCTCCACTAATACCTCACCTCTTTCTGTTAATTTAATGTTCTGTAAATTACCTCTAAACAGCTCAAAATCTGACACTTATTTATTGGGCTCACGCAATACATTATTTATCATCCTATTTGATTACCTTTTAACGATTGATCCAATTTTTCCAATATGCCCTATTACAAAACTATGAACAGAGACGAATATTTTAACTCCTCAAACGTTCAAATCGGTCCAGAAATAAGTGAAAAGTTGTGTTCAAAAAAACTGCTTCACGTATTACCGTATATAGATAGGTACATAGATATATAGATGCAGAGATACATATATTGATAGATGGATATTTATTTATCGTAGAATACGATGCAAAAAACCGGGTGACATTATCTCAGTTCGTTTGTGCACGAGAGCTGAAGGAAGCGAGTGGTGCGTACAGAGTAGATATAACGGACCCGTAGAGTAAGTGGACCTCTTTTTCAATATATAACGTATTTAATATAAAACGGCTCATAGAGCCTATGGCCCTATTTCATAATTTTATTTAATATTAATTTGAAAAGGTTCATAGACTCTATGAGCCAGTAGATGCTTTGGACCCATATACTTAATTTAAATGGGTTCATAGGCACTATGACCCTCTTAAAAATTATTAAATATTACTAGGGTTCATAGAGCCTATGATCGGTAGAGTAAGTGGCCCCATGTTATATTTTATTTAATATTAAGAAGGGCCATAGAGTCTATGAACCAGTAGAGCAAATGGACCTCCTTATATATTAAATATTATTAAAATGGGGCCATAGAGCCTATGATCGGTAGAGTAAACGGACTGTCCCCATAAGACTAACTAAATAAGACTATAGTTATTAGCCGCTATAAAATAAGAATCGTTATTGTCTACAAATCATTACGATATAACATACTTGCTATGTGCTTGGCATGCCGACTTGTACAGTGACACAAATAAATGTTTTGTGTTGGTTAGCTCGACACAGCTTTGTTTAAGGATATACCTATTCGGATACCTATTAGTTTGTTAAATGGATTGTAATGTACTGTTGCATAAACCATATTTGTAATATTGATTGTTTTCTCTACTTTAGAAATAAAAATTCATACAAACAGGTTACTTTATGAATACAATGGTAGCACAGAATTCAGAATAATAATAGTAACTTTTATTGCCATAATACAATTTAAAATAATTGTAAAGCAAATATCAGTACTCTATCTATTTAGATCAATTAAAATTAACAAAAACTTCAGCCAAATTATTCCCTACCCCTCTCCCTGAGATAGCTAAGCCATTTACTCTGATGTTGCGTCTAAAGACTCGCCCACAGGGTAGAACTGCTGCCTCAATCAGCCTCTAAACTTTTTCTCTCCTGCAAAACATCCTCACGGAGATTGTTTAAAAACTTCACTCCTGCTTGAAATGGAAGGTTCATAGCAGTTTTAAATTTGTTGTGCAAGAGTCCGTCAAGGTTCTTGTTGGATAGTTATGTACAGTAAGTGTTGGCCCAGGATGGGGGAGCCCTAAGCTTGCAGAAAAAGACATCTACAATTTGTACACAGTAGCCAGAGTAAAGGAGAAAATGCTCCTTTAAAATGCTCGGGGGAGAATTATTATTTCGAATTAAATTCTTTTCAAACTTCTAGGTCCTACGAAATTTTTACTAGCTACTATTTTCTTTATGGTTTATTAATATAGTAAGAAAAAGTAAGGCGAAGATCAAATGAAACTGAATTTTACATACCAGGTACACATCAGTGAAATGCTACAATTGACCATTGTTTGTCGTAGATGTTAATTTTAATCGAAGGATGACCGCACTAATGAAAGTTTTTAGCCAAATGAGAGCCTCATTGACGGGTTTTCCTGATTAATTTCTCACATCTAATGTATTTTATGATCTACTGGTGTGCGATTACAATGGAATTGCAGCAGTTGAGCATCGTTAGGGCCTATTGGTAGCCCAACCTTATCTTGACAAAGCGAACGAATCTCCTTTGAATTGATTCGAGTCTCTCACATTGGCACAGAAGATGGGTAGACCAAAGGACAGAGCAGTGTTCTAGTTGCTGACGGGTGAAGCTGCAGTAGAACTGAATCAATGTTTGAATGCTAAAAGGATCCCTCGAGATTCTGTTAATGAGGCCCATGACTTTGTTCGCCTTCTGGCAGACTTCGTCAAGATGGAGTTCAGGAGATAAATTATGGGAAAGAATAACTTCTAAGTCCCGAATATCAGTAGCTCATTCCACTTGAGTTGAGTCGAAAATATACTGGAATACAATTGTTTTAAGATTTCGATGAAACGATATAACTTTACACTTCGTTGGATTAAGAGACATTTGATTCTCATTTGATCAGTCTAGGACCTCATGGAGGGCTCTTCGAAGATTCAGGCAGTCCCTCACTGTACTGATCTCGATAATAAGTTTTATGTCGTCTGCGAACATCAGGAACGAACTTGCAGTATGCTGGGCAGATCATTCTCAAACAGTAGAAACAAAAAAGGACCCATCAGAGAGCCCTGCAGGACACCTGAGGTAGCTAAAATTGGGGTAGAGATCACAGATGCCGCGAGCCTGCGATTGGTTAAATAGCTGCTAAGTCCTTTTAGTAGTTGACCGAATATCCCGTAGCCCTCCATTTCATTAAGAGAGCAGAATGGTTTAACTTGTCAAATGCCCTGGCGTAGTCTAAATAGATAACATCCACCTGATTACCTCTCTAGGACCAATAAGTTGGTGAGGGTAGAACGTCCGGGTCTAAACCCATGTTGCTCTTCCATCATGATGTGCTTCGTAAGATGAACCAACTGGTTAAGAACCAGACTCTCAAACACCTTAGACAAAGAAGACAAGATGACCACTGGTCTTTGACTTGATGCCTCACAAGAGTAACTAGATTTTGGCATGGGCACAAAGAAGGCCGACTTGAACACATTTGGAATAATGTGTAATTAATGTGTATGTGTAATACAAAAAATGTGTATGTGGAAAAATGTGTAAATTTAAAAAAATTCCAATAAATCTCTCCTTCACTAAGAGATTTATTGAAGAGTGTCGTCAGTGGTGGTGGGGGGCGCTAGGAGATCAGCACAACATTTAAGTACGCAGGGTGGTATACCATCAGGGCCACAACCTTTATACCCTTTTAAGCCTTGCAACTGTTTCAGAACCTCAGCTACTGTAGTATGTAGAATACTTATGTTCAGATTAACTTTGAGGCAAAAGAAGGGTTGCAGTTGCTTGGTGGTGAAAATATGCTGGAGAAATGCTGGGCCAGCAGGTTACTCATGTCAGCCGCTTCAGTGTCTTCTTAATTATTATGCCTGATCTTCGATGGAGTATGTTTACTCTTCTTAATATTGTTGATATGACTCCATAAAGGTCTGGGGTTTTGCACGAAGGTTAAATCCAGATTGGCGATACAGTTTCTGTAGAAGGAATAACAGAGGGTGCAACATCGGTTCTGCAGAGGGTGGAACATCGTCGCAGGTTCCTGAAACGGGTAAGATCGGAGAAATTCCGATGAAGTTTGTACTCCTTGTGGACAGACTTTTTTATGGTTAGGTTACGCAGCTCTCTTGAAAACCAATACAAGATGTCCTGTTAATGGCCCTGGGGAGAGCTTTCCTCGCAGCTTTATATGCTAAGGACTTTATACCGAAATCGGGATACCTTCGAGCCCTCAACGCGGCCCGTCTGGTTTCATACAGGCTTTCCAAAGATCCGCTTTATCTAAAGTCCACCAGTAAAAGGGTTGCTTGTCACGTTGAAAAATTCCTGTTCGGTATGGATTGTTCACACGCCGAAACAATTAGTTCAATCGTAGATGTTACCAAGGCCTCAGTCCCAGTCCCGCCAGATGCAACAGTAAAATCCTGCGCTCACCTTTATATGACTTTAACTTTAACAAGCTGACCTGGACAGATCATGTGGATAGTTTTTGCAAAAAGGTCTCTTCCGCAGTATATTTGCTGAGAATCCTATCTAGCACTGTCCTAAAGAGCTGTTGCTAATGGCTTACTATGGACTAATTCAGTGCCACCTTTCATATGGCATCGCTCTGTGGGGTGGTTGCTCGCAGAGAAACTTCAACCGCCTTTTTGTCCTTCAGAAAAAAGCCATTAGAATTATTTCAAAACTCAAATTTAGAGAGTGATGTCGGGAAGACTTCCAGGAGTTGGGTTTCTTAATTTTAGCTGAGCTTTAAATCCTGGAAACTGCTTATTATTGCAAATTTAAGAGCAGTCTAATAAGTGGTGCTGATGTACACAACTACAACACACGATCCAGAGATGTTTTCAGAATTGATCAGCACAGGCTAGATAGTGTATCTCGGATACCGTCTCAAGCAGGAGTTGGCATCCTTAACAGAATTCCGGAGGCTATTCGGTTCGAAAACAATGAATCAAAATTCAAGTCAAAATTAAGACGCTTTTTAGTGTCGCATGTGTTTTACTCGGTGGGGAAGTTCATACGTTTTGATATATATGAGTTTGAATGAAAATATCTTTATTCGTGTTTGAGCTTATTTGAGCTAAAACGTATATATTTTCAGATTACGTATTAACTAACCGGACAGACAATATTTTCTAATTTTTTTAGTGTCATTTTCAGGCATCTTATAAAATTACGGTATCATAGATTTTTTCTAGTTGTCTTTCTTATTCTGACGATCGGCATTTATGAAAGCCTACTGCAAATAAAAACTATTTTGAGCAGCAACCTGTTTAAATCCTATGGTCACTAGAAGGTAATATAATTATTACAGTATTGAAATTTAAATGTATTACTTATATTATTCATAAAGTACCTGGGGGCCGGGTATTTGCTCGGTAAACTTAAACAATTCCTTTTAGTCCCTAAATTGCCAAGTCCACAAAAGAATTTTCTTTCAACAAGAGCTCGTTTGCTCAGCTCACTTGCCTCCACAACGATATTGTTCGCTTCTCTCACTCACCTTTCAAGACGTTTTAATGTAGGCCTAAATGTGCTGCGCTGTAGTATGAGTTTGTTGAAACTGTAGTACTTGGATTTTACCTCAATGGTTAATAGCTAATTGAATTACTGTTGCTAATTTGTTTGTTTTATAATTTAATTGCAATTCCACAATTAGCTCAGTTGTTTTACCCTTTTTCTTAAGTTTTATTTCACCAAAGAGTCATAACCAACAGTTTAAGGTATTATAAAAAACCCGATAAATTATTTTTATTATATTATTATTCAGTAATTCAATTGCTGGCACTGTATATTAAACCACGTGTTTATACTGGAACACGTGGTTCGTGCTTTGACAGTATATAGTTGAGTCAGCATTTTTCTGCGACTCTTTTGTTTTGATTTTAAATTCCCGAAGACCAATGCTAAAAGTTTTAGAATTTCAACTCAAAATGTTGACACATTTGATTTTACGTACCATAAAGACTTATATAGCTATTATTTTATCTAAGTTATAAGCAAGTTTGATAAAAATCTTTCGAGCCGTTTTCGAGATCTGTGTGCATACACATATACATACATAAAAATACATCTTAATCCTATTAGAGTATAGGATACCTTTAAATTTGTTAAATATTTCTAGTAAGTTGTAGTGGATGCGTCTTATACAGATTAAAACAGATACTTATATCAATAACCGAGGGTAATCTTTTGAAAAGAGATATTAGCTTTATATACAGTTATTTTTTCTCCTTAGCCTGATCGTTTCTGCATTTGTATGTTTATTACTAATTATTTATTGAAAATAAATTATGCCTATCACTAATAAATATCTTAAGTTATCTTGGAAATCTGTAATCAGCCTATATTATTTAAATAACTTCTTGATTAGCATTATAATTGTTGGTGCTGTTCCCACGTTTTATTATTTTCCAGGTTGAAATAATAAAACATCTTAGAACACTACACGATATATTCAAACTTATACTGTAATTGTGTCACGTAGTGCTGGAAGACGTTTTATTATTTCAACCTGAATTAAATTACTTGTTTTACAACTACATATATTATGTTAAAAATTAGAATTTATACCTTAGAACAAAAATATGAATGTTTAAATTCAAACTTGATTTTCCAATTGCTTAGAAGATTTTGATCAAAAATAAATATTTAAATAGATAAATAACGAAAAGAAAGCTTTTTATACGATTTTCAACTTACGGTTGGTTTGAATTTGGTTACTTTATAAAATACATAATTACATTTAAAAAATTTCCTTAATGAAAATTTAACTTTATTTTTCAGCCAAAATTGTGTCTCTTTGCGTTCCTCCAGAGAAGAGCTTTAAAGCCTGGACGAAAGCTTTCTTGAAATAAATCAGCTCATTAATACCCTTTTAAACAAGGTTTACAGCTTGGGTTTACTTAGGAGGATTCGCTATAAGATATTGATCTCATGGAACCCTAATGCAATTATTATTAAAACTGATAAAAGATTAACATCTTTAACGTAAATAAAAGGAGAATCACAATAACATATTCCAATTATTACTTATGTCATTGTATATACGGCGGAATGAATTCAGTGTCTAATATTTTATAGGGACAAAATAGACACAAATTGCAATTAAACTACGTATTTATTTATTTATTTTTTTTTTATTTAAAGAATTGTTGCCAATAGAGGTATTTTATAATTTTTTTTTAATTCGATACGTTTATTTGAAAACCTTAATTTTATAAGAATACAGAAACTTGTGTTGAGAATCTAAAACATTTTTTAATTCTCCATGAAATGGTTAATAAAAGTAACAAAATAAATCATAAGTTTAAATCGGTTATCTATTTGAAATTATCGTTCAAAGATAACAAACGTTATTTTTTTATTCTTATTTTTTTAAATATGCAATAAACTTTACCGATTTCATCAGAGAAGGTGTCATATATTGTTGAAAGTTTTGATATTTTTAGGCGTGTTGTAAGTCGTTTTCGCTTGAGCTAAACTTGACGGGAGGTATTTTTAGCGAAAGTGACAAAGACGCCTTTTCCCATAATTCCAGTTTTAATTTCACAATCGATAAATACAATCGTTTGAGGTTATAAACAAATCGAGCTTACAGTGAGCTGTAGCTTTGAGTGACAATGCAATCAGATGGCCAGCGTTAAAGGATTTAACGCTCGCTCCAAAGACTTTCAAAGTATTTATCGCTCGCTCCTCAATAAACAGCTGTTTTATGATTGGTTTTCTGTGCGTAAAAGGACACTTTACGCGCGTTGTAGGAAAAATTATTTAATGTAGGCCTATCTAAGTAATGTACACATACTTAAAGTATAGTACAACCTAAGATTTGATAAGGAACTTCAAACGTGAAACAAAACCGTTCATGTAATTAGAAAAAAGATTATATTACGATTGTAACGTCTTTTATAGATGGAAACTATCCGAAATCCAATTACTGAAAGTTAAAGGTCCGAGCTTCTAATAGGATGGCCCATTTATAGAATGCTAACTGTTCAAAAACCAATTTGCATTAATTCACTGATATAACAGTGACCCACAAATACCTCCCAATCGTCGTACTTAAACTTTTTGTATAATGCTTTAGATTTGGAACAAATCCATTTTCAGAACTAACGTAAGATTTTTATTTATTGAGTAAATTTATCATTGATGTCTTTATCTTTAAAGAGTATAACAACGTATATTTGAACAAATAGGATTTCTTGGAAGATCTACTTTTAACATAGCTTCATAGCAATTTTTATGACTATATAGCCGTTTACCAATTCTTTCAAGTAGTTTTTTATAGGGTTAAAAAGATAAAGTAACAAGGTTTAAGTACATAAGACTGGTTTAAGGTTCAGTCTAATGTACTTCATTTGATACACTTCATAAAGTAAAGTTCCGTAATCAGCATAATCTGAAAATATAATTAAGTTAAAAGTTGTGGGTTTGAAATTCAAGCAATTAAACTATGTTACTGGACCAATTTGTACACGGTTGGTACTAAATTAAACGTAATTTTCCTTATATTTGTATACTCTGCTTTGATTTAATCTATTACACCACTAAATTTTATACAAAAATGTAAATTAAAATCGCCAATCGTAATTTAATGTGGGGTAAAATCTTAAGCCTATTTCGAGTGAGATAGGCTTTCCAAATATGCAGTTAACTATGTATGCCGATGATACGGCTATACTGTTCAAAATTAATTCTTTTCGTAATTTAGAAAATGAGATCTTTGTAAAATTAACAACTCTTTATCAAAATCTATACAATAACAACTTGCACATAACTCCAAATAAAATTAACTGTGTATTTTTTCAAGGTCAAAGAAAAATCGAAATTCAACCAACAATTTTATGAATGATTGTGAGCTTCCGTTCGCTTCCGAAAGTAAATACCTTGGAATAATATTTAATCAAACATTTTCTTGGGTAACATATATTTACAATTTTTGCATATTGTCATCCCAATTATTTTTAATAAATAGATTTGCTAAATTAAAAATCCATTTCTAATTCGGTAGGTCTACACCGCACATATAGAGTTTAGTACACGAAATTGTACTTTGGGGATCCGCATCCAGGGGTGGACTGACACTATGAAAAGGGCGGTGGAATGGGTACCGGAGGGGCGCCATATATATATATTATACATATATATATATATATAAATATATATATTTATATATACATGTGACTAAATAAAACATATAAATGGGTATACTTTGGTCTTCATTTCTAATAATTATAATAAGAAGCCCTTAAAAGTTAAACAACTACACAATGTATCTATAGAAGTATATTAAAATTTGTAAAATACGGTAAATTAAACAATTGTTAAAACAGTAACTTCTTAATTTTCAGTAAACATGATAAACTGATATCAATAATCAAACTAATGAAAGTAATGTAAAAAGAACTTCTCAATAAGCATTTAAAGGCTTTGTAGGCAAATATAAAACTTGAAAACCGTAATTTCTTTACCTTTATCAAAATCAATATATTTTATTCACATTACTGTTAGATTATATTGCTACTCATAAAAGTTAAGCCAACATACCCACAGTTTATACGTGAAGAAGTCCTCGTAATTTTTCACTCTTCTTACTCAGCTTGTCGATTACTAATAATTATTGATCTCGACAACAATATCTCCCTCCATTTTCATGAAAAATAAGGTTAATTTTGAAAGGAACAGTTCACACGACACTTGGATAGCTGGTAATGTCAAGAGCACTAATGTGGTTGAACATACTCAAAACTTTAAAAAAGTTCGTGTACAACCTTGAATACATATTGTACTTAAGTAAGACGTCGAATGCACAATTGAAGCAAATATTGCATTTTTACCACTTTTACACTGAATATACTGCAAATCGCTTGGGTCTCTTTATTCGTCATCATTTAAGTTGGAAACCATCAATTCTTCTTCCGAGAGCTCGCCTTTAAAATCATCGGCTGGTTCTTTTATGTTTATCGGCTTCGACAACTGGTGATGCCACGGTGATGAAAAAGATACTAATTCCTCCTTCAATTTCCGCGTCACAATGGTTAATTCATTCATTTATCCTTTGGAAGCTAGAAGAGTTAATTTCAATGCTGTTAAGCCGCTTGGGATCAAAATATTTTAAATCTAAGTAGACTTTGCTTTGCTGAAAACCTTTCCTTCATACTATTGACAACTTGATATATTATAACACAGTTAAAAACAGTTACTTCAAATCGGCGCTTGCTGACCTCAATTGCGTCACCTGATGAAGTTTCCCCCAGCATTTTCTTCTTCTTCCTACTCAGGCAGTTTTGTTTCTATGATGATTTATTCCATATTTGGAACTGTACCCGACAAGTGTTAAATTTTGTTCGTCATTTCAGTGACAAAGACTTCTGCAGCTTTGAAGACATCGGCAAACTTGGACCTAGATTCTTTTTAATCCTAAAGGCGCATTTTTTCCTAAGTGCAGCTTATACTCTTACTAGCCTCCTTGCTTGAACATAGTCAAGATCCTTGGTTTGCAGGTAATCAGGAAGTGGAGTGGTGTGCTGAGAAATCATCAGGAAAGTCATTGCAACTGCAACAAGGATTGCCTGGAAACTGCACTGTTTCTGCAAAATGCTATAATACAGCACCGTTCCTAACCTGTTAAAAATTGTCGATTGATTAAAATAATTAATTAAAAGAGTCGTTTTAATACGCGTATTTATATTTAAACTTGTACATATTCAAGAATAAATACAAATATACACTTTGCGTAAGGTTAGTAACAAAATCATCCCCCTGGGATTGACCTTTACTCGTACAACGTCGCAACGGTCGCGCCCTGCGCCAAGGCTGACAGCTGTTTCGCCGCACAGGTTAGCCAACTATGTCGAGTCATTGCTACCACGAAAGAGTTCCCAGTTGGTCAAATTTAAACATTCAATTTATATGAAGATAAACGTAGGATGTTCAAGTCATGAAGTACAAACACATATTAATCGTTTTAGGGAAAATAAAAATTCATAAATGTTGCCCTTTCAAAAATATTTTTAAATTCCTTATAATGAAAAAAAAATGTGTCCTAAGGGCGCCGGGGCGCCTTGATGGGGAGGGCGCACCGGGAACTTTCCCGGTGTCCCGGCGGCTCAGTCCACCCCTGTCCGCATCCCAGAATGCTCTTTTGAGAATTTTCAGATTGCAAAAGAGAGCGATCCTTATAGTGGTATGGGTGTAAATAGACTCACTTCTTGCAGAGAATTTTTTTTTTTTAATATTTTAAAATTTTAGCATTGGCTTTTTATTACATTTATTAAAGGTTTATTTTGTACATATATATATGTACATGATTTGAAATTGGTGCCGATGTTCATTCATATAATACCAGACACCGCTTTCAAGATAGACAGACTCCCCACTGGCAATTTCAAATTCACTCCCACAAAATCTTGGACCAAAGTTCTGTAATAAACTTCCTGAACAAAAAAAATTGAATAAATTATTCAAAAATAAACTAAAATCATTTATTTTAGAGAGAGCTTTTTACTCGGTTAATGAGTATTTTGAAATGTAAGAATAGGCTACTTTTTATGACATATACACAGTATCGGTTTTTGTTTAATCTTAATTTATTTTATAAAGTTATATTGAAGAATTTTATGTTTAATAAGTATACTTGACATTTGTAATACAATTGTATCGATTTTCACATAAAATAAAGAATTTTGAATTTGATTTCCACGCGGGTTGTGTTGAATGAAATTAAGTTAACTTCCTTAATCCTTATCCTTAATGATTCATTTAATATCCTAAAAATGTAAAATGAAATATTGTCCATTTATTACTATTGAACTGTGTTAAGAACAACACAGATCTATAACAAACCACGTTTTCATTTTTTTTCTCAGGGGCAGTGGGCTTTCCACTGTGCGGGTGTTTCTTGGCGACCCCGGTATACCTGAGCCAAGCTGTGAGACCCTCCTCACAGTTCTTCCCGAGCTAGGGCCTTTCTTCTCATCTTTCAGGTCTTAGCTCACCGTCTTTATTCTTTCCTGAGCTAACCTTGCTCACCTTCTTGTTTTCGACCCCGAATCAAGGGTGTCTTTCCACCTTCTTTCGACCGGCGCATGCTGGGGGGGTCCTGGGAGTGTCCCTATTGTGTTGCAGGGACTGATGTGTGCCTCGCACTGCCGATGGTCTCCTCCAGTGTGTCGTCAGAAGCCAGCCGCTTCGGACCTTAGTCAGGGAGTGCGGCATGGATGCAGGGATCGGACTCTGCATTGCCACGGTGCGACCCCCAGCACGTCCGGCACATTTTGTGTATCGGTGCTGGGCAAACGGAGGTTCGGGCCCCGGAGTACCGGGGTAGGGGTGTCTTATCTCCTACGGGGGGTAGACCTCCGAGGGTGTACCCGCTCTCGGCCGATGAAGGGCCGCCTCTTGATGCACGACTCGCTGGTTACAAAACAGTATGGATTGTTAACTGCAAAACACGAATCTTAGAAAGGAGAACGAACAGGCTGCTTTTAGGCGCAGCTCACTTGTGCATAGGTCTCCGACCTCAAAGTCTGGGACGCCGACGGTTGGAATTAAAACCTCCCCTCCGCCGGTCCCGTTCAAGGCTGCTGGTGTCGCTGGATCATCGGCCGTAACCGAAAAGGAGAAAGATGAGGTTAATCTGGGTATGGGTGTGACCGAGCCGGTAACACCTCTAGCCAGGATGCAAGGAATCCCTCCCAGGAAGAGCCCTCTTCGTGCGGCATTCGAGCTGCAAATGCTTCGGCAGCAGCAGGACAACGCCCACGAGGAGGAAGACTCATGTCTGAAGAAGATGAAAGTTCTTTTGAAGGAGATGGCCAAGGTCCTCCTAATTCAAAAGAACGTAAACAAGGCGATACAAGAGGGGATTCCGAAACTCGAAGATTCTCTAGAAGAAATCTAGGAATGCCGGAAAATCAGGCTAAAGGCAGTGAAGCAGGAGCGCGACGTCACGAACCGAGTCATCTCTGCTTCACCTCAAGCTCATCTGGCTGAGTCCCAGACTCAAGACAGAAAGCGAAAGAAGAGGCAGAGCGGTTCTTCGCCGGGAAGCCCTGAGCTTGTTGAGGTGGACTCAGTGCCAAGACCGGTTTTTGTCACTGCGGCATCGCAGACATCTCCTGTCCAGGCTACTCAATCCGCCCCGGGCGCTGCCGTGATTCCAGCGGCTACTCCTGCAGAGGTTCCTGCCTTGGCAGCAAACTTTGCCTCAACACCTTTGGAGGGCTGGAAGACGCGCCTCTCTAAAAAGGAAAGGAGGAGGCAGAAGCAAGCGACGGCAGTTTCGAAAAGTGCGTCGAGGGTGGAGCGGACGCAAGTCTCAAACCCGGTTGGGGAAGCCTCTGGCAAGTCTGTCAGAAAGCCTAAACAACCCAGGCCTAAAAAGCCCAGGACAGAGGCAATTTTGATCAAGCCCTTAGGGGGGCGATCTTTTGCCGATGTTCTGGGTCAGATTAGATCGCAGGCCAAAGCGGAAGAGACTGACACCGTTATCAAGCCTATTCGGCGAACCCAGAACGGGGATGTCCTCCTCGAACTGGGGAAGTCGAGTGACAAGATTGGTTTTGCCGCTCCCCTCAAGACTGCACTTGGGGACAAAGGCTCCATCAAGGCCCTAGAACCGAAGTGCTCGGTCGAGATTAGGGACCTTGATGCCCTCTCCACCGAAGAGGAGGTGACCCGTGCGATCCAGGTGGCACTCCCAGAGATACCGGTTGATGGAGTGAGGGTATGGCTGACAAAGCCTAACCTAAGTCAACTCCGGATGGCTGTTGCTGAGATGGGCGAAAAGCACGCCAATAAGCTGCTTAGCCTTCAGCACCTCAGAGTCGGTTGGGTCAGTTGCAGGCTCAAACGGAGGGTGGTAGTTTCGAGATGCTTCCGCTGTCTCGGTTTCGGCCACTCCTCCCGAAACTGTAAAAAGCCCGACAGGAGTGCCAACTGCTTCAAGAGTGGAAGCCAGGGCCACAAAGGCAAGGAATGTTCCTCGAGCCCCTCCTGCTTCCTCTGCAAGGATTCAGGCTCCAGTGCCCTCGGTCACTTACCCGGGTCTGGTCAGTGCGGTGCTTTCAGAGCCGCACTTGAACAGGCAAAAGGCAGCGGCCGGTAATTCGCATCCTCCAGGCCAATCTTCATAGATCCTGGGGAGCTGATAACCTTCTAGATCAGCTCGCCCGAGAACTTGGTGCTGACGCGTGCTCCTTATCAGCGAACAGTATCGGGACAGAGACCCAAACATTTGGATCTCCGACAGCCTCGGTACTGCTGCATTTTGGGCACGTAATACACAGGATGTCTTGGTGCGGAGTCACGGGCGCGGCCGAGGATTCGTCTGGGTTCGGTGTAGGGACGTGACTATCTTCAGTTGCTACCTCACACTCAACGAGGCCGTCCAGGACTTCCGCCACAAGATAGATAGTCTAGAGGAGTGCGTTCTCGGCACCACCGGGCATGTCGTCATTGGTGGCGATTTCAACGCCAGGGCCGTCGAGTGGGGAATGCCCTCTACCAGCTCCCGGGGGAAATACATCCTGGATTTCATTGCCAGGGCCGGTCTTGTCGTCCTCAACCAGGGCGACACACCTACTTTTCGGCGCCCCAGGCAGAGAGGCACGATCCCCGACGTCACCTTTGCGTCTGAGTCGCTCCTTCCGAGGATCTCTGGCTGGAGGGTTGTGGAGGACTACACGGGTAGCGACCACCAATACGTCGTGTATGACCTGCATGATCAGGCAAATCGTCGAGTTTCCGCATCTCGGGAAGGGCCACGCCGGTGGAACACCAACAAACTGGACGTGGTCAAGTTCACCGAAGTCATCTCTCGGGGAGCGCAGGGGAATCCTGGTGAGGCTGGGGCCGAGGCACTAGTAACATCCACGATGGAACTGATCGTCTCGGCCTGCGACCAGTCTATGCCGCGAAGGAAACCCCGACGCGACAAACAACCCGTTTACTGGTCGACTGAAGAGATTGCGGAACTCAGAAGAACATGTTTAAGAACTAGACGAGCCGCCACTAGAGCGAGAATTCCCGCAGACAGAGTTCGTAAGTCGGAGGCCTATAAAGCTGCGAGAAAATCTCTCCGCCAGGCGATCAACAGGAGTAAGGCGAATAGCTGGAGGAGACTTCGTGACGACGTTGACTCCGACCCGTGGGGCCTGGGTTACAAACTTGTAACACAGAAACTCGGCGCCCGCTCTCCACCTTCCATCATGGAGGGCGCCACCATGGGGAGGATCGTCGCTGCGTTGTTTCCTGAACATCCACAGCGACCGCCGGTTGACTTCGGACGGGTAGAGGACATTCCACTCTTCACCTTCGAGGAGCTGGAAACCTCCGTTCTCTCCCTGAAGAGCAACAAGGCTCCTGGCCCGGACGGGATTCCCAGTGAGGCTTTAAAGAAAGTATTTTCAATCAACGCTGACTTGTTGTTGAGAATGTACAATGCCTGTTTGGTAGAAGGGGTGTTTCCGGCTCCCTGGAAAACAGCCAGGCTTGTACTGATCAGCAAGGGCAAAGGTGATCCCGAGCTGCCGTCGTCCCACAGGCCTCTCTGCATGTTGGACACGGCTGGGAAGCTGTTCGAGAAGCTGATCCGTTCCCGCCTGACTTCTGCCGTGGAAGCTGCCGGGTACTTATGCCCCCGTCAGTACGGCTTCAGAAAGGGACGGTCAACGATCGACGCTGTCACCGAAGTTCAGAGAGCTGTGGAGAGAGCCGAGAGCCACAACCATTTCTCCCGCCGAGTAGTGCTTCTCGTTACGCTTGATGTCAAGAATGCCTTCAACTCGGCGAGGTGGGTCGATATGTTGGATGCGCTTCGCAACACCTTTCGTATTCCTGCATATCTGTTGCGGCTCATCGAGGATTATCTACGCTCTCGAAGCCTGATTTATGACACGAGGGACGGAACGCGGACGGTGGAAGTCACTTCTGGTGCCGCACAAGGTTCAATACTCGGCCCGGATCTCTGGAACGTTGCCTATGACAGCCTCCTGAGGTCCGAGATGCCTGAGAAAACCACTTTGGTTGGGTACGCCGATGACGTCGCAGCTCTCATAGCTGCACGCAACGTTGAGCTGGCCCAACTAAAGTTGAACCGAGTCATGCGTGTGGTCAACACCTGGATGTCAGATCACGGTCTCTCGCTTGCTCTCAGTAAGACGGAGATTGTGATCCTCACGAAGAAGAGGATCGACACCGTCGTCCCACTCCGAGTGGGAAGGGAGGTGGTCACATCAACTCGTGCCGCCAAATACCTCGGGGTTATGGTGGACACCAAGTTAAGCTGGAGGGATCAGATCTTCCGTACGGCGGACAAGGCCGCTAAGGTAGTCACTTACCTTAGTAGGCTGATGGCCAATGTCGGGGGTCCCCGATCCAGCAGAAGACGTCTGTTGATGTCCGCGGTCCAGTCCGTGCTCCTTTACGGGGCAGAGATGTGGGCAGGCGCTCTAGATAAGGAGTGCTACAGGTTGCGACCCGCCCGAGTTCAGCGTCAAGCTGCGCTTCGGGTGTGTTCCGCCTACCGGACAGTGTCCGAGCCTGCCGTCCTGGTGGTCGCCGGAGTCATCCCCGTCAAGCTCTTGGCAGGGGAGAGGAAAGCGATTTATCAGAGACAAGGCGAGATAGGCAAGGACACGGCAAGAACAGAAGAGCGCTCCCGAACCTTCCAGCAGTGGCAACACAGCTGGGAGCACGACACCCGAGGACGATGGACTGCGCGACTTATCAAGCAGGTCCAACCATGGGTGGAACGGCGGCATGGGGAGGTGGACTACTACCTGACCCAATTTTTGACAGGTCACGGCTATTTTCGGTCGTACCTGAACCGGATGGGAAAGACCGGTTCACCGGACTGCATTTATTGCCCGGGTGTTCCCGACGATGCGGAACACACATTCTTCCGCTGTCCCCGTTGGGAAGGGCCCCGCCTGGAGGCCACACAAATCTTTGTAGCATTTTCGGTGGACTCGGTCTGCCAAAAGATTTTGGAGGATGAGGGCAACTGGGATTGTTTGTCACAGTTCGTCCGGGGCATCCTCCTGGAAAAGAAAACCGATCTGGACCGCGAAGTGGCTCAGACCCCTTGATCGAGCGGCTGGATAAGGAGCGAGCCCCACGGGCGTAAGCCAAATTTAGGCCTAGCCTGACGTAATGTGATAAACAATTCCAGGTTAGATTCCTAAAGAGTAGAGGAGGTTTTTTAGTGGGTGAACCCGTTTTTTAGGGGAGCCCCACACTACAGGCTGGCTACCTGTGTGCGTAATGCATTTTTCCGCCTCTCCCTCAAAAAAAAAAAAAAAAAAAAAAAACGTTTTTACTTTTACAAACTGGTTTGTTTATTTGTAATTCACTTAATTTATGTAAGTTAGTGATAAAACGTTTGGAATTGGGTATTAGATTTACCGGAAACTAATAAAAACAATAAATCTATTTTTTTATGAACAAAGGTCAAACGACATCGGGTGTGCCTTCGTTTTGGATGGGCGTCCGCCTATAACCTGTAAATTTGAAACATGTTTATTGCAGTTATTTACCAAATGTAAGCTGGTCGTAGTTAAAGTAGTTTGTACAACGATTGCATTAGGCTTTATACAATCTATGCATATAAACTACTATTATTAAATTGTATTGGGAAATAGGTTATGGATATTGCAGGACCTAATCGTCTTTCTCACTAATATTATAGATCATTTGCTTTTGAAATCATGAAACTAAACTAAAAAATGAAGCAATCATCCAATGTGAAAATTGCGCAATTTCTATTTTAACATTGTTTTCTTTAAATGCGGAGATCTCATGGGTGTAGAACCTGTATTTTAATGTGACTCTTGTACGTTTAAGCACAGAATTCATTTTTCTGTGTTTTAAGACCTCATTATTCAAAGGATCTGAATTAGGTTTAATAATGTACCTCTTTATGAAGTTCCTTGTATTATTGGTACTAATTGTAACAGTCGTAGATAGACCGAGGGCACTCTACGAGCAATTTATCTTCCAGACCTCACAATAAATACAAATAAATGTAATAAATATCTTTAATTTTATCCACTAAGTAAATCATTTCTATTAAGTAATCGACTTACTTGGTTGTTGAGTAATCAATTTAATTTATATATGTTACACTCAATTATCGAATGCGGACAATGTCCGAAATTTTACCCACACCGCGACGTGCACAATGCAGAATACCCGCATTTTATTGTGGCATTGGCCGAAGCAAAATACCCAGACCGCGGAGTGGGTAATTTTAAGAGCGCAAAATCCGAAATAAACACGTTCTTCGGCGGTTGAGTAAAACCACGAAACACACTCTGAGACGAGGGTAAATTTGATTGCTCTCTTCGTGGTGTGGGTATTTGTAGTTTGCGCAAAAGCCGAAGAGCGTTTTTCACGGGCCAGACGTGCAGGTTCAAACATGTCTCCACCAACTACTCCTATAGCAATAAAATCAAAAAGTCACTGTTGATGCGCTGTCTCGATACACTACGCAGTCGTTCAGTGGGAAAGTGGTAACTTGAGGTTCAGCTTATGTTAAAGTGCTTGTGTTTTGTGGTTTTGTTTGAAATAAGAATGATTTAACAACTATAAATAAATAAATAAATAAATAAATAAATAAATAAATTTTTTATTGCTGTAGGACAATACAAGTATTGCATAGCATGCGTCAACAAACATTAGGAAAATGAACACACTCATAGTGTAAAAAACATAGTTGAAAAAGTTGAAAAAGTACCAGCCAGAGATCACCATTGAAAATTTAAAAGGACTCAGGCCGACGTCTCCCCTGAGTTGTGGTTCATGAACTCGTCCACCGAGTAGGGAACTGTTTAACTTTTGTTTAAAATTAACTGATTTTAAGGATTAACTATATTTTACTGATAACGTTCTTACATTGTATACGTTTCTTCTTTATAAACATTCATGTTTGTCACTTTTATCCGTATAAAAAAAAAAAAAAAAAAAAAAAAAAAAAAAAAAAAAAAAAAAACAATTTAGCTACTTTTATTACTAATGTACTTATGATACGTTTAAATCATTTTAGCGAATTTCATGAAAACTTTATTGGCCTAGGGCCTAGGGCCTAGGGAATACTCTTAAATTAATAGTTACGTTTTGACCTAAGCCAAGAACCAAGGTATTTTTTCATTTTGATGAGAATAGAAGCCAAAAGCAATGTTCACTCAAATTTCAGTGACTTTGGTGTTCTTAAGATAATTGTTTCAAGCAAAATATTTGTGTTTATTTTACTTATTTATTACATATTCCTATTAGAAGCTGTGTAAGCAAGCTATTCGGCGTTTGCGCAAAATACAAATACCCACAAAGCGACGTGTGCAATTAAATTTACCCACGTCGCAGTGTGGGTATAGTTATTTTACTCTACAGCCGAAGAACGCGTTTATCTCGGCATTTGCGCCCTTAAAATTACCCACTCCACGGTCTGGGTGTTTTGCTTCGGCCAATATCCTAATTCAATGCTCACTCCTGAGTATTGAATTAGTATTGAATGTGAGTATGCACTGTCCACACCTCGGGGTGGGTAAAAGTTTCGGGCGATGTCCAAATTCGGCAATTGAGTGTAACATATATTTTAATGTAACTTAGTTAAGTAATAATGTGAAATTTAACAATATTTCCACGGTGTTAACTAATCAGCAATCTCAATCACTCCTTATTTATATTCCAAAACACGTGCTTCAATAAAAACTGTTTCATTACAATGTCGAGCGAATGCGTTACCATTATGGCGGAACGTTATGCGATATAACATTTTAATATCGCGAGGTTGGCGAGATGCAGGACCGAAATATCAGTCGCCAGGATACCAAGCTTATTGCTAGATTCCTCGAAATATGGTGTAATTAAATCAACATCAACTGCGTTCAGATCGCCTCTTCTAAGTAACATGTCTCTTCTCATACACGTGTAAAACGAAAATAACTTTCTTTACAACTGAATCATTTAGGTCCAGTATTACAATCTTGCATTTTATTTTTGAGAATCGCGCAAAATTAAAGCACTGAATTATTTATCAACATTAAAACGTATATGTCCAAATTTTTGTGAATAAAGTCCATGACTATTTCTGACAGTTTTCACGACGATGACCTTCAGGTACTGCATTGTGGTCCCGTCTTCTAGTAGAAGAAATAACTTTTCTTATTTGTCTTGTTTGGACTAGGTTTTTATTCTTTATAGACCTTAAAATCCTTTATCAGCTATGGACTTTAATCCTATGTTCATCTCGTGCAACCACAAAAATCTAAGTAATAAACTCTAAAAAATTACATAAAAACCTTTCAATGTTTACATAAAATATAAAAAGGACTAAAGAATATATTACACATATGTTGTGATGGAATTGTTAAATATGTTCTAAATACAATAGGAAATAGAACTCTTTAAATGACAGTTTGTCAATTTGATCCTTTCATTGCGCTTAATACAATTTTACAATTTATTAAAAATTAAATTGATATTAGATGCAGCCAATAGCCAGCCAGCTTAGCAAGTTTTATGTTAAATGTCCCGTCCGCGTATTATGTGTTACTGGTAGTTAAGTTTTTAAAAGTTATACTTCACATCAAGTATGACATTTTTACAATATCCCTGATCATGGAACAGTTTGTTGGGTATACGTCTTTTACATAAATAATTAGAACTGTTGACTGAAGGTATGCATAAGTAATTTTTTCAATATATAGTCAATATTACAGTTCTGGAGGTACAAATACATATGTTACACTCAATTGCCGAATCCGGACAATGCTCGAAATTTTTTACCCTCTCCGCGATGTGGACAATGCGGAATACCCTCATCGCGGAGTGGGCATTTTATTCGAACATTGGCCAAAGCAAAATACCAAGACTTCGAAGTATGGGTAGTTGTAAGTGCTCAATTGTCAAAATAAACACGTTTTTCTGCGTTTGAGTAAAACAACGATACCCACAACCCGATGTGGATAAATTTGAGTGTGGGTATTTGTAGTTTGCACAAACGCCAAATAGCCTGCGTACGCAACTTATGAGAAATCAATAATAAATTAGTAACAAAAACTCAAATCTTTTGATTAAAACAAATTTAAGAACACAAAATTAAAATATAATAAATACATTATAACTAAAAGTTGCCTAATTTATTTTAATTTATGAATAATACCTTTAAAAGAGAATTACAGGAATGCTTATAAAGTAGAAACTTAATCACTAAAGTTAGAATAACGTAATCACTAAAATAAAGTTAATCGAGTATTATTGAAAATATTTAAAAGGCTTTTGTTTATTAATATTTCTTATACAAATACTAAGTAGAAGACGTCTCCTTTTCCAATTTTTTGTTTGACAAAAATGCTTCCATGACATTTGGCATTGCAATAGGCATTGCACTTTATGTTTGATTTAACGCATTTACAAAATTTACGCACACAGTCCTTCTTACAATTTCACCCTTTGCGTAGAGTATCATGACGGCTCGCCGACAGTGTCTCTTATTTCTAGGAGTTGTGGGAGGAGGGGGTAACATGTCTAGGACTGTACGTCGCTGGCCCCTGAGTAAACGCTATTCGACGTTTGTGCAAACTACAAATACCCACACCGCAACATGGACAATAAAACTTGCCCATGTTGGGTTGTGGGTATCGTAGTTTTACTCAACCGCGTGTTAGAACGTGTTTATTTGCGCACTTACAATTACCCACTCCGCGGTTTAAGTAT
This sequence comes from Neoaliturus tenellus, assembly GCA_030545055.2. Lineage (NCBI taxonomy): Eukaryota > Metazoa > Arthropoda > Insecta > Hemiptera > Cicadellidae > Neoaliturus > Neoaliturus tenellus. Next base: position 90,588,081 of record CM061535.1, read on the forward strand.
TTTGCTTTGGCCAATGCCAAATCAAAATGCCAATCGTCGCGGAGTGGGTAAATATTTCGGGCATTGTCCGGATTGATATATAATATATACATGTATATGAAGTGGAGTTCTCATTGGATGATAAAATTTCCTGGGTATTACTTGAAACGGTGTTTATTTCTAAATAAATGATTCAACATCCTAACCACTGGCACAGTTTGAGAACATATATAATTCCAAAATGACATTTCTAAAACATTTATATAAAATTTCAGCATCTCAAAATAAGCTGGCTAATCTGTAAATTTTAGGAAAATAGACTGTTCAATTTAAAGTAAAAATGCCACCAAATCATCTTGTAAAAATATCCATTCCTTTATTTTATATGCCATTAATGCATTAATTATATTATAAAACATTTTAAAACCTGTATAGAAATGAAGTGGACACTATGAAAACTTAAAAAATTAGTACGTTTTTAGCTAATTCAGGATAAAAATTAAATTCATTAGAGACACTGCCTTTAATAGAAGTTGACAAAAGGATTAACCCAGTTGAACTGGGGAATATCCAACGGACATTTTAAAGAGTAATTTAAAGATTTGCTGCCAATAAATGCAGAGATAAAAGTTCCAGAATTATTCTTTTAATGTAGTATTTAATGATTTATAAAATCAAGTTTGACCCTTATGTCAAGGAATTCAAACAAGGATTGGGTTTATATTTGTATATTATAAATACTTAATAATATTACAAATAAAATTTTATCAGAATAAGAACTGTAACTAGCAGCACGGTAAAATGAAATTCATTATAAATTCTCAGTTGTGTTGTAAATAGTTATGAGTCTGTTCATATTTGTCTTGGCCTATTTCATATCGTATATCTTACCATTACAAATATATCACTCAAATAAACAGTTAAACTCTTAAAGGCTAAAAGTAAAAAAAATCCTGGGTCAAATAAAAAGCAGGACAGAGGGGATCGATGGAGGAATTTTTATGGCTAAAAGAAACTTATCAACCTATCAGGTGACATATCAAAAATTAGTTTTAGTCATATATTAACGACGTCACTTAGAATCCTGTCTATTTTGTAAAATTAGTCACTTGATGAAATGTACATTGATATAAATCACATATAAAAATGTAATTTTTGAAAGAGGTTACAACGAAGCGCATTTGATTATACGACTAGTTTCATAAAATTAAAACACAACCTACCCAACAAATTCAACTATAACAAACATTTTTTTCTTTGAGTCTCAAAAATCCGTCAGTGATTTATCTGTCATGCCTTGAGTAAAACAAAATTTTACATGAGGTTTACTTTGGCCTAGACACACGACTCGTTAAAACTCATTGAGTTTTAATTTTCCTCATACACAATATAAACCGAATTATTTTATTTTCAGCTTTTAATGTATAACTTTATAAACTTTCAAAAAGGGGGGTTGACATACCTTAATATTTGCTTTAATGAAACGGAGAACAATATTCTTCGAACAGACACTGTAAACACGGAGCGCATGGAATCCATTAAATGTTAGTTTTTCATATTGATGTAAACCCCGTTAAAGTTTACCTCCACCTCCGTGGTGACAGAAACCTAAACTTTCTACCAACTTTCTTACGTGTCTGGAAAGCTCAATGCCATCAATCCTACATTCTCCATTACTGACTATATTTAGTAGGTAGTGAGAATGACACCACACCAAATTTATTTTTAATTTCTAAATTGTTAGTAAAAAATAGAATGGTTATTTGGACCACGTTATAATAATTATTACCACTGATTCTTGAGCCACTAAAAGCCCTGAACTCCCTTCGTTTTTTCATATGGATGCTAAAAATTTTTCAAGTTTAAGACACAGACATTTTACAAATTACATTGAAAATGTTTGTTTATTTCCAGCTAATATTTATTTGAGGACCAAGTGTTACGTCACGTTACGTTAGATTCTCGCAACGCATAGTTTACAGGTTTATAAATAGTACAGCGCAATATAAAATAAGTCATTATAATAACCAAGTCTTTTAATTCTAGCAAAAGTATAAAATATATACAGTTTAAATATTTTTTGTATAAAGATTTGAGAGTAAAAAGAGTTAACATGCAAAATTGATGAAACAGTACTGTATAATAAATCTAACGAAATTTGTCTAAGCATTTATAAACAAAAGCCATTTTATTTCTAAATAATAGTGTAATTGTAGACGTATGAAAAACTTGAAACACAACATGTTGGTTTGTAAACAAGTATCTCAGAGCAGATCTCGCGGAAAATTAAACTAGGAGCACCTAATTAAGAGTCTTCATCACCCCTGCAAAAAACGTCGAAAACATGCGTTCGTAGTCCCCTGTTTCGGACGACATTTTTGAACCAATTTTATTGACAGTGGTCTTAAACTGTTCAGAAAGAGTGCCCGCGTGTCTCTATTACCTCATAATAATAAAAAACGTACATTGAGGTACCTAAAAATACAGTTAAAAAAGGGAAAAATTACTTGATTTTCAACAATTTTTTAAAGTAATTTTAAGAAACCATATCGATTTAACGAGGTACAAGAGACACGCAGGCACTCTTTCTGAACAGTTTAAGGCCACTCTCATTCAAATCGGTTAAAAAATGCCGTCCGAAACAGGGGACTACGAACGCATGTTTTGAGCAAAAAACGGGGTCTGCGAATTTGCCCGTTCGAGGCGCTACTAGCCTTTTCGCAAACGTCGTCTTTCTCACTAACACAAGCACACACACACAAACATTATCGCATTATAAATCACTCAGTGATGTTGTGGGACACATTCCTCGTATTTATTTGAATGCTTCTTTATCCATCTAAATTACACGTATAATTCAATTTTAGAACACGTGTGTTTATACATCCAGCACAATGGTTCATTGGCGATAGTTTTTTTTTTTTTTTTTTTTTTTTTTTTTATGTACGAGCAGTTCATTATTTGCACTATACGGTACATAATACAGTTTTTACAGTACATAATACAGACAACTAGTAATGTGTAAGTGTATTTTCAACCCATCACAGATGAGATTCAAAGCCTAAACCGTTCATAAATTTTTCTAATGACAGTGTTTACAAATACTGTAACACCGGAAGTGCGCGAAATACGATTCCGCTTGATACCACCTGAAGTGAAGGAAATTCCTTTTTATAAGGCCGGCGACACACTACCGGACTTTCCATCGGACCGTATATCGGACCAAGCATCGTACCGAGCATTACATCGTAAAGGGACGTAAATTTACTCCGAACATTTCGCCGAGCAAGACATCGGACCGAGCATCGTACCGTACATTACATCGTAAACGGATGTAAATTTACTCCGACCATTTCGCCGAGCAAGACATCGGACCGAGCATCGTACCGGACATTACATCGTAAAGAGACGTAAATTTACTACGAACATTTCGCCGAACAAGACATCGGACCGAGCATCGTACCGGACAAATCCACCAAGCGAGGTGAAGGAAGTTTAGAGAGATATAGGGAGCGTAAGTCATAGGGCGCTAGACGATGGGGTGGAGAAGGGAGGGGCTTTCCATCCCAGGCGTTCGGGGCCACGCTCGGTACGGAGCAAAATTTACCTAGACACACTACCGTACATCGAACCGTACACCTGTCCAATCTTTTCTTTGATGTTTCGCCAGAAAACCACCTCCAGAGCGCTCGGCCCGATGTGCGGACCCCTGCTGACACACTTCCGGACTTGCTGTTTGTTTTTGCTCGGTACAATGCTCTGTGCGGTGCTCGGTCCGGTGAAAAGTCAGGTAGTGAGTCGCCGCCTTAAAAGACAAGTCTCTCACTAGTTCATCACTAGCCTAATCCTCCAATTTTTTCGTTACGCAAGAGAGTTGAAATTTTGTAGGGCCTACACTGATTTGTTCAGTTTTCAATAGGATAACGTGATGATGAAGCAATTAAAATGCAAATAAATCTTAGGCAGTTCTGTTAATAATGTTAGGAGGGAAAAATTATCTCACCTGGGCATATTTCATCATCATCCGAATATTTTGTTATAGTTGTTCTAATAAAAATACCGACATTTGCGTTTGAATTTTCAAAATTATTATGATCGGCTGATCATATTTAATTACTTTAATTATGTATTTTGTTCTTAGACTCTGGGCCAGAGTCTCATTGACCAATATTTAATTAGAGCCTTCCATGGTCTGAGAGAAAAGCGGTACGTTCGCATATTATTCAAATTACAATTATTTTATACTGCTTTACAAAAAAAACTTAAAAGTAAAATCCAGTGAAGCCACTATGCTTTACAAATTTAACGTACTATTGTAAAAGAGCGGCACCGAAAACCACAGCTATAGTAGGATTCACGAAAATAGTCCGATGAGAGGCGAAACATTGTTGCCAAATTTATCCTGAAACACATTTTTATACTGTATTACACATGGTAAACATAACCACAAATGACAACATTGCAGGGCGAGAGGGGGTGAGGGGGGACACAGCTGTTTAAATTTCCATCGGACTATTTTCGTGCATCTTACTAGTAGGATTCACGAAAATAGTCCGATGAGAGTTAATACATTGTTGCCAAATTTATCCTGAAACACATTTTTATACTGTGTACACATGGTAAACATAACAACAAATGACAACATTGCAGGGTGAGAGGGGGTGAGGGGGAACACAGCTGTTAAAATTTCCATCGGACTATTTTCGTGAATCTTACTATAGATGTTTCGACTTTCAAACACTGGGACTAGAAAAATAAATGAAAACAACTTAATGGTTCCAAGCAATTAGTAAACAAAATTGTAATTTTAATTAGGCTATTTAATTAAATATATTACTAGTTATAAGTATACGAATGTAACTCGTTTAACTCTTTCATAATTCGGTTAGTTCGAATAAAATTATCAATCTAGGCCCTATACGCAATTTACCATACATTACAAGAGGTTGATTATGTCCTTTGTTAGTGGGTGTCAACTAATTGTTTTTGGTGTGCGAGGGTTGCCTCTATACGTTGCGTCAGATTATTCTAAAGAAAATAATTGCTTTAGTCCCATCATTTTAAAATTATTTATTTTGTTTCGTTACTGTATTGTCTGATCATTCTGGTTCGCGAACTCATTCAAGTAGATACTGCCTTACACCCCTGACCTAAATTAAATCTAAATCGGAGGTTCCGTCCAAACGCTATCACTAATATAATAATTGAAAACCATTAATTAATTGTAATCGCTGTAAAATTTTAATCGGCTGTATTGAAATGGAAAAGTTTGAGCCTAGTATTAATAATAATTTAAAATACTCTTCAAATGTAGACAGGACGACGCTACAGCAGCATCGGACTGGCCGAACTCTCATTGTAGCGAGTCTGCGCGTGCGTGTGTTGGACGTCGCAGTCCGATGTTTTTAGAAATGTACCCGCGCCTCACCCCTCGCCCTAGTTGGGCGCACCTGACTGTACTAGGACAGTTGTAATGGAAATCAGAGTGTACGAAGGATATTTTACCAAAGGTGATGAAGACTCTTAAGGCCCCTAATTAAGAGCAATTCATGACTCTTCACACAGTGTGTTTTAAAACTCTTAAAACGGCTTTGGTTTTCATAAAAACCTAAGGAAAGGTTTACACGTGTTATACCTCAACATAATCATAGTACCCTTACTTTATTATAATTATTATTAACATAATTATGATACTTAAGGAAGTTCAGTGCATTTGGTGGCTTAAAAATCAGTGGTAAATATGATTATAATGTTTGTTTTAATTGGCCTAATTCACTAAGTGCAATCACAGATTCACACTGAATCCAATACCAATTACCAAAACTTGGTTTGATGGTAATACTGAACAAGTCTTTGAAGATGTGATTTTTTACCTTCTCTTCTTCACTTCTTTTAGGTCTTCTTAGTTTTTAGCGTATTACCCTAAAGGGAATACACTACTACGATAGTAGCCATGGTAAGACCTACACCGTGACCATGTTACTTTTTCATTTTGAGGTCCCCAGAAGCCAAAAACACCATTCGTTAATTTTCATATATATGTAAATATATATGATATATATATATATATATATATATATATATATATATATATATATATATATATTTATAAATTTATGTTTACGTGATACTGATAACTATATAAGAGACCTCCGATTTTGATGGAATTTTGTGTGAAGTTGTAAGACCAAATCTTTTTTCATGAGTTCACGAACCAGCATGATCGGGATATGAGAACGGGATTTCATAGGATTTCAGAGGGGTCAAAAATGGGTTTTTACGGTTTTGGGCCTCAATATTAAAACATAAACAACTTTAAATAGAGGGATAACAAAAAAAATTAAAGAACAAACAAATTAGTATTTTTGACATCATAAAGATGTTAATTAAAGCATCGAACCCTAATTTTCACTAGGAACTGGTCCACTTCTAGGAACTGGTGACTGAGTTATTTACACCATTTTGTTGTTTTTCAAATTAGTATATTGATTTTTTACTTGGCTTAACATATAACAGAGAAAAACAAAGAAACATTGGGGGGTGATGTTGTTCGCGTCCGCAGCATTCCATTAAAGTTGCACGTACTCCCCGGGTGGTGCTAAACGAACAACAACTTTGGCAGCTGAACTGTCACACACAGTGATCTCTCAGCTATGCCAGCTGCCAGACAAAATCCAAACGGCCCTTTCCAGGGCCAATTTAGAAATTTAGGCTGTGTTTTAAATGTTTGTCATTTTAACGTAGAGGGTCTGAGCAAATCTAAAAGTGACTGCCTCAGCAAGGTGCTGCTTGAAAATGAGGTCGATGTCCTCGCACTGCAAGAAACACACGCAGAAGACTTAGAAAACAGTGCGAGGGGCAACATCCCAGGATATAGGCTGGTGGAGGAAATAGGTCACAGGGTCTACGGAGTGGCGACGTACGTTAGACACGACATAGACGACGTATCAGTCTCCCACAAAAGTTGTGATAACAACATATTTGTTGTTGCTGTTAAGGTGTCTGCGACTACTATTGTTAATGTCTACAAACCACCAAACACCCAGTGGTCAGACACAGTTCTCCCAACTTTTGAACATCCTGTGGTATATGTAGGTGACTTCAACAGTCATCATACCCAGTGGGGATACTCGTCCGATGATGACAACGGCACTCGTCTTTCAAGCTGGGCTGAAAATAACAACCTTTTCTTGGTATATAATGCCAAGGACCCACACACCTTCCATTCAGCCCGATGGCGGCGTGGGTACTCTCCAGACTTGTGCTTTTGCTCCCGTGAACCATCAGCAACACCCGTGCCTACTTCCAGGATGGTCCTAGGTGCATTCCCCCACTCTCAGCACAGGCCTGTAATAATATCAGTGGGAATGCAAATTCCACTAGTGAGATCTTTTCCTCGGCCTAGATGGAACTTTCATAAAGCTGAGTGGGAGGCCTTCTCATCAAGGCTTGATAGCGGCATCAGGTTCATCCCCTCTAAAATAAAAAACTATGATCGGTTCACACGTCTTGTCCTGTCTTCCGCTAAGGCGACAATCCCAAGAGGTTTTAGAAAAGAATACATACCAGGATGGAGCAGAGAGTGCGAAGATCTTTACAGTGAGTTTACAGACACTGCTGACAGAGATGTAGCTGACCAACTACTTAACTCTCTCGACAACTCCAGGAGAGAGAAGTGGGTGAAAACTGTCGAGAACCTGAACTTCACCAAAAGTAGTCGGAAAGCTTGGTCTCTACTCAGGAAACTCTCCACTGGTAAATCAAGTGAAAAACACGATGCCTCACAGCCTAGCCCTCGTGAAATTGCAAAACGCCTCTCCGTACTTTCAAAACCTGTGCGTACGTCTGCAGACAGAAAAATTAATTTCAAGCTTAATGAGATAAAGGAGAGTCGGCAAGCACCCTTGGAAGTCTCTAGACCCTTCACTTACGACGAGCTGGAAGTGGCGATTGATGCGATGCCAATTGGCAAAGCAGCAGGTCTGGATGACATTTTCCCGGAGTTTATAAAACACTCGGGTAACAAGGCTAGACAGTGGCTTCTGGAAGTTTTTAACACCACTCTGAAAACCGGCGACATGCCTGGGATATTTAGAAAATCCAAGATCATAGCTATCCTGAAGCCCGGAAAGGATCCAAAACTGCCTGAAAGTTATCGGCCTATAGCTCTTTTAAGTGTTTGTTATAAGCTGCTAGAGAGGTTGATTTATAACAGAATTCTCCCTATTCTCAATGCCAGCATCCCTGTCGAACAAGCTGGATTTAGGCCTGGTCGCAACTGTTGTGACCAGGTTTTAGCTCTGACTTCTTTCATTGAGGATGGGTTTGAGCGAAGACTGAAAACCTCCGTGGCTTTTTTAGATCTGACTGCAGCATATGACACTGTCTGGAGAAAAGGCCTCCTAGTTAAATTTTACGACCTTATTCCTTGCCCTTTCTTGTTGCGTCTCCTCAACTCAATGCTCTCCAATAGGATGATAAAAGTATATCTGGGACGCAGAGAAAGTACGTTTAGGCAACTAAAGGATGGCCTGCCACAAGGGTCAGTGCTCGCCCCACTGCTCTTTAATGTGTATACTGCCGACATTCCTGTAACTCGGTCCTTAAAGTTTATATATGCAGATGATATTGCATTGGCATACCAACACCAGCATTTTCGACAAGCTGAGGAAACACTAACAAATGACCTCACGACCCTCGGTGAATATTTTGAAGCCTGGAAGCTAAATCCAAACCCAACAAAAACTGAGGTTGCTTGCTTCCACTTGAATAATAGACTGGCCAACCAAAAGCTGAAAATCGTATTCAACGGTGTTGAGTTGAAACATAATGACCACCCACAGTATCTGGGAGTCACTTTAGATCGGTCTCTCACGTTTAAAAGCCACTTACAAAAAACGGCAGCTAAGGTGAGAACCAGGACTAACATTGTCCATCACCTTGCTGGCTCCACATGGGGAGCTAACGCACAAGTTCTGCGAACAACTGCTCTATCATTGGTATATTCAACTGCTGAGTACTGTGCTCCCGTGTGGTTAAATAGTGTGCACGTTAGAGAGATCGACGTCCAGCTAAACAGGACGATGAGAGCCATTAGTGGTACACTCATGGCAACTCCTGTACCCTGGCTCCCGGTGCTGTGTAATATCGCTCCTCCTGAAATAAGACGAAGGGATGCACTCATTAGGGAATACACAAAGATCTTATCTGCTCCACAGCTGCCCATCCATGATTGCCTACCCCAGAATGCGGGCCGATTGAGGTCCCGAAAACCACCTCTACGAACAGCCTCCCAGTTGATGGACTCGAACTTCACCATCCATACAAACTGGACTTCCTCCTGGGACGCTTTTCAAGGTCGGAACCATTTCCTGATAGATGACCCGACCGTAGCGGTAGGTGGTATGAATCTTCCTCGGAAGCAGTGGACTATACTCAATCGTTTCCGCACTGGAGTGGGAAGATGTAATTATTGGAAGCACAAATGGGGAATGACACAAGACCAGTCATGCGACTGCGGAGCAGAGTATCAAACTATGGAACACATAGTCGAAGAGTGCCCACTGAGTGCCTTCCCCGAAGGATTGGCCGGTCTGCATAGCTCAAGTGAAGCTGGGCTGCAATGGCTTAGCGCCCTGGATTTAGCTCTATAAAGAGAGATCTAATTTTTATTTTTTATTTTAGTGTTTAGATTTTTACTTATACTGACTCAGGTGCTCTGCATCGCAGAATTTATTTTATTATTCTTAAACCATGGTGGCTGGCTGAATGAGCCATACGATATATATATATATAACAGAGAAAAACAAAAAAATATGTTCCCCATGTTAACCTTATGAGAAAGCAACAAAACCATGTATCTCGCCTATTTATTGATATAATTTTATGAATTTTGGTATGTACAATTACTAAGTAGGGTTTAACTGATATTTTCTTACAACACCCTTATGGTGGCAAACCTACATACTCACACATATGGGGCTTATGGTGAAATTAAAATGTGCCGAATATTTATACAAATTGATATTTACCTTACCTAACCATTACATTTCCTAACAACTAACATTTCTTAACATCATTCCATGGAAGTTAACTTACATACTCATTCCTAAGGAGTTTATGGGGAAAATAAAAATCTCTAATTCCTTTAGAAATTTGCTGAGTACGCAAGTCCGTGCGACAGGGGTATTTTCTCGTCTTTTAGGCCCGCCCACACCGGAGCGGGACACCTGCGGGAACGGGACGGTTGCGGGACGATGTCCCGCGCGGGATTTTCCAACACACGTTATTTAATGTGAGCGCCCACACCAGAGCGGTACCGCTGCCGCCGTCCCGCTGCGGTACCCGATCGTCCCGCAAGCGTCCCGCAAGTTTGGAACATGTTGGATTGTCCCGCAGGTACCGCGCGGGACGCTGGGCTCATTCGGTCTCCAGACATCAGCGAAGATGGCTGAGGATGAGTGTAGTGAGTTGTTCACTGAACTTGAAGCATAAGGATTTCAAGAATATGAAATTTTCTTAATTCTGGCATCAGAGTGTGGTATTCTCCAAGTGAGTTTCTTGATAGATTAATCTCGTGAACCCAATTGGACTTCACTCTCTCAGCATTATCTCCATCCTCAGCTATTGCTAGCAATAGGAGAGCTTCTTTCTCTTGTGGTTAGGCTCATAGCAAAGTAACGCCCACATACAGCACATAAACACATACAATTCATCACATCTACGCTGTAGCACTGCTGAAAATGAACTGATGAGTCGTTTCGCGTCCCGCAGATGTCCCGCTTCGGTGTGGGCCCCCTCTTTCCCGCAACGTCCCGCTGCCGCAGGTTCCCGCAGGTCATTGACACCGTTCCCGCTACCGTCCCGTTCCCGCAGCTGTCCCGCTCCGGTGTGGGCGAGCCTAATACAATGTTTCTGCCCTGCCAGTAGGAGGCCTACTTTATTTCGTCGACACTACACTTTAACATTCTGATTGCAATTTTATAAATTCATTAAGACCTATGGAATGTCTTGGTATCCACTGGGACTGTAAGCTTTCATGGGAAAAACATGTGACCAATGTATGTAAGAAACTGACTAGAGTAGTTTTGGTCATTTCCAAATCACCCATTTGATATATGGCATTAGGCTCTGAGGTAAACCCACTTCAGCCAAAAATGCTTTTCTGTGGCAGGAAAAATTATTAAAAATATTGGCAGGAATTGGCTCAACTGAAGCTTGCAGAACAGTTTTCCCCGAGTTTGACATTGTTGCTCTTGTTTGTGTATACATCCACAGTAACCTTATTTATGTAAAAAAAAAAAACTTTGATAATTTTGATAATCAGAGCTGTTACTATAATCACAATACAATACTTAAAGAAAATTTAATATCAAATCAAATCAAATCAATTTTATTCGACAATAAAATACAAAATAATTACAAGCACTATTTACCGAATTAGTCCCACATGAGCCACAAGGCTTGTGCGTGGTGACGAGTCCTTCTTATATACGTAAATGTATAGTGCATTTAAATTATATTAATGCTAGTTCTAAAATAATTAAAGTAAATTATAGAAATTTCTTAAATCTACAAGAATTTTGGCATATGAACTTAGACATTACAGACGAAAACAATAATAAAGTTTTAGGATTAAACAACATTAAAATAAAAGTTAAAGATTCGTTGGCCTAAAAAACGCATGTTTTACATAGACGATTATTAGCTTAGATACATAAACAAGTTGATAAAATTTACAAAATTTACCTAACTACAGATAGTTAAGAACTAATCTATCACAATGAGTTTTTATCATTAAAAGAAATATAAAATAAAATATAACAATAAAATAATAAGCAACTTGGCACTTTATCATTGCGCGGAGAGTCAATTTCGGGAGTGTTGTATGAGTTTTTGTGGTAGTTTAAGTATGTTGTAGACGTAAGTTTGTAGATGTATTAGTCCAGTGGCCAGTTTCACGCTGTATGTTGAGGGGCAGTCAGGAGAGACACCGAGTACTCTGGGCCGATCTCCATCAGCCAGGCCGTGATAAGTTTTTTGTACGTCATTACCGTAACCTGCGGGTCTCTAATCTCCTGTGGAATTCTTCTGATAATAAGATTCGCCATATAGACGGCATTAGTGAAATTAATCGATTTCACAACTCTAGGGATCCGCAGGCCACCTTGCACGGCGTTCCTCGTAGGGTAACTATGGTCAATCGGCGTCAGAACTTGTTCCCTATGTGAGAAGGTGTGGACCAGTAACGTTTTGATGTATAATTGGCGTACAGTGAGCAAAGCTTGATTCTTTGAATAGCAACGTAGATGAAAATTGTCGGGGTTTCCTTAACGCCGCTTTAATTATTGACTTTTGAACAACAGAGAGTGGTTCAATTACATTTTGAAATGCATTCCCCCATACTAAAATACCGTATTGTAGCAATGATTGTACATGAGAAAAGTAAACTCTCTTTATTTCATCAAAATTTAAAATTTCCCTTAATTGATAATAAAGAGTTCTATAAGATTAGATAAGTATTTTAAGGGCAATAACTATCAACAACCAAATAATGTAACACTGTTACATAACAGTAAATTCAATATTGTAATATCGAAGTGCTTAAGGATTTTTATACAGAATATTTTTAATCTATACTCATCAAGACTGTGATATTCTGGAAAATTGTAGTAATTATTTTTCTTGTAGATTTAGTATTACGATGCCTATTTTAACATATGTTGTTTAATGGCAAATAAAAATCTTGAACCTTGAATCTCTATATGACTTTCTCAAATTTCCTTCTCTCCATTCTCCCTACTTTACTCTGTCTCCCCCCTCCCATTTACTCTGTTTCACACTATCTACACTTCCCACTTTTTTTCTACTCACTGTCTACTCTTTCTTCTAATCCACTTCCCAATGTCTCAACTTCCCATTTGTCCTTATTCCCCTCTGTCTCATGTTCCCATTGCTACCTCTTCCCTCTAGTTCCAATTCCAAATACATCCACTTTGATCCGTCTCCAATTTTTAATACTATTCCCGCTGTTTTCATAGCTTTTGAGGATAATTTGATGCCCGGGGTTTTTCTTAATGTTAAATCAAATGTCACACCCCTTTTCATTCATAAGGTAAGAGTTGAAGATAACTCAACTGCCGCAGTCTTCGTTGTGGAAAAAACACTAGCCCTCCCAATCCAATTCCCACAAAACTTGTAATTTTATAACTTGACGTACTTTTATATAATATATAAGGAGGAGGTACATGGAAATAATAATTGGGACTCAAATGCCTAGATGTCATCCAACTCCTTCGGGAATGCACGTCAACACTCCGAGAAAATCCGGAAAATTATGCACCTTGGGCAGTTCTGTTTGTTAATGATGTTACGTCAACAATGTTGTCACTGAGTCATTAAGACATCGATTTTCTTATGTAGTATGTGTACTAAGCCAAGAAGAGCTTTATCACTAATAAAATATTTTCCTTTTTAGACTCATGGTAATTTTTAACCCTTGGATGTCTTCTAGAGGGAACACATGGGTTTAAGTTTTTATTACTACATAATATATAAGTAAATTGGACTGTTTTTAACATTTACGTAGTATTTTTTAAATTTTATATCATCTTTGGACTAAGTGTCCTATAATTAATAAATAATTTAATTAGATGCGTTCCAACAATCACCGTTGTATTCTTATTTGTCACAATATTGTTATTTTGCACGCTTTTTTGTCAGTTGAATACTTAGACATCCATTCGCTTACAAAACATACTTATTATATGCATAATGCAACCTGTACACAGAGGCTTATCTTTAGTGTGACTTCTTTAACAAACACTTCCTTATCTTACACCGTGACTACACAAAGGTGACTGATTTATGGAACCATCGGTGATACAAAACTGTTAATATTAGCGGTGTTGCAGGTCTTGGTAAGAGAATTACTAACAAATATTTTTTAATATTTCATAATTTTATTTCACAAAAGGAAAATAATTATGTGTATCACATGTTTATTAGATTCATTTTCATATTTTATAGTTTTGCCTTATGCTTTTCTTTGTTTTTCCTTGTCATTCTATTAATTGTATTATAAAAACAATCTGGACAGAATTTTAGAAGCTACCTTAGATCTTAAACTAAGATGTAATAGTTCAACTACTTATATCAATATTACAAGAATGATAGTAAAAATGTTTGAAAGCTGATTTTAATTTTTAATTTTTAAGTACCTAAAGCTAATTGTTAATGATACTTTTTTAGAGAAAAATATACTGTAGATAAATTATTTTTTATATTAACAAATTGAAAAAACACAACACTACTCGTTTTACATATCCTCCTTTGAAATTTGTTACTCACTTGTCCATATAGTATCATTTTTTCTCCATAATAAATCACAGATGAAATGAACTGTTAATAATGAGGACGAATAATTAAAATACATTATATGAATAGTCGTTATATGAGCAACAATATTGACCAATTATTGTAATCAAATGAAAGTGTTTTCAATCATTGGTTTTATTTACAATAAAAGTATACAATAAATCAAAATTATAATGCATGATAACATTTTGCGTTAAAATGTAAGAATGTTGCAAGTGTATTGTTAAATGTAAAAGAAATTCAAATGGCTGAAAAAGGATCAACGCGTTTAGAATCTGTCGATCTGGTTTCGTAAGCAATTGTCTTACCAAATACCAACTGAGCATGTACCACTGAGAAATTGTACCACTCAGAAGGAATCCCGCCACGGTTCTACATGAGTGACAATCAAACGATCGAAATGTTTGTTAAAACATTTATTACATTATTTTACCAATCACAATTTTTAAATAACTATCTTTCGACGTTATTTTTATCAACCCTAACAATTTGTCATCAAGAACATTTTTTAAATGTAATTGTGAAAAAGCTTAACTAAAGGTATGAATGGTACTTAAAACATTCTTGTATAACATAATTAATAATTTAACCATACAGTTTTACATATAATGATATTCGATTTCAAGTTATACAATTTCTCTCAAAAATAATATTTTATATATATTTTTTAAAGTGTTAGAGAATGATAAGACTTAAAAGTAAAACTTTGCCTTCTATACAATTTACTATAGTCCAATGTCATTTATGCAGTTTCGTAATTGTTCACTTCGTCGTCAGAGTACCCAGAGTTGTGCTTTTCCTACAAGCCAATATTTTAGCCAAAAATGTCTTACTCTGAGTTAATTTAAGTATAAAAAGACTTATTTACATTTTAAACACTGCTCTCAATTTCTGTTCCTAATATGAAAAACAATAAACTTATTATGTGAATATACCGTCCAAAACACGATTTTTTACGTGGAAGGTTTTTTACTACAGCGATACTGTCACGTTAGGTTAATTTTACGGTCGGAAAAAACGTCACGTTATTTTTAACGTCGATCAGCTGCGAGTTCTACCCAACAGTGGACTTCAAATGAAGCATTTTATAAGGACGTAATTTTGTGTCTCATAAAAATACACGGATCAGTAGTTAGTTTTGCGATAAAAATATGCGGTGATTTTGCCATCCGTTTGGGTCTTACAGTTTTACAACAGCGTTAAATAACAAACAGCTGTTGACTTTGATCGATATCGGCTGATTCTTTTCCTTGCTAGACTAACAAAAATTATTTTTACCTCGCAATGCATGAACGCAGTCATGAGCAGCCATTGTCACAGCATTATGAATTAAAAACCTTTTTACCTATTGAAACAGTATATTATTGTATATGGTGGAAAAAAGACTTGAAACTATATGATATCTTTAAAAGTATTTAAGTTATAGATCTAAAACCTTGCAAATAGATTTTGAATGGCAAATTCTTCTTCCTAAGGTTATAGTCTTTGAACCTCTAAGGGGGGACGGTCCACAAGGATTGAGAAGGAAATCTCAAATGTAAGCATAGGTCAATATGTGCATCAAATTAAAGGTATCTAAAATAGAGAACAATGCCGCAAACACGACCTCATAAGGATTACAGAGTGAGAAATGGCAGGCGATCAAACTTGGCATTAAAATCATTTTGCTGAAATTAAAGAAATGCAATAACTCTCAATATACACTTGACATTTTGAGGTCAGATTTGTGGCAAATTGCTTGGAATGTAAGGGTTTTAAAACATGTATGATATGACGTACACCAATGAAGGTTTTCCCAAGACTTCCTTAGGGACGGCCCTAGGAAGTTGTCAGGGGAACTGCATTGGCCTACTTCACATGACACATGATTTTAAAGAGCTTACAATTCTGAGCAAGTTGCTACATACCCTACTCAAAAGGTCGAGTGTATCGGGAGTTATTACATTTACTGTTTTCAGCAATATGATTTTAATGCAAAGTTTGATGGCCTGCCATTTTTTACTCGGTCAACTTTTTGAGGTAGTGTTTGTGGCATTTTTCTCTGTTCTTAAACTCTGTTCTTAGATTTTCTTCTGACGCCTCGTGGACCATCCCTCCTTGGAGATCCAACGACAATATATACTTTATGAAGTAGACTTAGTCACTCAAAATTAATTTGCAAATTTTTGTTTTATTACTTAAATTAAATATTTTTAAACATCTTATATCGTTTCCAGACTTTTTTCCACTTCATCACTGTGGGAAACAGTAGGCCTATCTGTTTCCGAAGCGCGATTAAATTTTGGTGAGGCATCAGCCTTACACTTCTAATCCTGGTTATCAACAGCATTTTAATCACGCTGTAATTGATGAATAATACAATTAATAAAATCATAAAAATTCTCAACAAAAACATCTGTTGATTGCTCAATTGGTTTAAGCAATACAATTTCATTTTGTCATTATATTTTGTCGAGAATTTTTTCAGGCGTATAACGTAGCTGCATTTAGCTCATTCGTATAGCTCACTGTTTCTGCATAAATAAATCCTTAACCAATCGGAAGAAATATTTACTATACATATACTCTTAAATCTACTTTTGATGTAAACGATACTATTGAAAGGAATCATATCTAATTATGATTTCACCTCTAAAAAAGAGGTGAAAATTTATCTTCCACTCTTTTGCAGACATTGTAAACAGATGTTTTCTGTACCGGTAGGCCTACTGTGTGACAAATAGTACAAGCAGTTTTTTTATATATATATATAAAAAAACTCGTGTGTTTTGAGGCAAAATGTTTCAATGAAGTAAAAAGCTTATACTAATTTTTAATGTATGCATCAAATTAAAATAAATACGTCATACTTTCAAGTTTCTAAAAAAATTTTATAAAGTTCAATATGATCACCGCTAGAGACACATCTTAAGTTTATTCCACCTCTTCCAATGTCCTGGCCTGCACGGTTGCCACATGATTGATTATTCATTCCCTGCGATAACCAATATCACAAATTTTATCCGCATAGATCAGATTACCAATATGTCAAAAGAAAAAGTCCAGCCGAGTTTCATTAGAGCTCCTTGGAGGCCATGGAATAAGTCCTTCCCTTCTTTCAATAAATGTTTACTGAGTCAAGTGTTAAGTGTGTAATGCACACGCTGAAGTCTGGCGGTACCCCAACCTGTTGGAAGCATGGTTGGAAGTGGACAAACCCCTTCTCTACCTCAATGTCAACTAATAGAGTTAAACATACTAATCTAACATGTCACAATAGAGCCTATGAAGCATTTAACCTTTTGTAATAATGCAATGAACTCATCTACGTTATTTCAAGGTCAATGCTCCATAGCGCTGACAAAGTTTTAAAAACAACCTGTATATTTCATCACTAGGTTGGAAAGTCATTTTTTTAGCAGAAATGTAGTTTACTTTGAATTTAGATCAATGTATATGACAGTAATGAATTAAATAGTAAATTAAATTAAATTAAATTAAACAGTAAATTTATATATATATATATATATATATATATATATATATATATATATGCGTATATTTTTTATATATACTAATGCAAATTTGTCAAAAATATCAATTGTTCAGCTCATTCCAGCAGTACAATGATACCAATACCATTTACACGCTGGAGGTTTAATAAACAATTAATGAATACAGTATTATACTTTTGATAAATTCACTACCATTGACAAGAATCGTAGATAGTAGTGTGGGAACAAGTTCCAGCTTATTTTCTCGCTCTAGAGCTATAAACCGTATATTTCATTAAAAGTACCGAAAGTGCATATATCCAAGTTTCATGTGTAAGGAGAAGCCAAACTGAAATACTAAATCTCACTGCGAAGCAAAGCTGAGCATGTGAGAGTGAGTTTCACGAACCAGGCGAATCTGAAGCCCCACATACAAAAAAGATAGTTAAACATTAAAATAATGTAGATTGTTAATCAGTAAAGATATCTGATATTTTATAAAAATATACTGTAAAGAAACACCAAAGCACGTAGTGGGAAGGTAAAAAGCTTTTGGAAAGAAAGGTATAGTAAATTTAGAGCAAGAGAAAATCAGCTGATCTCGTTTTCCTTTTTCTCTAAACTAACTTAGAGCTTGGAAGCAATTATTTTCTTTGCTATCAGCTGTCATCGTAAATAGCTACTTCCTACAATGATTAGTGAAACCATTTTCCCACTCTCGGAGCTGAAGTTTAAGACTATTTTCGTAACATGTGATTAATATTTTCCGATAAACCTCGAAAGATTGAGAAAAAAATCAGTTTGGTCCGATATTTGAATGCACACGTGGTGGTTAGGAGATATTTACCGACCGGAGGTGGGGGATCATTATCAGCGGATCGGTGCGGCCGCCAGCCAGCTGATGGCCGATGGGCGATATTAATTAACAATGGACAATGGACTAGCGGGCTATTGTTGTCACCAGACTTGTGATTAGCGACAGACTCGAGGTGCGAACAACTCTTATTTATATAACTACCACCGGATAATAACCGCATTACACATCGTGCATGTGTTCCGGCCATCTTTACATTCCCCACGAGTTCAGGAACTAATAAAAACATAACAAAATCAATTAATTACGAGTATTTTTTAAGTCTTGGTGTATACAACGGTATAAATTTCCATCATAAGGAATAACACAGCAATATTAATTTTAATAAATAAATTATAACATAAGACGTGATTTTAAAACGCAATAA
>CM061535.1:90607249-90812663 GCA_030545055.2 Neoaliturus tenellus
TTAAAACGCAATAACGATGTAAACGACAGTTGTTTACAACGTTTTTGCCACTTTTAGAGGTTAAATGGCGGTGGCAACACTATTGCGCATTAAGAACACAGCTCGGTTTTTATACAAACTTTGGGTATAATGTGTACAATATCAATAAAACATAAATACATAAATCATAAAATAAATATATTTTTAGTAGTTAAAACGTTACTGCACGAACCTCTAAGTGGTGGCTGTTTTCCTGGCACTGTTTTTTCTTTTAATTTATATAGGGTTCTCCAGCATTCCTGTAGCTTGACGAACATTTATGGTCCAGTTTTTAATGTTTATAGTGCTTTTTATTGACCAGTTAAGCCGATTAACATCTGATCCCACTAAACAAACTCTTGGGGACGTCGACGGTTCGGTTCCTGGGTTTCCAACTTCAGATATTTCAACAATATAATTACCAAACTTGATGCACAATGGCATTTCCAATGTTACTGAGTTGGAATCTCAATTTTTGAAAATTGGTCTCTTACAACGTTATTAGAAAGAGCCACTCAACTATGATATTCTTAATTCATTGAAAATATTTAAATTGCATGGAATACGTCAACAAAATACTCAATATTAATGCAAGTGTGTTGTTAAGAAAATAAGAAACACTATCGAAAACATTGACAATTTTAAATAGGACTTAAATAGGAATTCCAGACATCGCAGGAAGGGGGGGGGGGGGGGAAGGTGTGTTTTATTGCTCAAGAACAAAACGTTTTGGCTATTCTCAACTAGGGCCCGTCCCGGTTACTCCCCACCAAATACCAGGAGGTGCTTTAGCCTTGTTTAAATTTTGGGTTTGCTGCCACACCCAACTTCTATGGCCTGTGAGGACGATCTTCGTGAACTGCTGTGCTGTGTCTTCCCTTTCGGTAGCTCTCCCTGCCTCTTGCACCACAAAGGTGTATAGTGTGTCAACCTTGAGTCGGATCGCACTTTGAAATAAAAAATACGGATGTTCCAAGAATATCAAAACCTGTTTGCACTAAATCTTCAATTTAAGCCATCCAAGTATCAACATTACAAGACAAATTCGTCAGGCGATAGACTCAGATCATTCAGCAATAGATTTGGTCCATCACACAGAATTTCTCGGAGTTTATGGCTATAAACTGACTTTAAACCGGAACATTGAAAACGTACAGAAGAAACCTTTGTCTGTACCCATCGATGTTTGTTCAGGTTATTTTTCGGTATACACTTAGAAAAATGTCTGCCATTACCAAGCTAGAAATCACCATCACAACTTACTAAGCATTGTTCACCTCCCATATATGTTATGGTACGGAATGATTGCAAAGAGTTCAGAAAGCAACACAGTAATCAATTTTTTTAAATGTAAATAATAATAATAAACAACGTCTACTTTCACACAAATGCAAGTTACTACCTTATTTCGAAGCAAACTACATTGTTACAATTTCATCTCTCTTCTCTACATCTTGGAAACCATCATACATACTAAACTCACTATCAACTCAAATCCATCAACTAAAATAGAAAACTGTCATTATTATAAAATTTAGAAATGACAATTAAATAAACCGCCTATACTTAAAACCCTCTGCAAAGTCTCACAAAAACAAATAAAATACATAAATCAACAATAATTAGGATCTCTTTTCTTTAGAGTATTACCAATGTATCTCAAAGAAATTTCAAGTAATGACCTTTCGCAATATCTGGTCCAACTACTCCATCTTAGGGTTCTATGAGGAGGATAACGTATGAGAAGACCCTATTAAGAAGCGGAACATAAAAGAAACAAGATAAAGAGAGAATAAGATAGTAGCGGAAGATTTGACGATTCTCTAGTCTGATGACATCAGAGAAATCACTTCTTTCTTGATGAATTAATGTAAGATACAAGCAAATTTTCATATAAAATACAGTATTAAATCTTGTCTACATTTTAAAACCCCCCAGACACAATTTTTATGAGCATTTTGGTAAAAATTGTATTTTATAGCCCAAATTGTGTCATCATGAATTTTCCTTACGTAAATCAATGTTTCATAAAAATTTTTACAAGCGAAAATTTGCTAAAAGTTTTAAATATTTTAAAATTTGGCTGCGATTGACACAGCCTGAGGTATAGGGATTTGTGGCCACGCCGCCGGAATGTATTGAGGTCGAGACCTCAACTGATGGCCTCCATTTGTTCCTAGAGTGGGGGCATTTTTTTACCCGTTTTGTAGCCAGTTATAAATCAATGGTCACAATAAAAAATGCTTTAATGCTTTCTCATTTTTTGGATAAGTAATCAATATATTTTTTTAGCAAGTGAATTGAATTTGAAAACAGTAATTTTATTTAATGTGATTCTCGAATACAACGAGTTACAATTAGTTACTTTTGAAACTGTAAACTGCACTAAACTGTAACTTTGGTATTAATATAATAGTGAATAATATTTTGTCTGCTTTTGTAGTCATTAAACCTTTATAAAAATCTAATTTCATATTTTCAAATATATTTCTTTGTAAAAAGTACTATAAGATATTGTTAATATCTGTTTACTTGCCCATCGTATTCAACAAGTTAACAATTGGTTGTAGGTTTCCTACAAATTTAAGACCCTTTTACAGGACCAAGATTTAAATACAGCATTTAGATGGCGAGTGATTGTTGCCAACTCTGTCACTGGAAGTTCAAATCCATTTGGTCTGATCTAGATACCTTCAAATCAGTATAAGTTAAGCCTAACACGGGTTCGAGCTTCGCTGTTCTTAGACTCGCCACTAATGGCAATGTTTCGTTAGTTCAGTCCAATTAGGTAGAAAAGAGATATTTTAATTGGGTCAGAGGGAAGCTGAAATACTCTATAATGTCTTAAAATATTATTAGTATAGATATACAGGGGTGCTGAACACTAGGGGGAACGACTTGATATGTTCATTAATAATTTAGGTATAAGTTTAAAACCCTGGGAATTCAGTTTGGTTCTAAAAACCCTCAGCAGTTTAAGTTAGTTTAGTCAAACCTATTCCGTTAAACAACTAACAGTATTTTTTAGGTTTGAAATTGTTTGCAAATAAATCATTAATTACTTGGTTTTGGAGAGATTTGATATATATTTAAAACATAAACAAATCAAAAAGACAAAAAATTAAAATGGCAAGGATAAAAGGTAACCAAACTGAAATGAAAGTTGCAAGGAAATAACACATATAACTAAATAAATTCAATTTTAAAAGAAGAAATCCAACCTAAAAAAAAAAGAAAAGAAAAAAGAAACGTCTTCCTTAGTTATGCCTACTCTGGAAAAAGAGAAATATGTTTGAGCATTTTCTTGAACATAATGTCTGCGCCGTATCCTGTTGTAATTCTTACTTGCACAAGTAGCTGTTCAGCATTGTCTGTGAAGTTTACCAGAGTTAATTATTGGGATATTATATTTTTACACGATGACTACTTTGACAGAAATCAGTTACAAGTATCAACGACTGATGATAACGGAGCTATGAGATAACGAGACATGCCGCGCAACAATGTCTGGGCCGGTACAGTCCACGCACCTCGCGCAGTGCGGCATTGTACAGCCAATGCCACTTTGGTATAATCAGTTAAAACCTAGACTAAAACAATATCTGTATTGTACATTAATTAGTAGTAAAATTTACAATTTCTTACTGGGAACACAAAAATACTGTTAGACGTTTAATATATAAGGTCCGTTAGTTTTTATGTTATCACTGAATATCCAAATGTGAGGGGGGTCGGCCCATGAGGAGTAAGTAGAAGATCTTAAACGAAAAACATAGGTTGATATGTAAATGAAATTAAAAGTCTCACTTGGTAGAGTACAGTGCCGCCCATCTGGCCTCAAATGGATTGCCGAGCTATAATAAGTCAGGCGATAAACTTCTCATTGAAATCATATTGCCGAAAATAAAAAATTCAATAAATTCTTACATATCGGTCCTTTGAGGTGAGGTTTCTAGCTTATTATTTAGAAAATATAGACCTTTAAAATGGTTAAATATGACATTGACCAAGATACATTTCTTCAAGACTCCCTTTAAGGGACGGAAAATTCATCAGTCTATGTCATATTGTATATAATTTGATAAGCCTTTTTTCTACCCAATATGCTACTAACCCGATCTCAAAAGGTCAAGTATGTCCGAAATTATTGAATTTTTATTTTCGGCAAAATGATGTTCATGACAAGTTTGATTGCCTGCCATGAATCCAAAGGGCTCGGTTGTCTATTTGAGGTCGGGTTTACGGCGTTGTACTCTTCTAAGTAAGACCTTTAATTTGATGTACATATGCTTAATTTAAGATTTTCTACTGACTTCTCATAGCCTGATCCCATCAGACTGGGGCATCCAGTGTTAACATTAATAAACCCTACATTGAAATAGCTTTACTAGATAAATTATTAACCAAAAATATTAAGCCGTTTCTGACTTTTCAGCACCAATGAATTAAGGTGCACTATCGTTAAAGTAGAATATTCTAAAGATGGGCATGATAGTGTGTGAAAATGCAAAAATTTCGTGTTTTATACATAACGAAAGGCTTTGAAACTAAGCCATTGAGCCACACTATATCTCTCGAAATTTTTGTTTCAATAGATACCAGATTTTTATACGTTAACAGTAGGCCTAACTTTCAAAATGTAACATGTTTTAATCGGGTGACAAATTTCCGTGTCCTCCACGTGCTTTTTAAATAACTTAAATAGCTATTTGACTGTGTACTGTTATTCGCCAGACAAATTTCAAAACTGTTTTCCTAAGGCCAAGTCTAGCAGCGCTGATGAACTTTCATTTTAAACCTAGTCATAAAGGTTCTTTATGACCAAACAACAATAGGAAATTTAGTGATTGGTATATTTATTATTACTGAACGCCATTGAAATCTTCATAGATGCGCATTAAATTAACTCAAACGTATTACTGTATCTATCACCCAATATTACTCAAAATAACTGTACGTTCCTATAATTTAGCCCCCGATATTTATATTTTGCAAAATTTAACTGAAGAACTACTCAAAACTAAAGGCAAGGAGTTAGTTATATGATTTGTAAAACTAATACGCTGCCATTAAGTTAATTTTGGTTATTCAGTGGCGACTGCCAATCTTTTTGACACCAGAAGTTTAGTACATTGCAGGGCGATGAATCTTTACTGTTGTAATCCCTGCACTGTATATTCCTTTTGCATACCAAAGAGTTTTGTCAGTCAATATTATTATTAATAATTATTATTAATAATCAAATATAGGAATTTTATGAATAATGAAATATTAACGCAAGATGAAATAAAAATACTTCAGTAATAAATTAATAGTATATTTCATAACAAAAGAAACAAAAGTGGGTCATTCATTGCACGTTCGAGACCAATGTTTGAAGTGCGAGATTTATCAAGCACTTCAAATATGGTCGAGAATATGCAAACCACTTTCGCTCGTGTTTTGAACGGTACTTTTCGATACACTACAACAACTAATTATTTTCTAAATAAAACAGACATCGGGGTATTTATTTATTACAATTCATCACTAAAACAAAAAAAAAAACAAAACAAAAAACATACAAAACATTCCAAAACTAATAACATTTTTTAGGTTAGGTTTAAACCATAATTTCACTTTAAGAAACAATAACAAAGGTTTGTTTGTGTATATTGGTAAAATAAAAAAAATAAAGATAGTAAACATTACTTTCGGTTGTAAACATTCTCATGACGAAGTAAACAATGTAATGATTATTTTTGCTGATAAACATATATAGAAAACCGGTGATTTCTCAGTAGTGTAGCGAAAAAAAAAGTATTTATACGCCCTGTTTTACTTCAATTTCAGTGTTAATAACCTAATTATAGGTAGAAAGTATAAAATACAATTTCTCTACAATCTCAAAGCGTTTGTGAACCATATGGAATATGATTTAAAATTATTAACACGCATAAACTACTGGGGAAAATCCAATATATAGTTATGATTCATAAATATTTGAAATATTTATTTATAAAGTAAAATTTAAGATATATTTGCCCCCAATACTTGATTGGTCTAACCTAACAAACCTCTTAGACTAATGAACATCAAGTAAAGTTGTTTAAAATCGCAACAACCAAATAGTGGTTAAAAGACATTTTATTTTCAGAGTTGGCTAGAACGCGGTTTGAATACAAATAGACATTGGTTCGGCTTGAGGACATGATTTATTTCCCCTCCCCCCTCTCTATCCTTGCCTCCCCTCTCCCGGACTCTATCCCTCCCCGGTCTCTGTCTTTAAAAAATAAATAACTTGCGCCTAGACACTTCTAAGACAAGGCTATTAATTATCAGTTACACTAAATTAAAAACCAAACAAAACGCCGTCGTTGGCAGCGGGCCTGGGACGGCCTATAGCCTATAGTCATGTCATATCTGCATACCGATGGATCTGGCAAAGGCCAACTCATTCTTTATAATTGATCAAACCAAAATCCCAATCTCTTCTTGATCAGGCCAATTAAAATTCGCTAACCAATAGTTAAAATTTCGTTCGTCATTCGTTTCATACGCAGATTGTCAATTATTAATCTTTCCGCTTTTTCTACGGCATGTCATAGGGATAATTAATTGATGTATAATTTGTACAGAGGTTCAAATTTGAAATTGCCATAAAAAATAATGTCACCGATTTATATGACGAATAATGTATTTCATCTACGACAATAGCACTAAGCACCAGTATGACAAGTAACATCACAAAGAGGTACATTATCAAACCAAATTCAAACCCGTTGGTTAATGAGGTCTGAAACATACACGTTCAAATTAAAATGCAAGTTCTAAGCCAATGAGAGATTGGCATTTGATGAATGTAGTGGTTTAATATAAATTACGCAAATCGAACCTCAGCTGATCCGAATCGTGTTTTATTTGCTTAATGCGTCTAACCTCAAAAGAGAGTGATGATAAATGAGGACGCCAATTTGAAGGAGCGACATCCGTGTGGTTACGTTTTTCATGGGTTGCCCTCTATTACCTATACATTTTCGACATATTTATTACAGTCATTTACCAAATTTCAGTTGGTCGGAGATAAAGTAGTGTACGATTGTACTTAGCTTTTAAGCCACTCTTAAGATATTTAGAACACTCGTTTGGCTCGTGTTCTAACTTTCGTCTTACTCTTGGCCTAATGACTTCCATAACACGAGCGTTGCATAAACTACTATTATGGTATTGGGCATGAAAAAATTTTTATGTATTAACCGGTACGTTTGGACTAACATCATCGTTTCATTTATCTATTTGGTAATAGTGTGGAGTTTAATAGTTAAAAAGAGTCAATAAAACAACACATACAAGACCCCAGTACCGGTACGACATAGAATTGGCTGAAAAAAGTGTGTTAAAGTGATATATAGTCATATGAGTTTAAAATTTAAAAAAAGCTATCCTTGAAATATTTTTTATAACCAAAAGATAATACTAAACACATATAAACGCCGTAAAAAGTTCATCTCTTGATTTTTTTGTTAGGTTACAAAAAATCGTCTTGTTCCTAAGAAATGTAAAACGTAACATTGGGTTTGTTAAGGCTGGT
Organism: Neoaliturus tenellus; assembly: GCA_030545055.2. NCBI lineage: Eukaryota > Metazoa > Arthropoda > Insecta > Hemiptera > Cicadellidae > Neoaliturus > Neoaliturus tenellus. The sequence goes on from CM061535.1 coordinate 90,614,838, forward strand.
TCTACGACTATTCTTGAATTAGTTTGTTCAAGACGTACTAAAAACCACCTCAGGTATAGGTGTGTATGTTAAGACAATTTGTACTTACTTATTTTTTTTATTTTTCCCTTTCTCAGCTTAAAAAAGGTTGCCATTTTAAATTTTGAAAGATAAATCTCCAGATAAATTTATTTTTGTATTTGTCAAAAACAATTCATAAGGTGTTTCAGTTTAATACGGTTCGCAATTTTGAAACTTTTTAGATATTTAACCTCGCAAGTTATAATAACCAATTGCGATATAAATAACCGCAATTTTTAAATCTTTGGAGTTTGTAATTCATCAGTAAACAAATTTTACCATACGCAATGGTTTGTTCAAGTTTCAATTAAATACCTCAAGTAAAGTACTACAAGAGAAATTATGTTAAAAAATTACATTATCATTAGGAAAATTACATTAACGGATTAAGAACTAATTCATACAAGAAGACAACCAGACACGTTTATCATTACACATGTTTATTTCGTTATATGTTTATGTTCGTGGGTTGTAAAATAAATGTATTCATATAAGGAACAAAAAAGACTTTTAAAGCGCCCCGGGGCAATTTGTATTACCATTGTATTACATTGTTGTAATAACAGAAGAAGGCGATCGATAGCGACCTCAGGAAATTTAAGTTAGAGCTATTTCCTGCGCTGCAATAACTGTTAAGTAATTGGCAATCTTGCATTTTAAAAATATTTAGGCCTAGTTCTTCTTAATGTGTTGATAAGGAAAGTTGCCATTTTATATATTAAGAGGAGTATTCAGACTTCCTCTCAAAACATCGTTATATTTCCTAGTATATGTATAACCCTATTGTGGAGATTAAAATTACGGCGAAGGAACACTTACATTTTCAGAATAGCTTTTAATGATTGAAAAACAATATTTTTAACATTAAATTTATAGATAAGGTGGTTCCAAGGTGGAAACCTCCGTTATCTCCCTGAAGAGCAACAAGGCTCCTGGCCCGGATGGGATTCCCAGTGAGGCTTTAAAGAAAGTATTTTCAATCAACGCTGACTTGTTGTTGAGAATGTACAATGCCTATTTGGTAGAAGGGGTGTTTCCGGCTCCCTGGAAAACAGCCAGGCTTGTACTGATCAGCAAGGGCAAAGGTGATCCCGAGCTGCCGTCGTCCCACAGGCCTCTCTGCATGTTGGACATGGCTGGGAAGCTGTTCGAGAAGCTGATCAGTTCCCGCCTGACTTTCGCCTTGGAAGCTGCTGGGGACTTATGCCCCCGTCAGTACGGCTTCAGAAAGGGACGGTCAACGATGGACGCTGTCACCGAAGTCCAGAGAGCTGTGGAGAGAGCCGAGAGCCACAACCATTTCTCCCGCCGAGTAGTGCTTCTTGTTACGCTTGATGTCAAGAATGCCTTCAACTCGGCGAGGTGGGTCGATATGCTGGATGCGCTTCGCAACACCTTTCGTATTCCTGCATATCTGTTGCGGCTCATCGAGGATTATCTACGCTCTCGAAGCCTGATTTATGACACGAGGGATGGAACGCGGATGATGGAAGTCACTTCTGGTGCCGCACAAGGTTCAATACTCGGCCCGGATCTCTGGAACGTTGCCCATGACAGCCTCCTGAGGTCCGAGATGCCTGAGAAAACCACTTTGGTTGGGTACGTCGATGACGTCGCAGGTCTCATTGCTGCACGCAACGTTGAGCTGGCCCAACTGAAGTTGAACCGAGTTATGCGGGTGGTCAACAACTGGATGTCCGATCACGGCCTCTCGCTTGCTCTCAGTAAGACGGGGATCGTGATTCTCATAAAGAAGAGGATAGACACCGTCGTTCTGTTCCGAGTGGTAAGGGAGGTGGTCACATCAACTCGTGCCGCCAAATACCTCGGGGTTATGGTGGACACCAAGTTAAGCTGGAGGGATCAGATCTTCCGTACGGTGGACAAGGCCGTTAAGGTAGTGACTTACCTTAGTAGGCTGATGGCCAATGTCGGGGGTCCCCGATCCAGCAGAAGACGTCTGTTGATGTCCGCGGTCCAGTCCGTGCTTCTTTACGGGGCAGAGGTGTGGGCAGGCGCTCTAGATAAGGAGTGCTACAGGTTGCGACTCGCCCGGGTTCAGCGTCAAGCTGCGCTCCGGGTGTGTTCCGCCTACCGGACAGTGTCCGAGCCTGCCGTCCTGGTGGTCGCCGGAGTCATCCCTGTCAAGCTCTTGGCAGGGGAGAGGAAAGCGATTTATCAGAGACAAGGCGAGATCGGCAAGGACACGGCAAGAACAGAAGAGCGCTCCCGAACCTTCCAGCAGTGGCAACACAGCTGGGAGCCGACACCCGAGGACGATGGACTGCGCGACTCATCGAGCAGGTCCAACCATGGGTAGAAAGGCGGCATGGCGAGGTGGACTACTTCCTCACGCAGTTCCTGACAGGTCACGGCTATTTTAAGTCGTACCTGAACTGGATGGGCAAGACTGGTTCACCGGATTGCATCTACTGCCCGGGCGTTCCCGATGACGCGGAACACACCTTCTTCCGCTGTTCGCGTTGGGAAAGGCCCCACCTTGAGGCCACAAGAAAACTCGGTGTTTTTTCGGTGGACACGGTCTGCCAAAAGATTATGGAGGATGAGGGCAACTGGGATTGTTTGTCACAGTTCGTCCGGGGCATCCTCCTGGAAAAGAAAACCGATCTGGACCGCGAAGTGGCCCAGATCCCTTGATCGAGCGGCTGGATAAGGAGCGAGCCCCACGGGCGTAAGCCAAATTTAGGCCTAGCCTGACGTAATGTGACAAACAATTCCAGGTTAGATTCCTAAAGAGTAGAGGAGGTTTTTTAGTGGGTAAACCCGTTTTTAGGGAAGCCCCACACTGCAGGCTGGCCACCTGTGTGCGTAATGCATTTTCCGCCTCTCCCTAAAAAAGTGGTTCCATTGCGCAGTGATGGAAGTCTTTTTATGCTTGTAAGATTTCAGACCTCTTTTTGGGACGCCAGTGGCGTAACTGATTTTTTCGGGCCCCCCTGCAAACTTATTTTTTTGGGCCCCCCCCCCCACACTGATATTTCATCACTGTTTCCCGCCAGTAAACCAAAGTAAACCAATTGTTACAGGGTGAATGGATAAAAAATAACACACAGCCGTTAGTAGTGGAAAAGTAAGGCTTTTGGGCCAGTTCAAGGTCACCCGAGCGATGACGTCATCGATGACGTCATCGAGGTCAATGACCTCATCGATGACGTCATCGATTGCATCATCGATGACGTCATCACCAATGACGTCACTTCCATTACGTCACACCCATGACGTCACAGAAATGACGTGCTGATGACGTCATCACCCCTTACGTCACCAAGATGACGTCATCGATGTCACAAAGGTCAAGGTCACGCTGAAACCTAAAATTTTTTGGCACTTTTGCTGTTTCTCGCACTACGCTCCGAGTTGTAGTCAGGTTACCGTGACCTTGACGACTTGGAGCGAAATTAGACGAGAAACAGCAAAAGTGCTGAGGAAACTTGAAGCTTGCAACGTGACTCTGCCTAAACCGTCATGTGACACCGCTCGGGTGACCTTGAACTAGCCCAGCTGCCTTACTTTAACCATTACTGCAACCGCGATGCGCACCCTACGACAGACACCGAGCGACTGACTGTCCGGCCCCGCGCACTCTAGGTATATGGGAAGTGGTGGGGGAAATTGTGATGACCTTGGGAAACTTGAAAATGTCAAGCCGGGTAGCACCGTTTCGGTGCTACCTTAAAGTTACATGCTAAAGTGTGATGACCTTGAGTAAAAACATAGAAATACTACAAGTTGATACCGCCCCAGAGTTAAAGTGTGGTGACATTGAGTCAAAACACTGAAATACTATAAGTTGAAATCATCCCAGAGTTAAAGTGTGGTGACCTTGAGTCAAAACACAGAAATACTACAAGTCGATCCCGCCCCAGAGTTAAAGTGTGACGATCTTGAGTTAAAACACTGAAATGCTATAAGTCGAAATCATCCCAGAGTTAAAGTGTGATGACCTTGAGTCAAAACACAGAAATAGTACAAGTCCATATCGTCCCAGAGTTAAAGTGTATTGACCTAGATTCAAAACTTGTAAAAATACTTACATATAGAGAGTTAGAGAACAGCGAAACGCACCGCATGGAAGCTGGAGACATACTGGCGGAGCGGTGTTGTGCAGCCTAGGGACTCAGATGTGGTGGGGGTATAGCCAACACTTAGAGTAGAAGTGTTGTGGGTGACCTTGACCCACTTACCCCCCCCCACCCCCTCCCCCCCCTGAACTTTTTTTCGGAAAAATTTTTGACCTTGACCAAAAAGTTTTTTGCTCCGGACGAGAAGTGACCCCCCCCGGAACTTTTTTTGGAAAAATTTTTGACCTTGACCAAAAAGTTTTTTGCTCCGGACGAGAAGTGACCCCCCCCCCGAACTTTTTTTTTCGGAAAAATTTTTGACCTTGACCAAAAAGTTTTTTGCTCCGGACGAGAAGTGACCCCCCCCCTCCCCCCCCTCCCCCACCCCCTCCCCCACCCCCTCCCCCACCCCCACCCCCTCCCCCACCCCTGATATCCTGGGCGTGGCAGCCCCGGTGGGGATATAAGGCGGCCCGGCCACAGCTGGCTTGCAGTCCGCTCCCGCGCGTTGAACGTGAACGATCGGGACGGACCGCCATAGGCCTCACTAAACACTGAATGGCGCCTTCAGTGTTTAGCGAAGTCTACTCTAACTTTAAGACTTGTATTAGTTCTAAGATATCGCGCTTGCGTTTGGGTATTAGGAATTGTTTTATATGAGAGTGTTTTACGTGTACCCTATGTCTCCTGTGTGTCTTTTATTCTTTGTGTCTTGTTTGTCATATGTGTTAAATGTGTATGTGCTTGTTCCAGCATTGACTACGTTGAGCTCAATTTTGTGTTGTAAGTGTGTTATATCTTTCTAAAGTGTATACGCTTGTTTTAGCAATCCCCTCCTTGAGCTTTTGCAATGCTCAAAGTAAATTGTAAAGACAGGGAACGGGAGTAGGCCCCCGTGTAAAAGCATTTTATACCAACGTTAGCATGGGTCCTCTCAGGCATGCAATATTGCGGCTGGGTTTGGGACTCGGTCCGTTTGTACGCTGACATGCAGACCACAGCTGTGGCCAATTTGTGGTGGCCTCTGCACTCGGACCGAGGGCGTAAGCCACTAGGGCTGTCCTCAACCTCTTGTTTCCCTTCTGGAAACTCAAAATTATGTAAATGAATCTTTATTAGCTATTTGTGTTTTTTAGTCCCCAAGGCCCCCGAACATTCGTGGTTCGCCATGGATGTACGGGGGCCGAAATTTTTTTAATGTCCGTGTGGCCTTGACCCACAAAGACTTGTAAAAATTCAATGCATTGCTAAATTAAAAATATTAAAGATAGGTTACGGGAGTAGGCCCCCGTGTAAAGCCTATTTTAATTATTGGTAGGCTCCTGCCAGGCATGCAAAAGGTTGCGGATGGCATCTGGGAGCATGTCCGTTTGTACGCTGGCATGCAAAAGGTTGCGGCGGCCTCTGCACTCGGACGAGGACGTAAGCCACTAGGGTGTCCTCAGTTTGTTTCCTTCTGGAAACTCAAAATTACGTAAATGAATCTTTGTTAGCTACTGAAAGACAATGCAGTAAATGTTTACAAGTCTTGCGTGGCGAAGGGTACACGACATTGGATGTTGCCTTGTTGTCATAGTTGGGTCTCTTCGGAGGCTACAGCGATGACAACCCAAGTGCCCCACACCCCCATAGGGGGGTGTGAGGCTTAATTTTTTAAAGTTTTTTCGTGACCTTGACCTAAATTAAAAAAAGTTTTCAGATCTTTAACAGTCAGGTCTTTTTTAACACAGTAAATGTTTAGAGTTGTCCATATTTGGGTTTCTTCGAAAGTTTTTTTTTTTTAAATTTTTGACCTTGACCAAAAAGTTTTTTGCTCCGGACGAGAAGTGCCCCCCCCCCTCCGAAAAATTTTTTTTTGGGAAAAAATTTTGACCTTGACCAAAAAGTTTATTGCTCCGGACGAAAAGTGCCCCCCCCCCTTGATACCCTAGGCGTGGCCGCCCCGGTGGGGATATAAGGCGGCCAGGTTGCACGCACTTCTCATTTACGCTCCAGCTTTCGTTGGAAGTGGCTGTCCAGGAGCTCATTCTTAAGAAGACCGGTGATCAAAAATGTCTCGTCGTATACCTTATAAACCTTCATACTATAATCTGATTGGTATTAATAGTATTACAGACAATGAGAAGAAATTGTATAAAAAATTTTGTTGTTTACTTGACAGAACGCACAAACTACCGCCAAATACTTTCACCTACAAGCTACCCCTGATAGACAAGGATGATGTAAGCAAACTAACATCAATTCAACTTAAATTGGTGGAAGACAAAATTCTTGTTTGTGTGAGAGAAGTGTTTCATAATGAATATTCAAGAAGATTGGCTTTGACTTTATTAAGGAACATGCAGGATGTGAAACAAAACAGTATCCAGGACTATATTATTTATATCTTTTTGAGAATGGAGCAAGTGTAACGGTAGAAATAAGTATCAAACTAATGTAAGTTTCCCAACCAAGTGTTAAACTAGACTTGAACTTGGACTTGATTGAGGTTTTGTAGAACAGAGCGGGGGATAGATCACTTTGCGGCAATGGACTAGCATGCTGCTTAGTGGTTTATCCCCCGCTCAAAGGGTATCTTTACGCGACCTTGACCCACATAAATGCATAGTTTGTGGGAGGTATAAAAAAAGGGCAAACCAATTGGATGGAAACACCACTTATATATACCATGGCTCCATTGCAGTGCTCTATCCCCCGCTAAAAAAAATATTAATTCCAAATGACCTTGTTCCACATAAACTTGCTCAAACAGACATCTTTCAAAAAATTTGTACAAAGGAGTGGATTTAGACCAAACATTATTGGTTTATCAAGCCTGTTGAAGAATATATTGAAAATGGGTGTTTAAAAGCCAAATGTACTAAATGATTGATAAACCGGATGTATATGACGTCACCTTCCCCCACCCTTCAACCTCGGGTATAAAGGGACCCTGTTGAGCGCGCTGCTCATTATTGCTTGGACATTCACCGAGTGCACACTCAAAGCCAAACTGTAAAAAATGGCTCTTTGCGATATTTGTGGTGAGTTTTTCCAAGATGAAGATATCTTTGTTTTACACCGAGAATTGCATCATGAAGAGGACAGAAAAGAAGAGATTGTTGTAAGTGAAGAAGACTTGGATGCGATTGATCGGTTATTGAAAACTACCAGAAGCAGATGGACGACTGGGATAGCTATCTACAGTTACACCGAGAATTGCATCGTGAAGAGGACAGAAAAGAAGAGATTGTAGTAAGTGAAGAAGACTTGGATGCGATTGATCGGTTTTGGAAAAACCCCAGAAGCAGAAGGAGGACTGGGCTAGCTATTTACAGTTAATGCAAAGAAGAAGACCAAGTGTTATTCAATTTGCCGGAGCTGGACCATCTACAGCTGGAGGATTTATTCAAGAAGAGAAAATGGAAGAAGAAGATACGGAAGAAGTGGAAGATGTAAGACAACTGCGTACCCAAGAAGAGGATATGGAAGATATAAGACAACTGCGCACTACAGCCTTGCCAGGACCAGTTGTAATTCATTTCAAAATTAATAACGTGCAATTAGAATTGGAAAATTTTATAACTCAAGCTAAAAAACTAGTTGTAAAAACATTGACGGAAGAATTGGCAAGATTGAACTTTATTAAATTTGGATTGGTGTTGAAGGCTATGTTTACTAATACCGATGGTGAAAATTCACCGAGAGCATTCATTGCTAAAAACCGAACCCTTACAACCACATCTGATATCAACGAAATTTTAGAAGAATGTTTGGTTGAACTGCTAGTGAAACTTCAAGAACATGAAGGAAGAGGATCCGGCTGGACGCTATCATCAATTGAAGGTATGGATGTGAGGGTTCACAAGCATGGATATGGTATGAGAGGAAGCAGCCTATCCCTCTACCAAAGGTGATCCGAGATACAAGATCATGTATCAATGTGAAAAATGAGGATAATGAATGTTTCCGGTATGCAATGTTAGCAAAATATGTGGAAGACCATTCCTGTAGACCTAGCATAGCATACGAAGCTGTTCAACACCGCTATAACTTCCAAGGTATGTCGTATCCTGTTAGTCTTAATGATGTTGCTAAATTTGAAAGAAAAAACCCAGGAGTTTCAGTTAATGTGTTTGGTTTAGACGAATCAAATAACGTATACCCGTTACGAGTTACAAAGACTGAACGTCAAAATCATACGGATTTACTGCTATTGACCAAAGGTGAAATATCACATTATGTTTACATCAAGAACTTTGAAACTTTGGTTGGACGACAAGTGACTAAAAATAAAATTAGAGTAACAGTGTGTAAGAGATGCTTTTGTTTCACAAATAAAGACTTGAGACGTGGAGGATCAGAGTGGTTGTCAGAACACCAACGTCTTTGTAATGACAACTATGAAGTGAAGATTAGTCTGCCACCACCATCTAGAGCATTTGTCCAGTTCAATAAAACAGTTCACCAATACCGGATTCCACTAGTTATCTACGCTGACTTTGAATCCACGTTAGTGCCACAGGAACTTCCGGATGGTGAAGTAACTAGAAGAACCAAATATCAATTGCATCAACCTAACAGTTTTTGCTTATTGGTGAAATCTACTTTACCTGAAGAACAATTGCAAGACTATGGCCTAACATCCACTCCAATACTCTACCGTGGTGAAGAAGCCGCTAAGTATTTTGTAGACCAGTTGTACGACATTGCTGAAAAGGCGCAACGCTTATACGGTAATGTTGTACCTATGGAACCTTTGAACCAAAATCAACAAGAAGAATGCAATTCGGCAACAAGATGTTATTTATGCAAGAAGAGCTTCAGTGAAGAAAATCAAAAAGTAAGAGATCACGATCACCTGACAGGGTTATACAGAGGAGCTGCTTGTAATTCATGCAATATAAATTACAAACTGCCAAACTTTATCCCTGTCGTGTTGCACAATCTTAGCGGCTATGACTCTCACTTCATTATCCCAGAGTTAGGACGAGATGATGGAAAAATTGAAGTATTAGCTGAAACATTGGAGAAGTACATCAGTTTCTCAAAAACAGTAGGTAAAATTAAACTTCGCTTCGTAGACTCTTATAGATTTATGTCATCTAGTTTGAGTAAATTGTCTGAGAACCTAAGAAGAGAAGACTTAAAAGAAACCAGCAAAATTGTACCTGAAGATAAATTGGACTTAGTAATGCGTAAAGGAGTGTTCCCCTATGATTACATAACTTCTGCAGAAAAATTTGAAGAAACCAGTCTGCCACCGATTGAAGCCTTCAATAGCAAGTTAAATGAAAGTGCAATCACCGTTGAAGACTACAATCATGCTTGTAATGTTTGGAACCAACTAAAAATTCAAACCTTAGGGGAATATTCTGACTTTTACATAAAATTGGACGTAACTCTGCTGTGCGATGTGATGGAAGAATTTCGAAACACCTGCTTCTCCGCCTATGGACTGGACCCTCTACACTCGTACACATCTCCAGGATTAGCATGGCAAGCTATGCTAAAGTCAACCAACTGTCGATTGGAACTTCTAACAGATATTGATATTGTGCTCATGATAGAATCTGGTGTACGAGGCGGTTTGACACAAGCTGTAACACGTCATGTCAAAGCTAACAACAAGTACATCCCAGGCTTCGACGAGAGACAACCATCGGTCTACCTTGGCTACTTTGACGCAAACAACCTTTATGGCTGGGCAATGTCAAATCCGCTTCCCTACGCTGACTTCAAATGGATCGACCCGGCCACCATCGGTGACATCTCACAGATTCCAAAGAATGGTCCAAAAGGTTATATTTTGGACTGTGATTTCGAATATCCGGAGCACCTTCATGACCATCACTACGACTTGCCTCTCCTAGCCAAGACTGAAGTTTCACCGACAGGAAGATGGCCGAAATTGATGATGACGTTGGAGAATAAAGATCGGTATGTGGCTCACTACTGGGTAGTTCAACAAGCTCTTGATTTGGGTCTACGTGTAGTGAGAATTCATAGAGCAATTGAATTCACCCAGTCTTGTTGGTTGAAACCATATATTGATTCCAACACTACAAGAAGAGCAGCGGCAACATCAGCATTTGAAAAGGACTTTTACAAATTGATGAACAACGCCATCTTCGGGAAGACCTTAGAAAACAAAAGGAAACACAAGATTGTAAAATTAGTAAGTGATTCTAAGAAATTGGAAAAATTAGTGCAAAAACCAAATTTTGGAACATCCATGATTATAAACGAAGATCTAGTTGCCGTCAGTATGAAGAAAACAACAATAGTGATGGATCGTCCGTTATACATTGGAATGTCGATTTTGGATATAAGTAAAACTCTGATGTATGATTTCCATTACAACAAAATGGTTAAACACTACGGAAGAGACAACATTGGAGTTGCATACATGGATACCGACGCGTTTATCTACTGGATAAAGACTTTGGACATGTATGAAGACCTAAGGAGTTTCCCATACAAAAACGATTTTGACTTCTCTGACTATCCGAAGAACCATCCAAATTACAATGAAAAGAATAAAAAAGTAATCGGAAAATTTAAAGATGAAGCAAATGGAATGCCTTTAGAAGAAATAGTGGCACTGATGGCAAAATTGTATTCATTTAAAATGTACAACGAGAACAACACACCAACAGTCAAGAAAGCAAAAGGAGTCAAAACATCGTACTTGAAGAAACATGTGACATTTGACCATTACAAGACCTGCTTGTTTGAAGATTCTACAATGTCTGCAACGTTCAACACTATTAGAAGCTTTAAACATGAGGTCTACAGTGTCACTGAAGTTAAAAGGGCACTATCAGCTCGAGATGATAAAAGGCATATTATGCCGGATAAAATTCACACTCTTCCTTTTGGCCACTACTCTCTAAACCCTATCGACTAGTAACCTATTCTTCGTCCTTCTACAACTTCGACCTTATTCCTTTCTCCTTCCGTAAAAAAATGGGGAACACGGCAAGTCCAACGCCGTGTTCCCCATTTTTTTACACAAGTTTGGATGACCTTGACCTATATAAATGATGTGAATATTTAAGACAACATTCATTGTGATTATACATGTGATACATGAAACATTCAAACCTGCAATATGAAGAACTTGAAGCAAGAAATTGTCAACGAGCTTCATAAACCTGCAAGAAGAAAGTTTCCGCGAAGAAAAACAGTAATAAAAGGAATAAATGATTTATATCAAGCGGATTTAATCGAAATAATTCCTTACAGTAAACAAAATAGAGGATTTAAATACATATTGACTATTATTAATTGTTTTTCAAAAATGGCAGATGCTTTACCACTAAAAGATAAAAGTGGCAAAAGTGTTACAAAAGCAATGGAAACAGCTATACAAAGAGACAAACATACTATAAAACATTTACAAACTGATGATGGAAAAGAATATTTTAATAAGGAATTTGCAAATTTAATGAAAAAACACAACATTAACCATTACTCAACCAATTCAGAGGTAAAAGCATCAATAATTGAAAGATTTAACAGAACTTTAAAAGGTGCCATGTATAAGATGTTTTCCAACAGAGAATCACACGTATGGATTGATATGTTACCAAAACTTATAAGCGATTACAATAACAAGTTTCATAGAACTATCGGTATGAAACCAAGCCAAGTGACTAATAAAAATGAAAAACTTGTATTAAAACGTATAAAAATGAATACTAAACCAAAAATTGAAAAACTAAAGCCTAAAAGGTTTAATGTTGGTGATAAAGTGCGAATAAGCAAATACAAAGGTGTATTTAGTAAAAGATATCTTCCAAACTGGACAAATGAGGTATTTACCGTATTTAAGGTGCAACCTACAATACCAGAAACTTACATTTTAAAAGATAATAAAGGACAATTGCTGGAAGGAGGGTTTTATGGACATGAAATGTTAAAATCAAGAGTAGGTGATGTATATTTAGTTGAAAAGGTGTTGCAACGGAAAAAAGATAAGGTTAAAGTACGATGGTTAGGATTTAATAAGACGGAAGATTCATGGATACCTAAAAAGGATCTAATATAACGGTAGAGCATCATTTTGGGTTGAACCATTACAAAGGATGGAGATAATACCGCAAAAAGACAATTTTACTATTAATAATATAGATGAACTCACAGTGGATGGTTCTCAATTCAATACTGGGAAACACGGTGTTTTGTTACCAAACACGGTGCGTTGTTTGGTTACCGGTCCTTCCAATTGTGGAAAAACAAATGTAGTATTCAATTTGATTACAAACCCTAAAGGCTTACATTTTAATAATTTATATGTATTTTCAAAGTCACTACAACAACCAAAATATCAGTTATTGGAACAAATACTCAATAATGTGCCTGAAGTTAAATATTTTAGATTTAACGCAAGCGAGAGTGTCATGCAACCGCAAGAGGCTAAACCATTCTCAGTATGCATATTTGACGATGTATCTTGTGAAAATCAAAATACAATAAGGAATTACTTCGCCATGGGTCGACATAACAACATAGATAGCATTTATATTGGTCAAACTTACAGCAAAATACCGAAACAGCTCATTAGAGACAATGCAAACATGTTAATTGTATTTAAACAGGATGAAACCAACCTAAAACACATATATTATGACCATGTAAGTGCGGATATGCCATTTGAACGATTTAAAGAGTTGTGTGGAAAGGCTTGGGCTGAAAAGTATGGGTTTTTAACAATTATAAAGGAACAACCGCTAAACAATGGTCGATACAGGATAGGATTTGATAAATTTATACTAATACACTGATCATGATGTATGATGTAAAACATTCATTGTTGTACAACACGTCTTGCTACAAACATGGTTAACCAAGAAAAGTTAATAAAGGAAATAAAATCACTTAGTGATTCTATTCGGGATAAAAACAGAGCATTAAAATTAGGTATTAGCGAAAGGGAGAAATTTCTTGAATCTACTTTTAAACCTATTACTGAACCCTTGAAACAATTAAACAAAAAATTTGCTAAACCCGTTTTGGAAGGAGATGCAATTGCACCTATTACAAAGTTTGAAAGAGAAAATGTAAAATCAGAAGATTTTAGTGATGAAGACCTGGAATCCTCTACATATAGTGGTTTTACCGGTGAAGAACCTGAAAGAGAGCTAGAATCACCAGACTATAGTGGTATAAGAGAATTATATGAAGTAAAAGCTAAAAGAGGACATGAAGATGTATCAACCGCTAGTGAAGAGGAAAAAGAAGAAGAAGCAAGGGAAGGTCCGTCAAACATAAGCTTGTTGGGTGAAAACATTCATAACAAAGGACCTTTAGGAAGGAAATACATGATAAAAATGTTAGCTGGAATAAATCCTAATAAAAACTACCATAGTTATGGAGTAAGATTAACAGAAGAAGGTTTAATGGTTGGTAATAGCCCGGTAAACATTGATGAAGATGATAATATTATTGTTGGTAATCAAAGATATAAGGGCACAAGAGGATTATTTGAATTATTATTTGAAAAAAAGCCTTTAGAATTGTTAGTTAAAGAAGAAGATATGGAAGCATATAAACAGATTTTGGAACACACCAATGCATACAGGAGGAAGTATTTAGCTGACCAACCAGTTTTTAGATCTAGGTCTTTAAAATATAGAGTATTTGTATCCAAGTTAATACCAACAACGAGAAGACAACCAATGCCGATAATGCCAAGAAAACCTGTAAAACGAAGGTTTGTGTCATCAACTTTGGATATAAGTGCTCCAGAACCAAGAAAAAGAAACAAATCTGTTACAGGTACGGGTTTAATGAAGAAACTATATAACACAAATGTGATTTATTACAATAATATCAATAAATTGGTGGATAGAATGAAACTAATACATGAAGCTAAAGAAGCGGGTCATACTGGATTGGAAAACGAATGGGTGGCTTTAGTGGATGAACTCCGAAACCGTGGGGTAATCTCATAAAAATGCGTTACTCCCTAGATTACTATTCAGTTGCACCATGAGTGTCGACAAGTTCGGACGTTACTCCTCGGATGGGTTATATTACGCAAATAATTTAAAAAGAGGTGCTGGTTTACCACAAACACCTGATGGGGATTATGATATAACTAATAAAAGGTTAAAAAACATAAAAGATCCCACAGATGAAAACGATGCAATAAATTTAAAAGTATTAAAAGAAAATATATCACCAACATTAAGACTACAGAAAAACACATATGACGCAGGTAATCATAGAATTGTCAATGTTGGTAAGCCAAATCAAAACGCTGATGCAATAAACAAAGGTTATTTATCATCAGAATTAAAAAATACGTTAAAATTCAATGGAAAAACGTATACTGCTGAAAATAAACGCATATCCAACGTAGATGATCCTAAAGATGCAAAAGACAGCGTAAATAGACGCTATTTACATTCATTAATACCTGAAAAGACAAAAGATGGTTTTTCTTTTTATAAATTTGTTATTAACGATATAGGTTATCCGAAAAATGAAAATGATGCTGTAAATCTAAAATATATAAAAGATCATTGTATTACACGTGATGTAGGAGTTATTGATTGTCTAGGTAATTGTTTAGCGAATGTTAAAGATGGTTCGGCACCATCAGATGGTGCAACAGTGGGTCAAATGAAGGAAACTTTAAAGCAAGAAACATCTGGATTTGTAAAACAGGATCAAGTAGTATCACGGTCGGGTGATGTGTTTGTACAAGGAAATGAAAAGTTTATTTTACTTGAACAAAAAAATAATGTTTGGGATTGCAAAGACATGAAATTATCAAATGTGCAATTAGCTACAGATGCTCATGATGTTCCGATTTTATCACAAGTTTTACATACTAATCCAAACAATTATCATAGAAGTTGGTTGGGTACAAATAGAAGAATAATTAACATATTTCCAGGTATCGATGATTACGATTGTGTTGTAGTAAAACAATCTTTAATATTAGACAAACCAGGAGGTAGTACTTTCAATGCGAAAAATAAGAAAATAGGTAATTTGGCACAAGGAACAGATCCAAAGGATGCTGCAACTGTAGGACAAACATTACAATATGATAGTGCAAATCAAGAGTTTATTTATAATACCAAAAGATTTAAATTAATGGATGTAAATGATTATCAAAATATATTAATTGCAGATCCAAATTCATTTAGCGGATTTAGAAAATTGTCTGGTGATGAATTTATTCATAAAAATCATGTATTTAGAAATGAAGCAGACAGATCATTAATTAGTGCAGATTTAAAATATTTTAAATGTCCCGGGAATGATGCAAATGTAACTGATGAAGACTAAGAATTTGTATAAAAACTGATATGGGTTAGAAATCGGGACTAATATTATAAAAATGGGTTACACTCTAGAATGTTATTCAGTTGCACCATGAGTGTTGACAAGTTCGGACGGTATTCATCGGATGGATTATATTACTTTAATACTTTAAAAAGAGGTGTTGGATTACCACAAACACCTGATGGAGATTATGATATTAGTAATAAACGGTTAAAAAACATTAATGATCCCACAGATGAAAATGATGCAATAAATTTAAAAGTATTAAAAAAAGAGATAGTACCAACACTGAAATTAGATAAAAACACATATAACGCGGGTAATCATAGAATTTCCAACGTTGGTAAGCCAAATCAAAACGCTGATGCAATAAACAGAGGTTATTTATCATCGGAATTAAAGAATACGTTAAAATTTAATGGAAAAACGTATAATGCTGAAAATCGGCGTATATCCAACGTAGCAGACCCTGTAGATGAAAAAGACAGCATAAATAGACGCTATTTACATTCTATAATACCTGAAAAGACAAAAGATGGTTTTTCTTTTTATAAATTTGTTATTAACGATATAGGTTATCCAAAAAATGAAAATGATGCTGTAAATTTAAAATACATCAAAGATCATTGTATTACACGTGATGTAGGAGTTATTGACTGTCTTGGTAATTGTTTAGCGAATGTAAAAGATGGTTTTGCACCATCAGATGGTGCAACGGTGGGTCAAATGAAGGAAACTTTAAAACAAGAAACCTCCGGTTTTGTGAAACAAAACCAAGTAGTAACACGTCAAGGAGATGTATTTGTACAAGGAAATAAAAAGTTTACTTTACTTGAAGAAAACAATTATGTTTGGGATGGTAAAGGAAAGTTATTGACAAATTTAGGTATTGGTGAAAAGCCTGGTAATGCTGTTACTTATGAACAGATAATACAATTAGAGCCAACTGGAAAAAAATGGTGGAATTGTGATAACAAACGATTAACAAATGTTGCAGACCCTGATTATGCCGATAACGCTGTAACTGTTAATTTTCTTGTTAAAGTAATAGGTAATTTATTATTTGATATGCATAATTATATTGTAGCAGGACAACATAAACCTATTGACGAAAAAATGAGAAATACATGGATTAAACAAGAAATTCTTTATAAATATTTTTTTAATCATAACACACAAAAGTTTAGATCATCAGATTGGGGTACTTTTGATATTTAATTAAATAACACCATATATTACATCATTTATGTGCAACCTGTCATAGAGGTAACACATGGGTTACGCTTTTCGAATATAAAAGACAATCATGGCGTTTCATTACACCAGTCCATATCGAGACACTATACGGAAAGGAGGCGGTATCACGTCCACAGCGGTTTCTCTGTTAAGTAAAGCTTTAAATCGTATTCCAGTAGGATCTATCGTAAACAGAGCAATAGACGCTTTACCATACGAATTTCATATACCGGGAGGTTATCAGTATTGCGGACCAGGAACTAAATTGAAAAAACGACTGGAAAGAGGTGATCCAGGCATAAATAAGTTAGATCAGGCTTGTAAAGAACACGATATCGCATATTCCACGTTTACCGATTCAAAAAATAGGTCAATCGCTGATAAAAAGCTAGCGAATATAGCTTGGCAACGAGTAAAGTCTAGTGACGCTAGTATTGCGGAAAAAGCAGCAGCTTTAGCGGTAACAGCAGGTATGAAGGCTAAAACAGCGGTAGGAGGTGGAAAAAGGAGGGGTAAGAATAAAAAAGGATCAAGCAAGAGAAAACATGGTGGTAATATTAGACTAAAAAGACGTTCTCTGAGGAAAAATAATAAAAAACCGACAATATGGTCAATGGTAAAAAACGGGGCTGGTCTATACCTAAGACCGTATCGTGCATATTAAATAAAAGAAATCAATTGGTTATACCACATAAAGCGTTGACTAATGTTGAATTATTTAAATATATTTCCTGTTTAAAAATACCATTTTTCCGCGGAGTATTTATGAAAGACAGTTTACCAAAGAAAATATGGAAAAATGAGACTGGAATCGTAAATTTGGATAATACTGAAGGGCCCGGCACCCATTGGGTGTGTTATAAGAAACTAAATAGTAATGTATATTATTTTGATAGTTTTGGAAATTTGCCACCACCTAAAGAACATTACTTTAAATCTGCTAAAAACATATATTACAACTATAAAAGAGAACAACCTGATAATACTTCAATATGCGGCCATTTATGTTTGGAATTCCTAGCTAAAAGTATCAGTCACTATTGAGATGTCTTCCTATACGGTATCATTAACAGGAAAATCGTCCACTTTACGAAGTATCCTTTTTCCAGCGTTACGCTTGCAAAAAGGAAGATTTTGGGAGGCAGCACTGTTGGATTTTACAACTTACAACTCTATTCCCAATGTTACGGAAGGTAAAAATAACTTATTGCATTATTATAAAGGAAAAGATGCCAGTGGGAAGTTTACAGACTTAGAAGTTTGCACTCTACCCACAGGTTCTTATGAAATTGATCATATTAATGAATTTTTGCAAAATAAAATGGGAAAAGACAATATAACGCTAAAAGGTAATAACAATACAATGAAAGCTGAGCTTACTTCAAAATATTATATAGATTTCAGTAAGTCAGACTCAATTGGTGATTTATTAGGATTTCCCAAAGATGGAGCAATTTTAGAACCAAATAAAACACATTCCGGTAAACAAACTGTAACAATATTAAAAGTCAATAGTATAGACATAACTTGTAATATTATACAAGGAGCTTACAGAGATGGAGCAAATACTCATATAATACATACTTTTTACCCCAGTGTACCACCTGGATTTAAAATTGTTGAAAAGCCGCAAAACCTGGTATATCTACCTTTGAACACCACTTTCATTTCAGACATCGTGTTGAACGTATTGGATCAAGACGGTAACTTGATAGATTTCCGAGAAGAGCCTATTACGGTTAGATTACATTTAAAATCAACACTTTAATATAAAATCATGGGTTTAACATTTAAAAGCGAACAACCTACGGGAATCCGCATTAGTAGCTCTTCAGCTGTGGAGGAGTTAACACGCGAGAACATTCGTTTCTTAGAGAGAATTGGATTAAAAGTAACGAAGTTGGATTATAAGAAAGTGGATATACTGGATATAGCTCAGGGTCCAACATTCGACGAAACCCTATGGGAAAAAGAATATCACACCCACAACCCTTACACTTCATCAAAATTAAACAATAACGATGAAATTCGTATTCCCATACAAAATCAAGACATTTACACACTACCATGTGAAAGTTACTTGTATATTGAAGGAAAAGTTACTAAAAAGGACGGTACTACTACTGGTACAACAGTTCCATTTATAAATAATCCCATGGCTTTCCTGTTTGATGAAATTAGATATGAAATATCAGGTGTAACAGTTGATTCTACTAAAAAAGTAGGTATTGCAACAACTTTAAAGGGATTAACATCTATATCACCTAATGAAACCAATTTAATACAACCTGCAGGATGGGTTTTACCTGCAAAAGACACAATCACTCCAGATACAAATGGAAATTTTGATTTTCATATTCCGTTACGTTTGTTGCTTGGTTTTGCTGAAGATTATAGGAAAATAATATTAAACGTTAAACAAGAATTAGTTTTGTTGAGATCTTCAAACGATAAAGATATTATTAAAGCTCCAGACGGTACAACAGATGCAACTTTAGAATGGAAATTAACATTAGACAAAATTGTATGGAGAGTTCCACATGTTAAATTAGCTGACGAGCATAGAATGCTACTATTAAGAAAGTTAAAGGCTGATCGTGATATTGTAATTCCTTTTAGAAGTTGGGAATTTCATGAACATCCCAGCTTGCCAACTACGGATCGACACACTTGGACAGTTAAAACATCTAATTATGTGGAACGAGCCAGGTATATTATATTTGGTTTACAAACAGGCAGAAGAGACACCATCACCAAACATGCAGGCCAATTTGATCATTGCAACTTGAAAAATATTAAAGTTTATTTAAATTCACAATTTTTTCCATACGATAATTTAAATGTGTCATTCGCTAATAAAAAGTACAGCATATTGTACGATATGTATGCAAGATTCCAAAGTTCATATTACGGTAAAACAAATGCACCTTTACTATCACCAGAAAAGTACTTAGATGGTTACCCGATAGTTGTAATCGATTGTTCTAAACAGAATGAATCGGTAAAATCATCAAGTGTGGATATAAAAATAGAAATGGAATTCAACGCAGCTATACCAGCTAATACAACTGCATACTGTTTAATTCTACATGATAAAATCGTAACATACACACCTTTAACTGGAATTGTTAAAAATGTATTGTAAAAAACCGGTTTTGTTACATTCCAATGCATTCCGCGAGTATAAAAGCAGAGCGTTCAGGTCGCTCCTCATCAGTTTGTTGCCTGTTCTTGTATGGGTAGCATCTTATTCAATATGGCTTCTCCTAGTGGTACACAAGAAAATGTAGTCGATATTGAGAAGGAGATATCCGACTTTTTAGATCTTCAAGGTCAACCGGAGGGAGATGAACACAACGCTTGCGGACAACTCCACGCCAGTAATGATGTTGAGGAAAAAGGTAAAAGAAGAAAGAATGCACAGAAGAAGAAAAGGGATATTGAAGATAATATTTCTCCTAACATATTGAGTGAGGTATTCTTGCGAATATTTTATCCAATCTCATCCAGTTTGGACAAAAGTGTTTTAATCGGTGTTATGAAATCGACGGATTATTCACCTACTGTAATTTTAACTCATGGACCCAAAATGATTTTGTTCACCGATAGTGCTTGGGAATCTTTTATGAAGCACTTGCATCTGCTAGAATGCTATTTAACTAGTAACATGTATGGAAGAAAGACAAGAGTAGGACTTTTGGATTCAAATGTGGAAATTGATATTATAAAGAATCGTGGTGACCATCAGTTGCGGTTTAGAGACACAACAATACATGATAGAAAGATTCAACTTAATCGAGAAGAGTTTTTTATTCTAACCTGTGCAACTGAACCAATAACAAGATACTGGAGACAACTAGTGTTTTCAAGTTCTATTATTAAAGATTATTTGGAAGACACTTTGGACAAACAACCGGACGCACCTATACTGTACGGACCTGTGGATACTTCTATATTTAATAGAGTTCCTCATGAAGTACAAATGTGGAGACAATTGGAAAAATACGCTCAACTACATAAGAAATCAGTAAAACAGGAAGAAGAGGAAGAAGGAGGAGAAGAATCAAGTGTTAGTGATGAAAATGAAAACAAGGAGAATGTAAAGATGGAAACTTAGATGACAATGGTTGGTTTTTAAAACAATATCAAACGCTTTGTGGGGTTAGGCCTACCGGGGACGGTGCCCACGTTAAATATACACCAACGCGCCAACAACTGTACGGCCTGGTATAAAAGTCGTACCTACCGTGGTGTGGAAATCAGTTGATCTTTGGACTTCGACATGAGCAGACGAGTGGCCTTCGCAATGGACAAGGAAGAAGAACAAGTAAAGTCCAAACCTGGTATAATTGAGTTCCAAGCGTTTCGGGGTAATGACGATAGGTTTATCATAAAAGAACTTGTGTTTTTCGACATCAATACAGGTGTTCCATATACATTTTTGTTCAAACCACCATGTTCTTATTCATCATTAACTAGCAAAGCCGCTACTACCAACAGGTGGATTTCAAAATATTTCCATCATATCGATTGGTATGATGGTTTTGCAAGTTACACAGACTTGTATCACATCATGCATCAGTTTTCAAACAGGTTTACCAATATTTATACAAAAGGACTGGAAAAGAAGAGATGGATCGAAGAATTTACTCATGTTCCGGTTAATGATGTGGACTTGGATAAAAACTACAAGTATACGATGGAAAATGTTTGTATTTGTACTAAAAGTCCAGAACATGAAAAAGATAGACATTGCGCTTTAAAAAACGCCTATAAACTCGCATCTTACCTTCAAAGTGGAGAAGTGGGGAGTGGTGGGGGTGACGGGGGTTATATAAGTGAGGAGCAGACCGGGACCTGGCATGAGTATTACTCGAGATTCCGAGACGACAACATCTCCCAGCAAGAAGACGAAGAAGAAGACACTCTTTAACTCAACCATGGCATCTCACCAGTTCCTGCAAACTTTGGTTGAGCAGTTCAATGCTCACTCCAAATCTACCATACTACCTGTCAAGAAGTGTTCCGAACTTAAAGATGAGAAGCACTACATTATCCACGCCATGAAGAAGATGGAGACTACAGTTGGAGAGGCCATCTGCTGCAGTCTTAGCGAGGCACCATTCACTCCGGGGGATGAGCCCAAGTTCCAAGTCTACCTGCCAAAACGATTCGTCCATCTCCTCCAGAACGAGGATCTGCGCTCCATCCAACCTGGCTGTCTCTACCTGGTTTCCCACGGTTGCACGGGTAGCAATTCCACCGAGTTGACCATCCACATCGTCGACAAGCAGCAGTGTTAGATTTAAGTTTTACTGTTGTACATATGTTATTGTAATGTTTTATAAATAAACCATAAAAGACAAAAAAAATACAAAAGACAAAAAATGCAACATATCAATATGTGAGGTTTGTCACATATTGATATGTTGCATTTTTTTTTAAACTTCGCGGGTGACCTTGACCTTTGACCTTTGCATTTCACAGTTACCCCTACCACCAAGCTAAAGGTCAAACATGCTTCGATGCAAACACCCCCACCACTTTTTCATAGTACCCCCAAGCGCTGTGCCTCAGCTTCATTTCAACTCCGACGGTCAACAGTACAACATCAAGATGTCTCTCAATGTAAGTTGTGCTAGTTACGAGGAGGTAACCATTAAGACTCAGCAGGAGCTGAACGACTTGTACAAGGAGTTGCAGCTGATGGTGGCGCGAGGCTACCGTATAAATGTGCAAGTCTACGCTTGCAATATACGCAATCTCCGACACCCAAAAGAAGAGTCTGAACATTACTCTTCTCCAGCGACTTCATCACCGGCGTCCATGAAGACTGAAGCGAGCCAGACTTTGGATTATTTCAGCTGACTAGCAGTTGGTTTCTTCTTCTTACCATTGTAGAATATGTTTATTTCTTTATTATATTAAAGATGTAAAAGAGAAAAAACACCTATCTTGTTACTGACATATGTGCTCAGTAACAAGATAGGATTTTTTAAAACACAATTTGGATGACCTTGAAACTTCCCCCACTTTTTTATAGTACCCCCAAGCGCTGTGCCTCAGCTTCATTTCAACTCCAACGGTCAACCGTACAACATCAAGATGTCTCTCAATGTAAGTTGTGCTAGTTACGAGGAGGTAACCATTAAGACTCAGCAGGAGCTGAACGATTTGTACAAGGAGTCCAAAAATGAGGTTGTCAACAAAACCGATGATCAACAATTGTGGGACTCCTCTATTACAGAAAAGGAATTACATGCAGCCGTCGAAGCTGTCGAGGAAAAGGAAAAGAACCTTAGGCAGCTCTGGTTGGCTCAGATGGATATTTGCGGATCTGTGCCGCGTGATGATTTTGAACTTCAATGTCAGATGGCGATTACCCAGCAACTAGAAGAAGCCGAAAAGGAGCTAAAGAGTGGAGGTACTATTCGGGCGGAGGTGAAAACTGAGAAACATGAAGAATATACCGAATATGATGATTAAACGTACTGTTGATCCCAATCCTTTTAGTTTAAGTGGTTATGTTATAAGTAAATAGACAAAGTTTCCTTTTTTAAAACTCCATTTGGGTGACCTTGAAATTTCCCCCACCACTCTGTTATACCAGCATTGCTCGCTGCAACAAGCATCATTCCTCCTCCAACAACCATGGCGGACACACCTGCTTGCGATGACATGTCTTCCACCGAAGATGTACCCACTACAAGTTGGAAATTGACAATCGACGACGTGCATTATTTAGAAACCATCTGCGATTGGATGAAGTCTATTCTCCTCGACAACCCGGGAATAAAGCTCAAGGTCACTTTAGATTATGATTGGTCTGAAGTTATAATGCAGCAAGACGATCAAGAATCAGATCACAGTGGAGGTCAACAATCACCGGAGTATTTGTCACATTTACCGTTGTCAACCATATATCCTACAAATGAGGTGGAAAGGGAAGAAGAGGAGCATGAAGTTTAGAGTTTCTTATTTTTTAAAACCCAATTTGGATGACCTTGAGATTTCCCCCACCACTTTCCATATACCTAGAGTGCGCAGAGCCAGACAGTCAGTCGCTTGGTGTCCGTCGAAGGGTGCACATCGCTGTTGCTACTCCAATTCCTGACAATTTGGGGTAGTTCAAGGTCGCCACACTTCTACTCTGGAACGACATCAACTTGTAGTATTTCTGTGTTTTGAATCTAGGTCAGTACACTTTAACTCTGGGACGATATCGACTTGTACTATTTCTGTGTTTTGACTCAAGGTCATCACACTTTAATTCTGGGATGATTTCGACTTATAGCATTTCAGTGTTTTAACTCAAGATCGTCACACTTTAACTCTGGGGCGGGATCGACTTGTAGTATTTCTGTGTTTTGACTCAAGGTCACCACACTTTAACTCTGGGATGATTTCAACTTATAGTATTTCAGTGTTTTGACTCAATGTCACCACACTTTAACTCTGGGGCGGTATCAACTTGTAGTATTTCTATGTTTTTACTCAAGGTCATCACACTTTAGCATGTAACTTTAAGGTAGCACCGAAACGGTGCTACCCGGCTTGACATTTTCAAGTTTCCCAAGGTCATCACAATTTCCTCCACCACTTCCCATATACCTAGAGTGCGCGGGGCCGGACAGTCAGTCGCTCGGTGTCTGTCGTAGGGTGCGCATCGCGGTTGCAGTAATGGTTAAAGTAAGGCAGCTGGGCTAGTTCAAGGTCACCCGAGCGGTGTCACATGACGGTTTAGGCAGAGTCACGTTGCAAGCTTCAAGTTTCCTCAGCACTTTTGCTGTTTCTCGTCTAATTTCGCTCCAAGTCGTCAAGGTCACGGTAACCTGACTAAAACTCGGAGCGTAGTGCGAGAAACAGCAAAAGTGCCAAAAAATTTTAGGTTTCAGCGTGACCTTGACCTTTGTGACATCGATGACGTCATCTTGGTGACGTAAGGGGTGATGACGTCATCAGCACGTCATTTCTGTGACGTCATGGGTGTGACGTAATGGAAGTGACGTCATTGGTGATGACGTCATCGATGATGCAATCGATGACGTCATCGATGAGGTCATTGACCTCGATGACGTCATCGATGACGTCATCGCTCGGGTGACCTTGAACTGGCCCAAAAGCCTTACTTTTCCACTACTGCCGTTCAAAAATTTGTAAGTATTGTATTAGGACAAAGTTAAAGTATTAAGCCTACTACATGTACAGTAATTTTAACACTGAATCCTAATTAAATACCTAATCTACTACATCTTCATAGTCTACATGTAGCCTACTTTTATTCAGATTACAGCAACCACTCATACAGTCCTCTTAAAGAAATTCAGCCTATTTAAGTCTTTGTTTTATAGCTTCTATCAAACATAAAAAAAATTAAACTAACGAAAAGTATCTGATTTGTGTTTGATTTATCATACTTGTTTTATAAACACTATGCACTACGAATAACACACGTTTTAAGGAGGCAAAAAACAAATCTAACTCTTTAAATCTATACTCTGGCAACTTTTAAGTAGGCCTACGTTATTTTTAAATTCCTGTAATCTTTAATTCAATTAATCTAATCCTAATCAATTCACTTTAATCTATTCAAAGATTTTTTCTTATATAAAAAAAACATGTCATTTGCTCTAAACTTTAACCAAATTATTGTTTCTCAAAAGTCATTCTTTGTCGTCTTCATTTAAACTTTTTAGCTCGCACGGAGTTTTGAGAAGCAAATGACTTAATTATCTCAGAAACGTCTATCGACCTAGCTGTCTCGTTCTCAATACTAAGTATGCTTAAACCACTAAGCCTTTCTTGAGACATTGTACTACGTAGATAGTTTTTTATCAACTTTAATTTTGAAAAAGATCTCTCCGCTGACGCAACAGTTACTGGTAAAGTTAAAAATAATAAATAAGCTGTGCACACATCCGGGACACTGCATGCCACTGAATAGTTCTCAATAAACAAAAGTTCGGCCACTTCTTTAATTGACTTCTTTGTCGTGATTGTAGGTTTTAAAGCCCTTCGAAAACTAAGAATTTCGTGAGGAAAGTCTGTAGTTAAATCATCATTGTATGCAACGGCGAGTTCACTAGCCTTCAAATTTAACTGTTCATCTGTAGACGAGGATAAAAACTCCGGAGTTAGTACTATAAAAATATTACTAATCTCATACATTCCTTCAAATCTCGTAGTAATTTGATTTATAACAATGTCCAAAGTACCAAAAAATACAACTGTCTTGAAGTGAAGGTTCGGATCAGACAGACGTTCGTCCTCAGCTAGTTCATCAGCATATTTTTTAACAAGCCGACGTCTTTTGTTTTTGAACTGAGGGTCAACCCCCCATTGTAGAGCTATGGCAGTAGCAGTCACAATTAAGGTGTCATAATTATTTCTAATTTCAATCAGATCATTTTTTGAGTTCGTCAATAGTTTTGTTGCATAATGCAAGTCTATGTCATCTCTTTGGAGAACTTTTGACACTATGTTCGTCGATTCAAGTATAAGAGAATGCAAAACTATTTGTAAAACAAATTCAAAGTTTTCAAGGTGCTTTTTTAATGAGGTAGCTTGAGTTTTTTCGTTTGATTTAGTAGAACACAACGTTATTTGAGTCAACGCCTTCATAATGCCAACATAGTTGTGCCTTAAAGCTTTCAAAGAATCGATTCGGGATGACCATCGTGTTGGGCAGAGCTTTTTTAATTTATATGTAGTTGAGCTCAAAATTTCCCACCTTTTTATACTTTGACTAAAAAAGATGTAAAGCTGCTCGACTACATCAAAAAAGTTTCTATTTTCTTCAATATTTGAAACAGCATCATTCACAACTAAGTTCAAATTGTGGGCAACACAATGAACATACACAGCTCTTTTTTTCCTTTTTTGCTATCCTGGATTGGACACCTTGATATATTCCTGACATGTTCGCTGCCCCGTCATAGCCCTGCCCTCGGCACTTGGACAACTTCAAACCGTTATCTTCTAGGCTTTTAATAATTTCATCTTCTAAGAGTAGTGTCAAATTGTTGGTGCTGGCTCAGTTCAAGGTCACCTGAGGGATGACGTCATCGAGGTCAATGACCTCACCGATGACGTCATCGATTGCGTCATCGATGACGTCATCACTAATGACGTCATTTCTATGACGTCACACCCATGACGTCACAGAAATGACGTGCTGATGACGTCATCACCCCTTACGTCATCAAAATGACGTCACCGACGCCACTGAGGTCAAGGTCACGCCGAAACTTAAAATTTTTTGGCACTTTTGCCGTTTCTCGCACTACGCTCCGAGTTTCAGTCAGAGTCCCCGTGACCTTGACCACTTGGAGCGAATTTTCGACGAGAAACGGCAAAAGTGCCAAGTTAAACTCGAGTTTCTGACATGACTCTGCCTAAATGGGCAATCGGTTATCCCTCAGGTGACCTTGAACCAGCACAACACCAACAATTTGATATTACTGTGACCTTGAAAACCTAACAACGGAGCGCCGACACCGATGCGCACCCCACGACAACCACCGAGTGACTGACTGTCAGGCTCTGTGTACTCTAGGTATATCGGCTTGAGAGACTAAGACTCTAAACTGTCAGGAATGGGAGTAACTAACCGAATTTTGCAAGGAAAAGTCATTTCATCCAATATTTTAAACAAATCCTCATCAGTAAAACTGACATTAGTCTGTTTTGTATAAAACTTAGGGTGTCCGCGCAACAGTTTGCGCCACTTAGCTAAAGTCGAAACCCTCTTAACTTTGAGTGGTGGACAGTGAGCAACTAATAAAGCCTTAACACGGCTAAGTTTCTTACCTAAAGTGTCCCGCGACATGGCTTCTCCTCACAAAAGTCCGCACAATACTGAGAGACTGCTTGTAGCGCATGAGTCAAGGGAAAAGAGGTGGGGGAAACAGCAGGAGTGGGGGAAGGTCACAGTGGTGGGGGAAGGTGAGGTGGTACGCTGGAGTATCGCATCACTTCACCATGAGCTGTCCTACAGTCAACACACTGTTCTCTTGGCCCGAGTTGGCACTAGAAGAAACATTTCTGTACAGCTTAGGCTGTGAGAGTCGAGGAAGCAAAGTCAAAGTGGAAATTGCGTTAAACTCCAAGATGAAGAGTCTCCTAAACAAACTAATTGTATCCCTGCAATCCCCTATAACTTTAGAGAAATACCACTTTATAAAGCGACACCTTAGTCTTTGGCAAAACGAATTGGAATTGGAAAAGATTACAGTAAAATTAATTTAACTTAAAACTTGGACTGGACACTTATGGCGATACCACGTGGCGTGCAAACGCCACCCTAAACATTACAAGTTAGGTTATTGAGCACCTCTGGTACGATAACCGACGTGCTAGAGTTAAAGTGTGATGACCTTGAGTCAAAACACTGAAATACTACAGTCGATATCGTCCCAGAGTTAAAGTGTAGTGACCTACATTCAGAACTTGTAAAATTACTTACATATAGAGAGCTAGAGAACAGCGAGACGCACCGCATGGAAGCCGGAGACATACTGGCGAAGCAATGTTGTGCAGCCTAGGGACCCAGTTGTGGTGGGGGTATAGCCAACACTTAGAGTACAAGTGTTGTGGGTGACCTCGAGGGTGACCTTGAACCAGCTCGAGAAGTGACCCGTACTCTAGGTATATGGGAAGTGGTGGGGGAAATCTCAAGGTCATTCAAATGGAGTTTAAAAAAAGTCAAAGAGTAGAGAGACTATTCTACTCTTCAGAGTCCTCGTGACCTTGAGGATTTGGAGCCAATTTCTACGAGAAATAGCAAAAGTGCAGTAGCACCGTTTTGGTGCTACCTTAAATGTAAATGTTAATTAGTCCCTTAAATGTTAAAGTGTGATGACCTTGAGCATAAGAGTTAAAGTTTTCTTGGGGAGACAATTCGATGTTGTCCCAGAGTTAAAGTGTTAAGACCTTGAGTCAAAACACAGAAATATTACAAGTCGATGTTGTCTCATAGTTAAAGTGTGGCGACCTTGAGTAAAACTCAGAAATATTTAGCCTATGTTGTTCCAAAGTTAAAGTGTGGTGACCTTGAGGAAAAAATTAGAAATATTTACCCCATGTTGGCCCAGAGTTAAAGTGTAATGACCTTGAGTCTGTCATGTGACACTGCTCGGGTGACCTTGAACTGGCCCGGCTGCCTTACTCTAACCATTACTGCAACCGCGATGTGCACCCTACGACAGACACCGAGCGACTGACTATTAGGCTCCGCATAATCTAGGTATATGGGAAGTGGTAGGGGGAATTGCGATGACCTTGGGAAACTTGAAAATGTCACGCCAGGTAGCACCGTTTTGGTGCTACCTTAAATGTAGATGTTAAAGTGTAATGTCCTTGAGTAAAAAAAACATAGAAATAATACAAGTCGATATTGTCCCAGAGTTAAAGTGTGGTGACCTTGAGTGAAAACATAGAAATATTACAAGTTGATGTCGTCCCAAAGGTAAAGTGTGGTGACCTTGAGCATAAGAACTAAAGTTTTCTTGGTATGACAAGTTTAAGTAGATTCAGAGTTAAAGTGTGGCGACCTTGAGTGAAAACATAACAACATTACAATTTGAAGTCGTCCCAGAGGTAAAGTATTATGACCTTGAGTGAAAACACAGAAAAACCACAAGTCGATGTCGTCCCAGAGTTAAAGTGTGGTGACCTTGAGGGAAAAGTTCTGAAATATTTTAGCCTATGTTGGTCCAGAGTTAAAGTGTAGTGACCTTGAGCATTTGTCTTGGTATGACAATTTGATGTTGCACCAGAGTTAAAGTGTTGGGACCTTGAGTGAAAACATAGAAATATTACAAGTTGATGTCGTCCCAGAGGTAAAGTGTGATGACCTTGAGTCAAAACACAGAGAAACCACAAGTCGATGTCGTCCCAGAGTTAAAGTGTGGTGACCTTGAGGGAAAAATTCTGAAATATTTAGCCTATGTTGGTCCAGAGTTAAAGTGTAGTGACCTTGAGCTGAAAAACTTGTAAAATACTTACATCAATAGAGACGGTAATCCCCGCTCTCACCCCTGCGCCCCAGTGGCGCCCCCAACCCTGCGCCCCTGGTAGCACCCCCACCCCTGCGCCACCGATGGCGCCCCTGGGTGTGGTAGCCCGGTGGAGATATAAGGCGGCCCCGCTCATAGCCGGCTCACAGCCCGTCCCCGTGCGTTGAGCTACCTAAAGGTTTGAGCAAACACTTAGAAATATTTACTCTTCGTACGATCAGAGTTAAAGTTTTCATCTCAACAGACGTACCCCCAGGTTTGAACCAACACTTGGAAAAATTTACTCATGGTACAACAGTTTTATGTTTTCGCCAAATAAGTGTAAGTGTGGTAAATTGAACTGGCTAAAATGTTATAATTTGCTAAGTTTGTATTGTTGTACATGATAAATCCTAAACTTTAACTTATAACCGTACAGCAGAGTGCCAAAACCAGTGTGCACCCCACGACAGTCGCAGAGCGACTGACAGTACGGCTACGGGTGGCCTAGGTATAAGGAAAGTGGTGGGGGGAATTGCGATGACCTTGGGGACTTTAACAATTGTGACTATAGGTAAAACTTAAGTTTTCGTTATTTCAACCTAAGGTCTTGGCTTTTCGCGTTTCAGAGTGTATTAAAGCGATCTAGCTATTAATTGAAAAATTGATTTCTTAAAAGATAGTCATTTTTACGCTGGGTGTTGGTAAATTTGTTAGAGTCCAGATTGCCCATACAAAACCAAACTTTTTTATTATTCAATATTTCAGTCTGGGATTTCGGATTTACATGTTTCAGCGTATTTTAGAGTGTTTAAGCTTATCTTAAAAATTTGAAAAACTTTAACATTTTTTACTAAAATTTGCGAGTTGACTGATAGAATATTTCTGTCAGGAGTGACTATAGGTAAAATTTAAGTTTTCGTTATTTCAACCTAAGGTCTTGGCTTTTCGCGTTTCAGAGTGTATTAAAGCGATCTAGCTATTAATTGTAAAATTGATTTCTTAAAAGATAGTCATTTTTACGCTGGGTGTTGGTAAATTCGTTAGAGTCCAGATTGCCCATACAAAACCAAACTTTTTTATTATTCAATATTTCAGTCTGGGATTTCGGATTTACATGTTTCAGCGTATTTTAGAGTGTTTAAGCTTATCTTAAAAATTTGAAAAACTTTAACATTTTTTACTAAAATTTGCGAATTGACTGATAGAATATTTCACTAAGTCACGAGTTTTTATTGTTGTACATGATAAATCCTAAACTTTAACTTAAAACCGTACAGCAGAGTGCCGACACCAGTGTGCACCCCACGACAGTCGCAAAGCGACTGACCGTACGGCTCCGGGTTCCCTATGTATAAGGAAAGTGGTGGGGGGAATTGCGATGACCTTGGGGACTTTAACAATTGTGACTATAGGTAAAACTTAAGTTTTCGTTATTTCAACCTAAGGTCTTGGCTTTTCGCGTTTCAGAGTGTATTAAAGCGATCTAGCTATTAATTGAAAAATTGATTTCTTAAAAGATAGTCATTTTTACGCTGGGTGTTGGTAAATTTGTTAGAGTCCAGATTGCCCATACAAAACCAAACTTTTTTATTATTCAATATTTCAGTCTGGGATTTCGGATTTACATGTTTCAGCGTATTTTAGAGTGTTTAAGCTTATCTTAAAAATTTGAAAAACTTTAACATTTTTTACTAAAATTTGCGAGTTGACTGATAGAATATTTCTGTCAGGAGTGACTATAGGTAAAATTTAAGTTTTCGTTATTTCAACCTAAGGTCTTGGCTTTTCGCGTTTCAGAGTGTATTAAAGCGATCTAGCTATTAATTGTAAAATTGATTTCTTAAAAGATAGTCATTTTTACGCTGGGTGTTGGTAAATTTGTTAGAGTCCTGATTGCCCATACAAAACCAAACTTTTTTATTATTCAATATTTCAGTCTGGGATTTCGGATTTACATGTTTCAGCGTATTTTAGAGTGTTTAAGCTTATCTTAAAAATTTGAAAAACTTTAACATTTTTTACAGTTGACTGATAGAATATTTCTGTCAGGAGTGACTATAGGTAAAATTTAAGTTTTCGTTATTTCAACCTAAGGTCTTGGCTTTTCGCGTTTCAGAGTGTATTAAAGCGATCTAGCTATTAATTGTAAAATTGATTTCTTAAAAGATAGTCATTTTTACGCTGGGTGTTGGTAAATTTGTTAGAGTCCCGATTACCCATACAAAACTAAACTTTTTTATTATTCAATGTTTCAATCTGGGATTTCGGATTTACATGTTTCAGCGTATTTTAGAGTGTTTAAGCTTATCTTAAAAATTTGAAAAACTTTAACATTTTTTACAGTTGACTGATAGAATATTTCTGTCAGGAGTGACTATAGGTAAAATTTAAGTTTTCGTTATTTCAACCTAAGGTCTTGGCTTTTCGCGTTTCAGAGTGTATTAAAGCGATCTAG
This sequence comes from Neoaliturus tenellus, assembly GCA_030545055.2. Classification (NCBI taxonomy): domain Eukaryota; kingdom Metazoa; phylum Arthropoda; class Insecta; order Hemiptera; family Cicadellidae; genus Neoaliturus; species Neoaliturus tenellus. The sequence goes on from CM061535.1 coordinate 90,646,952, forward strand.
CTATTAATTGAAAAATTGATTTCTTAAAAGATAGTCATTTTTACGCTGGGTGTTGGTAAATTTGTTAGAGTCCAGATTGCCCATACAAAACCAAACTTTTTTATTATTCAATATTTCAGTCTGGGATTTCGGATTTACATGTTTCAGCGTATTTTAGAGTGTTTAAGCTTATCTTAAAAATTTGAAAAACTTTAACATTTTTTACTAAAATTTGCGAGTTGACTGATAGAATATTTCTGTCAGGAGTGACTATAGGTAAAATTTAAGTTTTCGTTATTTCAACCTAAGGTCTTGGCTTTTCGCGTTTCAGAGTGTATTAAAGCGATCTAGCTATTAATTGTAAAATTGATTTCTTAAAAGATAGTCATTTTTACGCTGGGTGTTGGTAAATTTGTTAGAGTCCTGATTGCCCATACAAAACCAAACTTTTTTATTATTCAATATTTCAGTCTGGGATTTCGGATTTACATGTTTCAGCGTATTTTAGAGTGTTTAAGCTTATCTTAAAAATTTGAAAAACTTTAACATTTTTTACAGTTGACTGATAGAATATTTCTGTCAGGAGTGACTATAGGTAAAATTTAAGTTTTCGTTATTTCAACCTAAGGTCTTGGCTTTTCGCGTTTCAGAGTGTATTAAAGCGATCTAGCTATTAATTGTAAAATTGATTTCTTAAAAGATAGTCATTTTTACGCTGGGTGTTGGTAAATTTGTTAGAGTCCCGATTACCCATACAAAACTAAACTTTTTTATTATTCAATGTTTCAATCTGGGATTTCGGATTTACATGTTTCAGCGTATTTTAGAGTGTTTAAGCTTATCTTAAAAATTTGAAAAACTTTAACATTTTTTACAGTTGACTGATAGAATATTTCTGTCAGGAGTGACTATAGGTAAAATTTAAGTTTTCGTTATTTCAACCTAAGGTCTTGGCTTTTCGCGTTTCAGAGTGTATTAAAGCGATCTAGCTATTAATTGAAAAATTGATTTCTTAAAAGATAGTCATTTTTACGCTGGGTGTTGGTAAATTTGTTAGAGTCCAGATTGCCCATACAAAACCAAACTTTTTTATTATTCAATATTTCAGTCTGGGATTTCGGATTTACATGTTTCAGCGTATTTTAGAGTGTTTAAGCTTATCTTAAAAATTTGAAAAACTTTAACATTTTTTACTAAAATTTGCGAGTTGACTGATAGAATATTTCTGTCAGGAGTGACTATAGGTAAAATTTAAGTTTTCGTTATTTCAACCTAAGGTCTTGGCTTTTCGCGTTTCAGAGTGTATTAAAGCGATCTAGCTATTAATTGTAAAATTGATTTCTTAAAAGATAGTCATTTTTACGCTGGGTGTTGGTAAATTTGTTAGAGTCCAGATTGCCCATACAAAACCAAACTTTTTTATTATTCAATATTTCAGTCTGGGATTTCGGATTTACATGTTTCAGCGTATTTTAGAGTGTTTAAGCTTATCTTAAAAATTTGAAAAACTTTAACATTTATTACAGTTGACTGATAGAATATTTCTGTCAGGAGTGACTATAGGTAAAATTTAAGTTTTCGTTATTTCAACCTAAGGTCTTGGCTTTTCGCGTTTCAGAGTGTATTAAAGCGATCTAGCTATTAATTGTAAAATTGATTTCTTAAAAGATAGTCATTTTTACGCTGGGTGTTGGTAAATTTGTTAGAGTCCAGATTGCCCATACAAAACCAAACTTTTTTATTATTCAATATTTCAGTCTGGGATTTCGGATTTACATGTTTCAGCGTATATTAGAGTGTTTAAGCTTATCTTAAAAATTTGAAAAACTTTACTATTTTTTACTAAAATTTGCGAGTTGACTGATAGAATATTTCTATGTCAGGAGTGACTATAGGTAAAATTTAAGTTTTCGTTATTTCAACCTAAGGTCTTGGCTTTTCGCGTTTCAGAGTGTATTAAAGCGATCTAGCTATTAATTGTAAAATTGATTTCTTAAAAGATAGTCATTTTTACGCTGGGTGTTGGTAAATTTGTTAGAGTCCAGATTGCCCATACAAAACCAAACTTTTTTATTATTCAATATTTCAGTCTGGGATTTCGGATTTACATGTTTCAGCGTATTTTAGAGTGTTTAAGCTTATCTTAAAAATTTGAAAAACTTTAACATTTTTTACAGTTGACTGATAGAATATTTCTGTCAGGAGTGACTATAGGTAAAATTTAAGTTTTCGTTATTTCAACCTAAGGTCTTGGCTTTTCGCGTTTCAGAGTGTATTAAAGCGATCTAGCTATTAATTGAAAAATTGATTTCTTAAAAGATAGTCATTTTTACGCTGGGTGTTGGTAAATTTGTTAGAGTCCAGATTGCCCATACAAAACCAAACTTTTTTATTATTCAATATTTCAGTCTGGGATTTCGGATTTACATGTTTCAGCGTATTTTAGAGTGTTTAAGCTTATCTTAAAAATTTGAAAAACTTTAACATTTTTTACTAAAATTTGCGAATTGACTGATAGAATATTTCACTAAGTCACGAGTTTTTATTGTTGTACATGATAAATCCTAAACTTTAACTTAAAACCGTACAGCAGAGTGCCGACACCAGTGTGCACCCCACGACAGTCGCAAAGCGACTGACCGTACGGCTCCGGGTGCCCTATGTATAAGGAAAGTGGTGGGGGGAATTGCGATGACCTTGGGGACTTTACCAATTGTGACTATACGTAAAATTTCGTTGTTCATTATATCAACCTAAGGTCTTGGCTTTTCGCGTTTCAGAGTGTATTAAAGCGATCTAGCTATTAATTGTAAAATTGATTTCTTAAAAGATAGTCATTTTTACGCTGGGTGTTGGTAAATTTGTTAGAGTCCTGATTGCCCATACAAAACCAAACTTTTTTATTATTCAATATTTCAGTCTGGGATTTCGGATTTACATGTTTCAGCGTATTTTAGAGTGTTTAAGCTTATCTTAAAAATTTGAAAAACTTTAACATTTTTTACAGTTGACTGATAGAATATTTCTGTCAGGAGTGACTATAGGTAAAATTTAAGTTTTCGTTATTTCAACCTAAGGTCTTGGCTTTTCGCGTTTCAGAGTGTATTAAAGCGATCTAGCTATTAATTGAAAAATTGATTTCTTAAAAGATAGTCATTTTTACGCTGAGTGTTGGTAAATTTGTTAGAGTCCAGATTGCCCATACAAAACCAAACTTTTTTATTATTCAATATTTCAGTCTGGGATTTCGGATTTACATGTTTCAGCGTATATTAGAGTGTTTAAGCTTATCTTAAAAATTTGAAAAACTTTACTATTTTTTACTAAAATTTGCGAGTTGACTGATAGAATATTTCTATGTCAGGAGTGACTATAGGTAAAATTTAAGTTTTCGTTATTTCAACCTAAGGTCTTGGCTTTTCGCGTTTCAGAGTGTATTAAAGCGATCTAGCTATTAATTGTAAAATTGATTTCTTAAAAGATAGTCATTTTTACGCTGGGTGTTGGTAAATTTGTTAGAGTCCAGATTGCCCATACAAAACCAAACTTTTTTATTATTCAATATTTCAGTCTGGGATTTCGGATTTACATGTTTCAGCGTATTTTAGAGTGTTTAAGCTTATCTTAAAAATTTGAAAAACTTTAACATTTTTTACAGTTGACTGATAGAATATTTCTGTCAGGAGTGACTATAGGTAAAATTTAAGTTTTCGTTATTTCAACCTAAGGTCTTGGCTTTTCGCGTTTCAGAGTGTATTAAAGCGATCTAGCTATTAATTGTAAAATTGATTTCTTAAAAGATAGTCATTTTTACGCTGGGTGTTGGTAAATTTGTTAGAGTCCAGATTGCCCATACAAAACCAAACTTTTTTATTATTCAATATTTCAGTCTGGGATTTCGGATTTACATGTTTCAGCGTATATTAGAGTGTTTAAGCTTATCTTAAAAATTTGAAAAACTTTACTATTTTTTACTAAAATTTGCGAGTTGACTGATAGAATATTTCTATGTCAGGAGTGACTATAGGTAAAATTTAAGTTTTCGTTATTTCAACCTAAGGTCTTGGCTTTTCGCGTTTCAGAGTGTATTAAAGCGATCTAGCTATTAATTGTAAAATTGATTTCTTAAAAGATAGTCATTTTTACGCTGGGTGTTGGTAAATTTGTTAGAGTCCAGATTGCCCATACAAAACCAAACTTTTTTATTATTCAATATTTCAGTCTGGGATTTCGGATTTACATGTTTCAGCGTATTTTAGAGTGTTTAAGCTTATCTTAAAAATTTGAAAAACTTTAACATTTTTTACAGTTGACTGATAGAATATTTCTGTCAGGAGTGACTATAGGTAAAATTTAAGTTTTCGTTATTTCAACCTAAGGTCTTGCCTTTTCGCGTTTCAGAGTGTATTAAAGCGATCTAGCTATTAATTGAAAAATTGATTTCTTAAATGATAGTCATTTTTACGCTGGGTGTTGGTAAATTTGTTAGAGTCCAGATTGCCCATACAAAACCAAACTTTTTTATTATTCAATATTTCAGTCTGGGATTTCGGATTTACATGTTTCAGCGTATTTTAGAGTGTTTAAGCTTATCTTAAAAATTTGAAAAACTTTAACATTTTTTACTAAAATTTGCGAGTTGACTGATAGAATATTTCTGTCAGGAGTGACTATAGGTAAAATTTAAGTTTTCGTTATTTCAACCTAAGGTCTTGGCTTTTCGCGTTTCAGAGTGTATTAAAGCGATCTAGCTATTAATTGTAAAATTGATTTCTTAAAAGATAGTCATTTTTACGCTGGGTGTTGGTAAATTCGTTAGAGTCCAGATTGCCCATACAAAACCAAACTTTTTTATTATTCAATATTTCAGTCTGGGATTTCGGATTTACATGTTTCAGCGTATTTTAGAGTGTTTAAGCTTATCTTAAAAATTTGAAAAACTTTAACATTTTTTACTAAAATTTGCGAATTGACTGATAGAATATTTCACTAAGTCACGAGTTTTTATTGTTGTACATGATAAATCCTAAACTTTAACTTAAAACCGTACAGCAGAGTGCCGACACCAGTGTGCACCCCACGACAGTCGCAAAGCGACTGACCGTACGGCTCCGGGTGCCCTATGTATAAGGAAAGTGGTGGGGGGAATTGCGATGACCTTGGGGACTTTACCAATTGTGACTATACGTAAAATTTCGTTGTTCATTATATCAACCTAAGGTCTTGGCTTTTCGCGTTTCAGAGTGTATTAAAGCGATCTAGCTATTAATTGTAAAATTGATTTCTTAAAAGATAGTCATTTTTACGCTGGGTGTTGGTAAATTTGTTAGAGTCCTGATTGCCCATACAAAACCAAACTTTTTTATTATTCAATATTTCAGTCTGGGATTTCGGATTTACATGTTTCAGCGTATTTTAGAGTGTTTAAGCTTATCTTAAAAATTTGAAAAACTTTAACATTTTTTACAGTTGACTGATAGAATATTTCTGTCAGGAGTGACTATAGGTAAAATTTAAGTTTTCGATATTTCAACCTAAGGTCTTGGCTTTTCGCGTTTCAGAGTGTATTGAAGCGATCTAGCTATTAATTGAAAAATTGATTTCTTAAAAGATAGTCATTTTTACGCTGAGTGTTGGTAAATTTGTTAGAGTCCAGATTGCCCATACAAAACCAAACTTTTTTATTATTCAATATTTCAGTCTGGGATTTCGGATTTACATGTTTCAGCGTATTTTAGAGTGTTTAAGCTTATCTTAAAAATTTGAAAAACTTTAACATTTTTTACAGTTGACTGATAGAATATTTCTGTCAGGAGTGACTATAGGTAAAATTTAAGTTTTCGTTATTTCAACCTAAGGTCTTGGCTTTTCGCGTTTCAGAGTGTATTAAAGCGATCTAGCTATTAATTGTAAAATTGATTTCTTAAAAGATAGTCATTTTTACGCTGGGTGTTGGTAAATTTGTTAGAGTCCAGATTGCCCATACAAAACCAAACTTTTTTATTATTCAATATTTCAGTCTGGGATTTCGGATTTACATGTTTCAGCGTATATTAGAGTGTTTAAGCTTATCTTAAAAATTTGAAAAACTTTACTATTTTTTACTAAAATTTGCGAGTTGACTGATAGAATATTTCTATGTCAGGAGTGACTATAGGTAAAATTTAAGTTTTCGTTATTTCAACCTAAGGTCTTGGCTTTTCGCGTTTCAGAGTGTATTAAAGCGATCTAGCTATTAATTGTAAAATTGATTTCTTAAAAGATAGTCATTTTTACGCTGGGTGTTGGTAAATTTGTTAGAGTCCAGATTGCCCATACAAAACCAAACTTTTTTATTATTCAATATTTCAGTCTGGGATTTCGGATTTACATGTTTCAGCGTATTTTAGAGTGTTTAAGCTTATCTTAAAAATTTGAAAAACTTTAACATTTTTTACAGTTGACTGATAGAATATTTCTGTCAGGAGTGACTATAGGTAAAATTTAAGTTTTCGTTATTTCAACCTAAGGTCTTGCCTTTTCGCGTTTCAGAGTGTATTAAAGCGATCTAGCTATTAATTGAAAAATTGATTTCTTAAATGATAGTCATTTTTACGCTGGGTGTTGGTAAATTTGTTAGAGTCCAGATTGCCCATACAAAACCAAACTTTTTTATTATTCAATATTTCAGTCTGGGATTTCGGATTTACATGTTTCAGCGTATTTTAGAGTGTTTAAGCTTATCTTAAAAATTTGAAAAACTTTAACATTTTTTACTAAAATTTGCGAGTTGACTGATAGAATATTTCTGTCAGGAGTGACTATAGGTAAAATTTAAGTTTTCGTTATTTCAACCTAAGGTCTTGGCTTTTCGCGTTTCAGAGTGTATTAAAGCGATCTAGCTATTAATTGTAAAATTGATTTCTTAAAAGATAGTCATTTTTACGCTGGGTGTTGGTAAATTCGTTAGAGTCCAGATTGCCCATACAAAACCAAACTTTTTTATTATTCAATATTTCAGTCTGGGATTTCGGATTTACATGTTTCAGCGTATTTTAGAGTGTTTAAGCTTATCTTAAAAATTTGAAAAACTTTAACATTTTTTACTAAAATTTGCGAATTGACTGATAGAATATTTCACTAAGTCACGAGTTTTTATTGTTGTACATGATAAATCCTAAACTTTAACTTAAAACCGTACAGCAGAGTGCCGACACCAGTGTGCACCCCACGACAGTCGCAAAGCGACTGACCGTACGGCTCCGGGTGCCCTATGTATAAGGAAAGTGGTGGGGGGAATTGCGATGACCTTGGGGACTTTACCAATTGTGACTATACGTAAAATTTCGTTGTTCATTATATCAACCTAAGGTCTTGGCTTTTCGCGTTTCAGAGTGTATTAAAGCGATCTAGCTATTAATTGTAAAATTGATTTCTTAAAAGATAGTCATTTTTACGCTGGGTGTTGGTAAATTTGTTAGAGTCCTGATTGCCCATACAAAACCAAACTTTTTTATTATTCAATATTTCAGTCTGGGATTTCGGATTTACATGTTTCAGCGTATTTTAGAGTGTTTAAGCTTATCTTAAAAATTTGAAAAACTTTAACATTTTTTACAGTTGACTGATAGAATATTTCTGTCAGGAGTGACTATAGGTAAAATTTAAGTTTTCGATATTTCAACCTAAGGTCTTGGCTTTTCGCGTTTCAGAGTGTATTGAAGCGATCTAGCTATTAATTGAAAAATTGATTTCTTAAAAGATAGTCATTTTTACGCTGAGTGTTGGTAAATTTGTTAGAGTCCAGATTGCCCATACAAAACCAAACTTTTTTATTATTCAATATTTCAGTCTGGGATTTCGGATTTACATGTTTCAGCGTATTTTAGAGTGTTTAAGCTTATCTTAAAAATTTGAAAAACTTTAACATTTTTTACAGTTGACTGATAGAATATTTCTGTCAGGAGTGACTATAGGTAAAATTTAAGTTTTCGTTATTTCAACCTAAGGTCTTGGCTTTTCGCGTTTCAGAGTGTATTAAAGCGATCTAGCTATTAATTGTAAAATTGATTTCTTAAAAGATAGTCATTTTTACGCTGGGTGTTGGTAAATTTGTTAGAGTCCAGATTGCCCATACAAAACCAAACTTTTTTATTATTCAATATTTCAGTCTGGGATTTCGGATTTACATGTTTCAGCGTATATTAGAGTGTTTAAGCTTATCTTAAAAATTTGAAAAACTTTACTATTTTTTACTAAAATTTGCGAGTTGACTGATAGAATATTTCTATGTCAGGAGTGACTATAGGTAAAATTTAAGTTTTCGTTATTTCAACCTAAGGTCTTGGCTTTTCGCGTTTCAGAGTGTATTAAAGCGATCTAGCTATTAATTGTAAAATTGATTTCTTAAAAGATAGTCATTTTTACGCTGGGTGTTGGTAAATTTGTTAGAGTCCAGATTGCCCATACAAAACCAAACTTTTTTATTATTCAATATTTCAGTCTGGGATTTCGGATTTACATGTTTCAGCGTATTTTAGAGTGTTTAAGCTTATCTTAAAAATTTGAAAAACTTTAACATTTTTTACAGTTGACTGATAGAATATTTCTGTCAGGAGTGACTATAGGTAAAATTTAAGTTTTCGTTATTTCAACCTAAGGTCTTGCCTTTTCGCGTTTCAGAGTGTATTAAAGCGATCTAGCTATTAATTGAAAAATTGATTTCTTAAATGATAGTCATTTTTACGCTGGGTGTTGGTAAATTTGTTAGAGTCCAGATTGCCCATACAAAACCAAACTTTTTTATTATTCAATATTTCAGTCTGGGATTTCGGATTTACATGTTTCAGCGTATTTTAGAGTGTTTAAGCTTATCTTAAAAATTTGAAAAACTTTAACATTTTTTACTAAAATTTGCGAGTTGACTGATAGAATATTTCTGTCAGGAGTGACTATAGGTAAAATTTAAGTTTTCGTTATTTCAACCTAAGGTCTTGGCTTTTCGCGTTTCAGAGTGTATTAAAGCGATCTAGCTATTAATTGTAAAATTGATTTCTTAAAAGATAGTCATTTTTACGCTGGGTGTTGGTAAATTCGTTAGAGTCCAGATTGCCCATACAAAACCAAACTTTTTTATTATTCAATATTTCAGTCTGGGATTTCGGATTTACATGTTTCAGCGTATTTTAGAGTGTTTAAGCTTATCTTAAAAATTTGAAAAACTTTAACATTTTTTACTAAAATTTGCGAATTGACTGATAGAATATTTCACTAAGTCACGAGTTTTTATTGTTGTACATGATAAATCCTAAACTTTAACTTAAAACCGTACAGCAGAGTGCCGACACCAGTGTGCACCCCACGACAGTCGCAAAGCGACTGACCGTACGGCTCCGGGTGCCCTATGTATAAGGAAAGTGGTGGGGGGAATTGCGATGACCTTGGGGACTTTACCAATTGTGACTATACGTAAAATTTCGTTGTTCATTATATCAACCTAAGGTCTTGGCTTTTCGCGTTTCAGAGTGTATTAAAGCGATCTAGCTATTAATTGTAAAATTGATTTCTTAAAAGATAGTCATTTTTACGCTGGGTGTTGGTAAATTTGTTAGAGTCCTGATTGCCCATACAAAACCAAACTTTTTTATTATTCAATATTTCAGTCTGGGATTTCGGATTTACATGTTTCAGCGTATTTTAGAGTGTTTAAGCTTATCTTAAAAATTTGAAAAACTTTAACATTTTTTACAGTTGACTGATAGAATATTTCTGTCAGGAGTGACTATAGGTAAAATTTAAGTTTTCGATATTTCAACCTAAGGTCTTGGCTTTTCGCGTTTCAGAGTGTATTGAAGCGATCTAGCTATTAATTGAAAAATTGATTTCTTAAAAGATAGTCATTTTTACGCTGAGTGTTGGTAAATTTGTTAGAGTCCAGATTGCCCATACAAAACCAAACTTTTTTATTATTCAATATTTCAGTCTGGGATTTCGGATTTACATGTTTCAGCGTATATTAGAGTGTTTAAGCTTATCTTAAAAATTTGAAAAACTTTACTATTTTTTACTAAAATTTGCGAGTTGACTGATAGAATATTTCTATGTCAGGAGTGACTATAGGTAAAATTTAAGTTTTCGTTATTTCAACCTAAGGTCTTGGCTTTTCGCGTTTCAGAGTGTATTAAAGCGATCTAGCTATTAATTGTAAAATTGATTTCTTAAAAGATAGTCATTTTTACGCTGGGTGTTGGTAAATTTGTTAGAGTCCTGATTGCTCATACAAAACCAAACTTTTTTATTATTCAATATTTCAGCCTGGGATTTCGGATTTACATGTTTTAGCGTATTTTAGAATGTTTAAGCTTATCTAAAAAATTTGAAAAACTTTAATATTTTATACTAAAATTTGCGAGTTGACTGATAGAATATTTCTGTCAGGAGTGACTATAGGTAAAATTTAAGTTTTCGTTATTTCAACCTAAGGTCTTGGCTTTTCGCGTTTCAGAGTGTATTAAAGCGATCTAGCTATTAATTGTAAAATTGATTTCTTAAAAGATAGTCATTTTTACGCTGGGTGTTGGTAAATTTGTTAGAGTCCAGATTGCCCATACAAAACCAAACTTTTTTATTATTCAATATTTCAGTCTGGGATTTCGGATTTACATGTTTCAGCGTATTTTAGAGTGTTTAAGCTTATCTTAAAAATTTGAAAAACTTTAACATTTTTTACAGTTGACTGATAGAATATTTCTGTCAGGAGTGACTATAGGTAAAATTTAAGTTTTCGTTATTTCAACCTAAGGTCTTGGCTTTTCGCGTTTCAGAGTGTATTAAAGCGATCTAGCTATTAATTGAAAAATTGATTTCTTAAAAGATAGTCATTTTTACGCTGGGTGTTGGTAAATTTGTTAGAGTCCTGATTGCCCATACAAAACCAAACTTTTTTATTATTCAATATTTCAGTCTGGGATTTCGGATTTACATGTTTCAGCGTATTTTAGAGTGTTTAAGCTTATCTTAAAAATTTGAAAAACTTTAACATTTTTTACAGTTGACTGATAGAATATTTCTGTCAGGAGTGACTATAGGTAAAATTTAAGTTTTCGTTATTTCAACCTAAGGTCTTGGCTTTTCGCGTTTCAGAGTGTATTAAAGCGATCTAGCTGTTAATTGTAAAATTGATTTCTTAAAAGATAGTCATTTTTACGCTGGGTGTTGGTAAATTTGTTAGAGTCCAGATTGCCCATACAAAACCAAACTTTTTTATTATTCAATATTTCAGTCTGGGATTTCGGATTTACATGTTTCAGCGTATTTTAAAGTGTTTAAGCTTATCTTAAAAATTTGAAAAACTAACATTTTATACTAAAATTTGCGAGTTGACTGATAGAATATTTCTATGTCAGGAGTGACTATAGGTAAAATTTAACTTTTCGTTATTTCAACCTAAGGTCTTGGCTTTTCGCGTTTCAGAGTGTATTAAAGCGATCTAGCTATTAATTGAAAAATTGATTTCTTAAAAGATAGTCATTTTTACGCTGGGTGTTGGTAAATTTGTTAGAGTCCAGATTGCCCATACAAAACCAAACTTTTTTATTATTCAATATTTTAGTCTGGGATTTCGGATTTACATGTTTCAGCGTATTTTAGAGTGTTTAAGCTTATCTTAAAAATTTGAAAAACTTTTAACATTTTATACTAAAATTTGCGAGTTGACTGATAGAATATTTCTATGTCAGGAGTGACTATAGGTAAAATTTAAGTTTTCGTTATTTCAACCTAAGGTCTTGGCTTTTCGCGTTTCAGAGTGTATTAAAGCGATCTAGCTATTAATTGAAAAATTGATTTCTTAAAAGATAGTCATTTTTACGCTGAGTGTTGGTAAATTTGTTAGAGTCCAGATTGCCCATACAAAACCAAACTTTTTTATTATTCAATATTTCAATCTGGGATTTCGGATTTACATGTTTCAGCGTATATTAGAGTGTTTAAGCTTATCTTAAAAATTTGAAAAACTTTACTATTTTTTACTAAAATTTGCGAGTTGACTGATAGAATATTTCTATGTCAGGAGTGACTATAGGTAAAATTTAAGTTTTCGTTATTTCAACCTAAGGTCTTGGCTTTTCGCGTTTCAGAGTGTATTAAAGCGATCTAGCTATTAATTGTAAAATTGATTTCTTAAAAGATAGTCATTTTTACGCTGGGTGTTGGTAAATTTGTTAGAGTCCTGATTGCTCATACAAAACCAAACTTTTTTATTATTCAATATTTCAGTCTGGGATTTCGGATTTACATGTTTTAGCGTATTTTAGAATGTTTAAGCTTATCTTAAAAATTTGAAAAACTTTAATATTTTATACTAAAATTTGCGAGTTGACTGATAGAATATTTCTGTCAGGAGTGACTATAGGTAAAATTTAAGTTTTCGTTATTTCAACCTAAGGTCTTGGCTTTTCGCGTTTCAGAGTGTATTAAAGCGATCTAGCTATTAATTGTAAAATTGATTTCTTAAAAGATAGTCATTTTTACGCTGGGTGTTGGTAAATTTGTTAGAGTCCAGATTGCCCATACAAAACCAAACTTTTTTATTATTCAATATTTCAGTCTGGGATTTCGGATTTACATGTTTCAGCGTATTTTAGAGTGTTTAAGCTTATCTTAAAAAATTGAAAAACTTTAACATTTTTTACAGTTGACTGATAGAATATTTCTGTCAGGAGTGACTATAGGTAAAATTTAAGTTTTCGTTATTTCAACCTAAGGTCTTGGCTTTTCGCGTTTCAGAGTGTATTAAAGCGATCTAGCTATTAATTGAAAAATTGATTTCTTAAAAGATAGTCATTTTTACGCTGGGTGTTGGTAAATTTGTTAGAGTCCAGATTGCCCATACAAAACCAAACTTTTTTATTATTCAATATTTCAGTCTGGGATTTCGGATTTACATGTTTCAGCGTATTTTAGAGTGTTTAAGCTTATCTTAAAAATTTGAAAAACTTAAACATTTTATACTAAAATTTGCGAGTTGACTGATAGAATATTTCTATGTCAGGAGTGACTATAGGTAAAATTTAAGTTTTCGTTATTTCAACCTAAGGTCTTGGCTTTTCGCGTTTCAGAGTGTATTAAAGCAATCTAGCTATTAATTGTAAAATTGATTTCTTAAAAGATAGTCATTTTTACGCTGGGTGTTGGTAAATTTGTTAGAGTCCAGATTGCCCATACAAAACCAAACTTTTTTATTATTCAATATTTCAGTCTGGGATTTCGGATTTACATGTTTCAGCGTATTTTAGAGTGTTTAAGCTTATCTTAAAAATTTGAAAAACTTTTAACATTTTATACTAAAATTTGCGAGTTGACTGATAGAATATTTCTATGTCAGGAGTGACTATAGGTAAAATTTAAGTTTTCGTTATTTCAACCTAAGGTCTTGGTTTTTCGCGTTTCAGAGTGTATTAAAGCGATCTAGCTATTAATTGTAAAATTGATTTCTTAAAAGATAGTCATTTTTACGCTGGGTGTTGGTAAATTTGTTAGAGTCCCGATTACCCATACAAAACTAAACTTTTTTATTATTCAATGTTTCAATCTGGGATTTCGGATTTACATGTTTCAGCGTATTTTAGAGTGTTTAAGCTTATCTTAAAAATTTGAAAAACTTTAACATTTTTTACTAAAATTTGCGAGTTGACCGATAGAATATTTCTATGTCAGGAGTAACTATACTAAAAATTTAGTATTACATTATTTCAACCTAAGGTCTTGGCTTTTCGCGTTTCAGAGTGTATTAAAGCGATCTAGCTATTAATTGAAAAATTGATTTCTTAAAAGATAGTCATTTTTACGCTGGGTGTTGGTAAATTTGTTAGAGTCCCGATTGCCCATACAAAACCAAACTTTTTTATTATTCAATATTTCAGTCTGGGATTTCGGATTTACATGTTTCAGCGTATTTTAGAGTGTTTAAGCTTATCTTAAAAATTTGAAAAACCTTGACATTTCATACTAAAATTTGCGAGTTGACCGATAGATTATTTCTAAGTCAGGAGTGACTATCCCGAGTGGATATAGGTAAAATTTAAGTTTTTATATTTCAACCTAAGGTCTTGACTTTTCGGGTTTCAGAGTTTATTAAAGCGGCTTTTGGGTGATTATTGAATTTCTATTTAGGCTTAAATGTCTTTATCTAAAGGTAGCACCGTTTTGGTGCTACCTTTGAAGTAGTATATGTATACATAAAATATTGCTTTAAGTTTTAAACAACATTATAAGCGTTTATACTGTGTTCATATCAATCTACCAAATATGTTTATATATATTAAACACAATTGTGGTTTTCACTTTTAACACTAAATTAAAAAGTTCTAATTGGGCTTAACCCATAAAGATGTTGCTACTTAAAGGTAGTCTCGTTTTTGTGCTACCTTTGATGTACTAATTTTATAAATAAAATTTTGATTTAGGTTTTTAAACACGTTTAAAGGATTTTTAAGGTCAAACAACCCAATATGTTTATATATGTAAATTCCTAATAAAACCTTAAGGTTATTTTGTAACTTCCATTTCGCTTTAAACCCACATTAATGTTGCTATTTTAAGGTAGCACCATTTTGGTGCTACTCTTGATGTGCTATTTTTTATACATAAAGTTTTGTTTCAAAAATTTAAACAACACTTTAAAGAATAGATTTTAGGTCAAACTACTAGATATATTATTATGTATTTAAATTCTTAACAAACTAGTTTTCACCTTAAAGGTGACTTAGAAGTTAAACTTGGGCTTAACCCATATAAATGTTGCTACCTAAAGGTGCCACCTTGTAAAATATATCTACAAGTTTTTTAAGCAACTATTTTATGTACAGTTTTTTTTTTAGTCAGAACTAGCATATATATATATATGCGTGTGTGCGTGTGTAAATTCTTAACCAAACATTAGTTTTAACCTTAAAAGTGATAAAGTAACCCTCTTTTGGCAGAAAGGGTAGCATCGTTTTGATGCTACCTTTAAGGTCCTATTTAATAGTGTTTTTTTTAATATGTAATATGTTTTTAAAATATGTTAGTAAAACATAAAGCATATTGTGTTGGTATATAATTCTGATATATATTTGTTTTTTTTTTTTACAAGAAAAGTTTTAAATGTAATGTACAATTGTGTATGTCCTTTAGTATTCCTCTACTGCGCATGCGCAGAAGGTTTTTCTCCATTCTCCGTTGGGTATAAAAGCAGCTCGTTTAACCATGTCTTTCATTATTTGGCGAACTTTTGCCGAGTGAACATCTTTTTCACAACTCCGGTTTTTTCGGATATTTAAAAGGTGTATGATAATTTTAATATTCAATTAATATTTAAATTAAATAGATAACAAATTACTTTAGCATGTCTGCACTGCAGTGTTACATGTTTGATAATAAACCTGTAGCTGTCTTATTTGATCGTGAAAACAATCCATGGTTTAAGGCTAATGATATATCAGAGATTCTAGAATACAAAAGACCACGGAAAGCAATAAATGATCTAGTTAAAGAAAAATATAAAAAGTTATTTAAGGATATAGATGGAACTAGTTCAGTGCTACCCTCTAACTTTCAAAAAAGTACCACATTCATCAATGAACCAGGATTATATTCCTTAATTTTATCGTCTAAGATGAGATTAGCTAAACGCTTTCAAGATTGGGTGTTCGAAGAAATCCTCCCATCAATTCGCAAGTATGGAGAATATAGAATTAAAAAAGAAAACCTTGAGTTGACTCACTCTTTACATAAAGTGTTGGCAAATAATCAAAAACTAATTGAAACGTTAATTAATCAAATACCTAAAGTTGCTGTTATACCTGATAATATGGATTTAAAACATATCTTTTGTGTATTGGAAAAAGACACATACTATGAAAAGTATGGAGTAATGGAGTATAAGTGCATTCGTACAGAAAGAAGACGATATAAAAGAGCGCTAAAGAGAGCTAAGAAAGATGGTTTTGTACCAAGTTTTTCAAGATATCCTGTGCCAAACAGTATAAATATCTTAAATAAAGCTAAAGAGGTTATGCATAGTTATGGTATGCATTATGAATCTTCATTAAATAACATATTGACCTCTCATAATTTTGTAAATATTGTAAAAATTGTTCTTAATGAATAAACTGTATGAGTGTATGTGTGAATGTGGAACTTATTAGATTGAGAAGTTAAAGCTATTACTTTAGCTACTCCTTTGAAAAGTCTGGGGTGAGTGAAGGTCACTGGCGCGGTTGACTAAAAGACCCGTAAACCATGTGTGTGTGTGTGTGTGTGTGTGTGTGTGTGTGTGTGTGTGTGTGTGTGTGTGTGTGTGTGTGTGTGTGTGTGTGTGTGTGTGTGTGTGTGTGTGTGTGTGTGTGTGTGTGTGTGTGTGTGTGTGTGTGTGTGTGTGTGTGTGTGTGTGTGTGTGTGTGTGTGTGTGTGTGTGTTTGTGTGTGTGTGTGTGTGTGTGTGTGAATGTGTGGAAAATGACGTACATCCACCTCCCCGTGGTATTTTCTGGGTAACGCTAAGAGGTGTACATCTAATATTTTTATAACCCACGTGGACCAGTTAATGTAATAAAAGAAGGTTTGAAGCTAAAAATACACTAAACACTAATCTTGAGACCTATATGAACTATTATAAAAGAAACTTAGCATAAAAGTGGTTATCTTTCAAGAAATCAATTATACAAATAATAGTTAAATCGCTTTAAAACACTCTGAAACGTAAAAAGCCAAAACCTTAGGTTGAAATAACAAAAAATTAAATTATAGCTATAGTCACTCGGGACTTAGAGAAGTATTCTATCAGTAAACTCACAAATTTTAGTGAAAATTGTTAAAGTTTTACAAATTTTTAAAATCGTCTTAAACACTCTAAGACACGCTGAAACATGTAAATTTGAAACCCCAGACTGAAATATTGAATAATAAGAAATTTGGTATTGTATGGGCACTCGAGACTGTCGAATTTTACAACACCCCGCAATAATCGACTATCTTTTAAAAAATCAATTTTTCAATTAATAGTTAAATCGCTTTAATACACTCTAAAAGGCAAAAAGCCAAGACCTTAGGTTGAAATAACGAAAACTTAAATTTTAGCTATAGTCACTCCTGACTTAGAAATAATCTGTCAGTCAACTCGCAAATTTTAGTAAAAAATGTTAAAGTTTTTCAAATTTTTAAGATAAGCTTAAACACTCTAAAATACGCTGAAACATGTAAATCCGAAATCCCAGACTGAAATATTGAATAATAAAAAAGTTTGGTTTTGTATGGGCAATCTGGACTCTAACAAATTTACCAACACCCAGCGTAAAAATGACTATCATTTAAGAAATCAATTTTTCAATTAATAGCTAGATCGCTTTAATACACTCTGAAACGCGAAAAGCCAAGACCTTAGGTTGAAATAACGAAAACTTAAATTTTACCTATAGTCACTCCTGACAGAAATATTCTATCAGTCAACTCGCAAATTTTAGTAAAAAATGTTAAAGTTTTTCAAATTTTTAAGATAAGCTTAAACACTCTAAAATACGCTGAAACATGTAAATCCGAAATCACAGACTGAAATATTGAATAATAAAAAAGTTTGGTTTTGTATGGGCAATCTGGACTCTAACGAATTTACCAACACCCAGCGTAAAAATGACTATCTTTTAAGAAATCAATTTTACAATTAATAGCTAGATCGCTTTAATACACTCTGAAACGCGAAAAGCCAAGACCTTAGGTTGAAATAACGAAAACTTAAATTTTACCTATAGTCACTCCTGACAGAAATATTCTATCAGTCAACTCGCAAATTTTAGTAAAAAATGTTAAAGTTTTTCAAATTTTTAAGATAAGCTTAAACACTCTAAAATACGCTGAAACATGTAAATCCGAAATCCCAGACTGAAATATTGAATAATAAAAAAGTTTGGTTTTGTATGGGCAATCTGGACTCTAACAAATTTACCAACACCCAGCGTAAAAATGACTATCTTTTAAGAAATCAATTTTACAATTAATAGCTAGATCGCTTTAATACACTCTGAAACGCGAAAAGCCAAGACCTTAGGTTGAAATAACGAAAACTTAAATTTTACCTATAGTCACTCCTGACAGAAATATTCTATCAGTCAACTGTAAAAAATGTTAAAGTTTTTCAAATTTTTAAGATAAGCTTAAACACTCTAAAATACGCTGAAACATGTAAATCCGAAATCCCAGACTGAAATATTGAATAATAAAAAAGTTTGGTTTTGTATGGGCAATCAGGACTCTAACAAATTTACCAACACCCAGCGTAAAAATGACAATTACTATCTTTTAAGAAATCAATTTTACAATTAATAGCTAGATCGCTTTAATACACTCTGAAACGCGAAAAGCCAAGACCTTAGGTTGAAATATCGAAAACTTAAATTTTACCTATAGTCACTCCTGACAGAAATATTCTATCAGTCAACTGTAAAAAATGTTAATTTTTAAGATAAGCTTAAACACTCTAAAATACGCTGAAACATGTAAATCCGAAATCCCAGACTGAAATATTGAATAATAAAAAAGTTTGGTTTTGTATGGGCAATCAGGACTCTAACAAATTTACCAACACCCAGCGTAAAAATGACTATCTTTTAAGAAATCAATTTTACAATTAATAGCTAGATCGCTTTAATACACTCTGAAACGCGAAAAGCCAAGACCTTAGGTTGAAATAACGAAAACTTAAATTTTACCTATAGTCACTCCTGACAGAAATATTCTATCAGTCAACTCGCAAATTTTAGTAAAAAATGTTAAAGTTTTTCAAATTTTTAAGATAAGCTTAAACACTCTAAAATACGCTGAAACATGTAAATCCGAAATCCCAGACTGAAATATTGAATAATAAAAAAGTTTGGTTTTGTATGGGCAATCTGGACTCTAACAAATTTACCAACACCCAGCGTAAAAATGACTATCTTTTAAGAAATCAATTTTTCAATTAATAGCTAGATCGCTTTAATACACTCTGAAACGCGAAAAGCCAAGACCTTAGGTTGAAATAACGAAAACTTAAATTTTACCTATAGTCACTCCTGACAGAAATATTCTATCAGTCAACTGTAAAAAATGTTAAAGTTTTTCAAATTTTTAAGATAAGCTTAAACACTCTAAAATACGCTGAAACATGTAAATCCGAAATCCCAGACTGAAATATTGAATAATAAAAAAGTTTGGTTTTGTATGGGCAATCAGGACTCTAACAAATTTACCAACACCCAGCGTAAAAATGACTATCTTTTAAGAAATCAATTTTACAATTAATAGCTAGATCGCTTTAATACACTCTGAAACGCGAAAAGCCAAGACCTTAGGTTGAAATAACGAAAACTTAAGTTTTACCTATAGTCACAATTGTTAAAGTCCCCAAGGTCATCGCAATTCCCCCCACCACTTTCCTTATACCTAGGCCACCCGTAGCCGTACGGTCAGTCGCTCTGCGACTGTCGTGGGGTGCACACTGGTTTTGGCACTCTGCTGTACGGTTATAAGTTAAAGTTTAGGATTTATCATGTACAACAATACAAACTTAGCAAATTATAACATTTTAGCCAGTTCAATTTACCACACTTACACTTATTTGGCGAAAACATAAAACTGTTGTACCATGAGTAAATTTTTCCAAGTGTTGGTTCAAACCTGGGGGTACGTCTGTTGAGATGAAAACTTTAACTCTGATCGTACGAAGAGTAAATATTTCTAAGTGTTTGCTCAAACCTTTAGGTAGCTCAACGCACGGGGACGGGCTGTGAGCCGGCTATGAGCGGGGCCGCCTTATATCTCCACCGGGCTACCACACCCAGGGGCGCCATCGGTGGCGCAGGGGTGGGGGTGCTACCAGGGGCGCAGGGTTGGGGGCGCCACTGGGGCGCAGGGGTGAGAGCGGGGATTACCGTCTCTATTGATGTAAGTATTTTACAAGTTTTTCAGCTCAAGGTCACTACACTTTAACTCTGGACCAACATAGGCTAAATATTTCAGAATTTTTCCCTCAAGGTCACCACACTTTAACTCTGGGACGACATCGACTTGTGGTTTCTCTGTGTTTTGACTCAAGGTCATCACACTTTACCTCTGGGACGACATCAACTTGTAATATTTCTATGTTTTCACTCAAGGTCCCAACACTTTAACTCTGGTGCAACATCAAATTGTCATACCAAGACAAATGCTCAAGGTCACTACACTTTAACTCTGGACCAACATAGGCTAAAATATTTCAGAACTTTTCCCTCAAGGTCACCACACTTTAACTCTGGGACGACATCGACTTGTGGTTTTTCTGTGTTTTCACTCAAGGTCATAATACTTTACCTCTGGGACGACTTCAAATTGTAATGTTGTTATGTTTTCACTCAAGGTCGCCACACTTTAACTCTGAATCTACTTAAACTTGTCATACCAAGAAAACTTTAGTTCTTATGCTCAAGGTCACCACACTTTACCTTTGGGACGACATCAACTTGTAATATTTCTATGTTTTCACTCAAGGTCACCACACTTTAACTCTGGGACAATATCGACTTGTATTATTTCTATGTTTTTTTTACTCAAGGTCATTTACACTTTAACATCTACATTTAAGGTAGCACCAAAACGGTGCTACCTGGCGTGACATTTTCAAGTTTCCCAAGGTCATCGCAATTCCCCCCACCACTTCCCATAAATAGAGGAGTACCTCAGGGGAGCTGCTTAGGACCTCTGCTTTACAGTCTCTATACAGCAGATTTAGTTGATCAAGTTAATGGGAAATCCACTCTCTATATGTATGCAGATGATTGTCATCTTTGCTATTCATATGATCCAAAACTTGCAAAAACCGCATTTAAAACTATGAATCATGATTTGCAGAATATATTAGTTTGGTCTTCTAACCATGGACTTAAATTAAATATTTCTAAATGTAATGTTATTCATTTATCAACAAAAATAAATAGGTCTTATATAAAAACAGAAAATCTTAAAATAGAAATAAGTGGAAGTGAAGTGAAGGTCAGTGAAAAGGTCAAACTTTTAGGAATTATTTTAGACTCAGAGATGAAATTCACAAACCATATAAGTAATATTTGTCAACGTGCTGTAGGAAGACTTCGTGCCCTATACAGATACAAAGACCTTCTGCCTGAAAGTGCCAAAATTAAAATAGTAAACTCTCTAATTATGTCAATGTTTGAATATTGTTATCCAGCTTATGGCAATGGATTAATCAAAGAAGAGAGTAGACGAATAGAAAAAATTCAAAATTCAGCTATACGATATGTCTACAGTTTAAAAAAATATGATCACATTACAAAGTATAGAAAACTTGCTCAAATATTACCTACAAAAATTACATGTGAAATTTTAACTATATCCATGATACACAAAACATTAAAACTGAAAAAACCACAGTACCTTTATGAGAAATTGGCTTATAGAATTAACACATCAAATAAATCTACAAGACAAAATTATCAATTGAACATCCCAAAAATAAACAAAGAAATTGGAAGAAAGTGTTATAAATTTTATGCACCAAAGATATATAATTCTATACCAAAACATATAACCGAATCAGAAACAAATTCATTAAAGAAACAATTGAAGATACTTTACTCAAAGAAATACTTATAAATTATTGTATATAAAATTAGATTAAATTATATAAATTAGTAGAGTTGTTCTGAAAATCAGTGTATACTGAGAACCGCTCAAATAAAGACGATTATTATTATTATTATTATTATTATTACCTAGATTACGCGGAGCCTAATAGTCAGTCGCTCGGTGTCTGTCGTAGGGTGCACATCGCGGTTGCAGTAATGGTTAGAGTAAGGCAGCCGGGCCAGTTCAAGGTCACCCGAGCAGTGTCACATGACAGACTCAAGGTCATTACACTTTAACTCTGGGCCAACATGGGGTAAATATTTCTAATTTTTTCCTCAAGGTCACCACACTTTAACTTTGGAACAACATAGGCTAAATATTTCTGAGTTTTACTCAAGGTCGCCACACTTTAACTATGAGACAACATCGACTTGTAATATTTCTGTGTTTTGACTCAAGGTCTTAACACTTTAACTCTGGGACAACATCGAATTGTCTCCCCAAGAAAACTTTAACTCTTATGCTCAAGGTCATCACACTTTAACATTTAAGGGACTAATTAACATTTACATTTAAGGTAGCACCAAAACGGTGCTACTGCACTTTTGCTATTTCTCGTAGAAATTGGCTCCAAATCCTCAAGGTCACGAGGACTCTGAAGAGTAGAATAGTCTCTCTACTCTTTGACTTTTTTTAAACTCCATTTGAATGACCTTGAGATTTCCCCCACCACTCCCCATATACCTAGAGTACGGGTCACTTCTCGAGCTGGTTCAAGGTCACCCTCGAGGTCACCCACAACACTTGTACTCTAAGTGTTGGCTATACCCCCACCACAACTGGGTCCCTAGGCTGCACAACATTGCTTCGCCAGTATGTCTCCGGCTTCCATGCGGTGCGTCTCGCTGTTCTCTAGCTCTCTATATGTAAGTAATTTTACAAGTTCTGAATGTAGGTCACTACACTTTAACTCTGGGACGATATCGACTGTAGTATTTCAGTGTTTTGACTCAAGGTCATCGTGTGATGACCTTAGAGTTAAAGTGTTTTAACTCTAGCACGTCGGTTATCGTACCAGAGGTGCTCAATAACCTAACTTGTAATGTTTAGGGTGGCGTTTGCACGCCACGTGGTATCGCCATAAGTGTCCAGTCCAAGTTTTAAGTTAAATTAATTTTACTGTAATCTTTTCCAATTCCAATTCGTTTTGCCAAAGACTAAGGTGTCGCTTTATAAAGTGGTATTTCTCTAAAGTTATAGGGGATTGCAGGGATACAATTAGTTTGTTTAGGAGACTCTTCATCTTGGAGTTTAACGCAATTTCCACTTTGACTTTGCTTCCTCGACTCTCACAGCCTAAGCTGTACAGAAATGTTTCTTCTAGTGCCAACTCGGGCCAAGAGAACAGTGTGTTGACTGTAGGACAGCTCATGGTGAAGTGATGCGATACTCCAGCGTACCACCTCACCTTCCCCCACCACTGTGACCTTCCCCCACTCCTGCTGTTTCCCCCACCTCTTTTCCCTTGACTCATGCGCTACAAGCAGTCTCTCAGTATTGTGCGGACTTTTGTGAGGAGAAGCCATGTCGCGGGACACTTTAGGTAAGAAACTTAGCCGTGTTAAGGCTTTATTAGTTGCTCACTGTCCACCACTCAAAGTTAAGAGGGTTTCGACTTTAGCTAAGTGGCGCAAACTGTTGCGCGGACACCCTAAGTTTTATACAAAACAGACTAATGTCAGTTTTACTGATGAGGATTTGTTTAAAATATTGGATGAAATGACTTTTCCTTGCAAAATTCGGTTAGTTACTCCCATTCCTGACAGTTTAGAGTCTTAGTCTCTCAAGCCGATATACCTAGAGTACACAGAGCCTGACAGTCAGTCACTCGGTGGTTGTCGTGGGGTGCGCATCGGTGTCGGCGCTCCGTTGTTAGGTTTTCAAGGTCACAGTAATATCAAATTGTTGGTGTTGTGCTGGTTCAAGGTCACCTGAGGGATAACCGATTGCCCATTTAGGCAGAGTCATGTCAGAAACTCGAGTTTAACTTGGCACTTTTGCCGTTTCTCGTCGAAAATTCGCTCCAAGTGGTCAAGGTCACGGGGACTCTGACTGAAACTCGGAGCGTAGTGCGAGAAACGGCAAAAGTGCCAAAAAATTTTAAGTTTCGGCGTGACCTTGACCTCAGTGGCGTCGGTGACGTCATTTTGATGACGTAAGGGGTGATGACGTCATCAGCACGTCATTTCTGTGACGTCATGGGTGTGACGTCATAGAAATGACGTCATTAGTGATGACGTCATCGATGACGCAATCGATGACGTCATCGATGACGTCATCGGTGAGGTCATTGACCTCGATGACGTCATCCCTCAGGTGACCTTGAACTGAGCCAGCACCAACAATTTGACACTACTTCTAAGCCTTTTCCACTTTGATCGCTTACTTCTTTAAACCCAAGGAAGCTTTCATTTATTTTCAAACTACTTGGCCTCCCTACTTCATCTTCAGATATGGAGACATATCTAATCACTTGGCTCAGTTGATCTTTTTTTGAGATGTCTTGAGTGGTATCCATGATAATGGAAAAAAAACTGAGATGATTCTATTTTACTCAAAATAGTAGTTTTTACTTTTTTTGATAAAAGTTGAATTAGTTCATTCTGGATCTTAGGGCTCATATATTTTTCACTATATTTGGGTCCACTGACGATTTCTTGCAAAACTGGATCGTATTTACTCAACAGGTCAATTATAGCTAAAAAGTTTCCACTGTTTGGTTGGCCAACATTTTCTATATGACCCCTAAAAGCTAAATTAGAAGCAGCCAAGGTTAGTGTGACATTAACTATTCGATCTAAAACCTTAATCCATTTGTTTGTTTCGTTTGTTAGACTGGATTCCATACTAACGTCAATAGTGTGGTTCTTTCTCCACATGTTAAAAACAACACATGCGTTCAAATGATGATTGCTTGACTCATGGGCTGCAATTTTCTTTGAAAGGCCTTGCCAGTCCCGTACCCCATCAATCCATGACGTTGATAGTAAATTTTTCCTTTCCGCAAACAACCAGCATGCTTCACAGTAAACGGCATCTTTTTTTGGTGAATAGCAAAGCCATTCTCGTGATATTTTTAAACCTGTTTTTGTATTTTTGACATAGTATTTTTCTGAAAAAGATCTATTTTTTTGTTGAGGATCTTTAGGAAAAGGTCCCGTAGGTTTACATGGACCGTTCCTAATGATATACTTTTTAGTTTCATCGTCTAGTTCCGAAGCATGAAGGAAGTTTGCACAATCTGTTGGATATTTATCACATATGCCTGTATTTAAAATTACATTTTGGGTAATATCCTCTGCATTTTCAAGACAAACTTCTTTATTAACAGGATTTATTTTATATTTACTTACAGTCTCTGAAGCAGGGTCCTTTTCATCGCTTTTTCCTTGTGTATCGTTCTCGATGTAACATATGTCATCACAATTATCGCTGTTTTTATCTTCAGAAATAGTGGGCTTATTTATGTCACCTCCATTGCTATCTTGTTTGCCTTGGTGCAAAGGATCAGTGGATGTAGAGGGCAAAGAAATATTTGCATTAAAAAATGAGTTTATTTTCTTAAGCTTTGCTAATGATTGTTGTTGCTGTGCTTTTAACTTCCGTTTTTGAGCACCACTTAAATGTTCATATCGGGGTTTAAAAGGCTTCATGGCCTACACTTGTATACACATATTGTTGTAGAATCAAGAAAAACAGCAGCCAACTGCAACGCTACGAAACTTAAATACTTAACTGTTCGGCTCTATAACCTTTCACACCCACCATACAAGGTAAACATAAACAACGAAAGCAACACTGACTTTTGACAGCGGCGCACGGCATGTGCGCATGGTGGGGGAGGGGTAGCGAGACGACGCGACTGCGCGGTGGGCAGGCTCTCGCCATATGTTGAGCCGACAAGGGCAGGCGGCAGACCAGCAGCGTTTGCGCTATTGCCGACAAACCTAACCTTCGTACAAATGCTCGATATTTTATGATAATTAGATTTCAGGCAGTTTGCGACGATACAATAGCATAATGAAATTAAAAATTGCTGATATTAGTTAAAAGGAAATTTAAATCATATTTCTCATTGCTCGGGCCCCTCCGCGGGCCCCCTTGGCTGCGGGCCCCCCCGCACCGCGGGGTCTGCGGGCCCCTCTGTTACGCCCCTGTGGGACGCCATCAAAGTAGGGAGATGACAGGCCTCTTAATAGTCACCTGCCAAATAATGGACGACACAACTCGTCCATTTTAAAAAGTTCCTACTTTGGCGGGTGCGTCAGGCGACAATCTTGGACAGTTTCAAATCGGTCTATGTTTCGCAGGAGAGTCAGACGACAAAGTTAGTCAATTTTTAATGAGATACAAACTAGACGCCTGACGTAGGCCTACCCACCAAATCTGGACCAAAAATCGTTCTGTTTTGTCACCGTTCGACTTTATTGTCGTCCGATTTTGGTGTTGTACCCTCCTATGCTAACAGGATGGGCAATCAATAAACAACCGCCATTTTGAGAAAAGACCTCTAATATTGATGGTAATAGTAAAGGCGATATCATAGGGGAATTCAACTGTCAGAAATGGAATAAAAACGTCTACAACACTCAAAAGTATATCAACACTTACTCTGCATATAAGCAGGCGGTAAATATAAGAAAAGATGGAAAATGTGATCATAAAAAAATTCAATCGAAAAGATTTAAAATGTAATTTTATATCGTTTTGTACATTTACCGTCTTTATTTCATGCAGTGTAATTTATAGATATATCTCTGAGTCTTGCAGTCGAGTGTTTAATTTCTGTTTGCTAACAACAAGATTTGTTGTAATAAAAAAATTAAAGAGTTTAATTTGATTATGTCATTAGAAACAGTTTGACTTTTAGTGAACAACATGTGGTCTTTCATTTTATTATTGTGAATAAAAATCAAGCAAATAAAAATTATCTTTGAAGGTTTTATAAAAAATAATAATTCTGTTTATTAAACCTGACATAAATATGAGCCTTGGAAACCAACACTTAAATTGAGTTTCTTCAGCTGAAGTCCCCCACTGTATTGTTAGCTCTCTGAATGCTATTTTGACATTCCTTCTCGACCGTGTTATTGAGCAGGACGTGGTTGTAAAAGTCGAAATAGAATGGTTTATATTGGCTTTACCAACCTTTCGTCACCACCAAATGCAAACAGTATTACAATTTTGATTAGGTAGCATATTTGGTAAACCCTTGTCTTATTTTCAGTTCTAAATCATTAGTGTTTCACTTTAATTTAAAATATCCAAACTGATGTACATTTATAACATATGTTTAAGTTTTCAAAATTTTTTTATATGAGGGTCTTAGTATTCAACTAAACACTTACGAAGTTTCAAGGAAATTGGTTGAAAACAGGGGCCGAAACAGGGGAATAAAATACCATGTTTTGCATAAAAGCCGTATGGTTAACATTGCCGACTGCGCAACAATGGCAAACTGAAGATGACTCTTAACTGTACAACCGAAATAAATAATAATGAACTACAAAACACCCATGTAAATAATTTGCCTACTCACTACTTCATAAGAAATTTCAAAGAATTAATTAAAAACAATGAATACAAGTTTCTATACTGCTGGAGACAGTACAAGTTTTGTATGCGTCAAAACATAGTGATATCCTCTGAAAACCAAAGTAAACTATAAATATACTTTTTAAGTGTGTGAATTTTGACGAAGACTAATATTTTTTTTTACTGGAAACGTACAATACATCATGGAATAAAAACAATGGTTTCTGGCTAATGGCTAAGTAAGTTACTAAGTTTCATTGTTTCTATAATCTTTCTGCTCCCTACCCCATCTAATTGTTTTAATTTTATTACTATAAGCCTATTTTTCTGCTTGAAAACGTTTTAACTTTTTATTTAAAGTTTTTATTTTTTATATTGTGCATTAATTTAATTATTTACTTTTTAAATTAATTTTTACACGAGTTAAAAGGGTTATAAATGGGTTACAGTGCACAATTTCTCAATAGCACAACAAACAAGAATAACAAACTATTTAAACTAAAGTAGTACAAGAGATACATATCTAAGTTTTTCATCAATAAGAGGATGAAGAAAATAATAAAATAAAGATAATACAATTTTACAACACTAAATTTGTCTTTTCTTTTAAATGCCAACAATCCATAAACTATAGAGATAATTCAAAAAAGAATAACCAGGTGAATAACAAAATTAATATTTAATCCAGCACACATTCAATAAATAGATGTATTTAACACTAAACTCGATCCAGAAACCTAATTTATTATTATGCGTTTTTATCGCTCACAGCAGCTTTTATTCGCTTCATCCGTAGCCACCGGGGGGCAGTTAACATGTATAGACAGCCCCTCGCCGCCGGATGGTTGACCGGATCCTCTGGGACTCACCGGATGGCCGACGGCGATCATATTCCTAATCCGTAATGGCAGCTCGGACTTGAGTTTTACAGTCTATCTTAACGACCCGATTTGAAATACGGTATTTTATCGCACATAAAACAAGCGGTTAACATTAGTATTATCTGGGTCGCATATGCTGTTATGCTCGACGCCTGTGTGACTGTGTTTATCTGTTGCTATCTTCTGCACTGATTAGATGTATTAAATTTGTTTAAATGATTTTTTTATTAATGATTTATCGGTTAAAAATCACACAGCAGTTTCGGACCAACAACTGACACATCTTTAGATCGTCTGAGTGTATTTCGTGATAAAATTCATCACTGACAAAAAGTATTTACAATAGAATTGGCTTTTAAATTACGTATTAACATTTTGATGTAGATATGTAATTTAAAAGATTTTTCTCACTGTCCAGCATGGATTATAAACAAACTGGTTTATATGATCTGATACTGATTTTTAACGATACCAAATTAGACTCTCTGTGACATCGCAAAGTAAATCGATTTTCCTTAATAATATTTTTAATTTTTCAAAATTAGGAGGTATGAGGGACCTAATATATATTCAGCTAAACACTTTCCAAGGAAATCGGTTGAAAAAGGCATCCGAAACAGAAGAATAAAATACCATGTTTTGCATAAAAGCCGTATGGTTAACATTGCCGACTGCGCAACAATGGGCTACCAGCCCAAAATTGAAGATGACTCTTAACTTTCGTTGATATCACGGGACTCAAATTTTTCTTCGAGTTACGTATAGTTCGACTTAGGATACTTCTAAATAAAGAGGTAACTTTTTAAAACTTAAAATCCAAGGTTTAAACTTAGACGTTCGTTGAGCACAGTTCAAAATCCAAATTGATTTGGACTTAATATTTCCTGGACTTCAAGTTATATGGTAGGTGTTTGATCTATTCATACATAGAGAGGTAAAATTTAACTTAGTAATTATTTTGAGTTTTTGTGGTTTTTCTCGACCCAAAGTTGGTTACCAAGGACTTGGAGTTATTAAGGTTTAGTCAGCGAGAATCGACCGTTTTTTCATTGCACGTTTCTTTTAATTAATCTTCATTTGGTAGTGATAACACTTAAAAGGTTGGCAGGCTTCCTTTTGCCTTACTCGACCCGTCTTCATAGACTCTTGATCTGTGCGTGGAGCGTATTAGACAAAGTAAGGGGGTGAGCCGCTACAGTACAGGTGAATAGTTCAGATAAAATGTCTTGACAGAACGTGGATTCGAACCCACGACATAGAGCTGCCACTGCCCCGATGTCCGATGTGCTAACTACACCTCCGACTAGTCCTACGATCATAATAGATAAAAAAAAAATTAGTTAGTCAGCCACGTATTACAAGAAGTGGTTTCCTAATGCAGTAAACGATCTACAGCACTTTGATTATACTAAGATGAACTATCTAAAAGTCTATGGTAAATGATATATCGTGAAATACTAAAGACCGAGTGAACACAATTTTTTTTAAGCAGAAAATACTAAATATTATATAAATAATTTATATCAAACCACGTTGTCTTCCTCGTAGGTTAAGCAATTCATTCTGATTTCATTGGTCAGAAACTAGGCCATGTCAACAAGAAATGATACATGATTAAACATGGAGGCGAAAAAGCCAAACTAAACAAACAGGTTCAAACAGGCCGGGAGTAAACACGAAAATACGCAAAAATGCCAACAAATGGAGTAAATAAACATCTCACGAGGCGTCCGAATGGATAGTCATATTGGATCTATAATAGTAATTTGGCCAACACTTACAAAACAACGTCAACAACAAACATTGATCGTTTTTATCACGTCCATTATTGCCCACTCAGATTTTTTCTGCTATATAAAAAAAGTTTTACAAATATAATCTTTGGTAAAGGGATATTTTTGTCGTGCAAATTTCCATACACAGTGAGAGTCCAGAAATCTGTATATTAAATGCAAATTAAACAAACTATACGTTATACTAATATATTTTTTGTTATCTTTAGTTTTGTTGTAACTTCGCTTATGGTTTTTTATCAGAGGGCATAAAATGGACCGAATTGAAACATGTAAAGCTATCTAGTTATTAGGTAGCCTGATAAAAACGTAACCTCACTGGGATGTGTGATGTGACTCTCATTCGATTCCACCATTTGGTGTTCTGCAAAGTTAACTACTGATCACCTAAACTATGTTTAACTGTCATTCAGAGCCTAAAACCAGTAACCTTTCTTTGACTATCTCCATCATAAAATAGTTTTATAGTAAGGGGAATAGAATTGATTTTCGAGTTACAAATAAACATTTGAATTCATGGAGCTTACACAAAAATATTTTAACTTCAGACAATGTGAAATAAGTGCCCTTTTTGTCCTCGAGAACAAGTAAGAGCTAGCCAACTTTCCATTGACCACTCTGCAGATTTTGATTGACTTACGTTCGTTAGTGGCCATGACTACACTGAATTTTAAATAGCTTTTAATGACTCTCCTCTAAATAATAGCGCAAGTACTGGATGCTGTGGCTTCAATGTATTGGAAATTTTAAATTACGTACTATTTTTTCGAAAATAATTCCGCTCGTTAATTTTTATTCTTTCTCGTTAAATAAAAACTGGCCACAAAAGTGTTCACTTGAGTGGAACGTCCATGGGATCTATGCACTTCAGTAATTTTACAGCCTAGAAATATGTTTCCAAGAATAAGACACGAAATAGAAGATGATTTTGAAACTGTTGAGTGTTGTTTGTCAAAAATAGTTTAACCACTTATATGTCGGTAAGCATCCAAAATTTTATATCTATTTATGAAGATCTCATTTCCATCTAAGAGATCCCTAACAAAAACATAATATCGAATTATTTTTTTTATATTTAGTGTCAATAAAAACTATTGTTATTTGAACGAACAATTCTTTCTAAAGGAGGAGTGTCAGAAAATAAAATAGTTATTGTAAAAAAATCATGTTTCAATAATTCCTAAGTCGTTATAATTTTTCTTTTTGAATGAAATCAGAACTAGAACTACACTCAAATTCGCAGTTTCTTCGTGGTGTTCAAAAAAATTATTTTCGTTCCGTAAAAGATGAATCAGTGTCCTAGTTAAGACCTTAAAATATCTTATGTTTTATACGATAAATTGGAAGATTGAAACCTTAGTAAGTCTTGTACCCTACTATTTTTTTTACTTCAGTACTGATTATTTACAAGGCAGAAGTATCGTAAAAGAGCAGTCAGACACAAATTTCAAAATTAAATACCATATGGGTCATAAATCAATGTCCTAAACATATAAAAATACATCTTTTTCTAAACGGGATTTAAAAAAAAAATCAAATTTAAACCACGATTAGAGTAAAAAAGTGAAAAATTGTCAAATGTTTCGATCACAATAATCTTTTAAAGATCTAAAGCATGCCATAAACCTAAAGGTGGCAAAGACTACGGAATGTAAACAGAATATTTAATTCTGAACTGTTTATGCACAGTACACCCTGCCGTCAGTGCACCCGAATCAGCTGTCTTTTCTTTACTTACACAGAAGATATAATAAGAACTGATCAATAAATACCCCTGGTTGCAGCAGACCTCCATACTCAGGGAGTTGATATTATTAATCAATCCCAAGTAGCAAGGAAAACTTTTTAAAAATATTGACAAAGCTTTTAAAAACTTTTTAAACTAAGTAGTATTTAAAAACATTCAGAAAACTTTTTGAAAAGTGTTCAATAATTTCTTCCGATCAAACAGTTAAAACAATGCTGTTAAAATCTTTTTAAAAACTATTTGAAAATATTTTAAATATTAAAACATTTTGACAATGAAAACTTTTGAAGAAATTTTTAAAAACATTTTTGTGTTATTAATAATAATTTATTATTTCTAATAATTTTTTTGTGTTAAAAAAATTTTTTTAATGACATTTTTTGCTTAAATTTCTGCTTAAATCTAAACTCGACTATGTTTTTAAAAATATTTTGTAAACTTTTTGAAAGCACTTGATAGAACACGTAGGTGAACGTTTTAAAATATTTTCAAAAACATGTTGAAAAATATATAAGTACTGGTTGACCATCATCTGTTGAAATTCCTTTGAATTTTATGAATAAGGAATTAAACATCAGAGGCGAATTGAAAAGTAATAGAGATTTGACTTACTCAATACTCGTCTGTGAAAACTTTTTGAGATCCGTTGAGATCATGAGATGTAATAATATAATTAATTATTTTATTTACTTTCCTAACACAGTGTCTATTTTGACACTATTGATGTCTGGAATGATGGTCAAATATATGAACACAAATATTATAAATCTCTTTATTTGTAATTTTGTAATACAGAATTTGCGTATTTTTCGTGCATCCTAATATTGTTTTATTATTTATTCCAGCCTCTGTGGCCTAAGTTTATCTCTTGAAAGTTGGTCTTTTGAATTCGGTTGTTGTTGGCCTTGAGTTCGTTCGTTGGTTCCCTCACTTCTTCTCTTCACCGCTCACCGCTGCCGTCGCCATTTTGTAGCCTTTCTCTTTCGCTAACGACGCTAACTTTGAACTTGAGTGGTTAAGTTAAGTCGTTCGGTGTTTTCTAAAAGTCTGAGTGTTCGTCCAGGACTTCAGCATATTTAATTTGCTGGGTGTATCCAGGAGCGTGTCTAGCAGCAGCAGGTAAGTCCCTCTTTAAAACTATTACCGTATTGAACTAGGATAAACTTGATCGTGGTAACTTTGAGATAGCCTAGCTGACACTCTGGACGTGGTAAATAACATAGCAAACAAGAACTAACTTATGAGTTCCGGGTCACTTGAGAGCGCCTAACTTATCCCGAAATTGAGGCAACAAATTTTAGAGCTAAGATAAACCGCCTTTAAAATAAAGAGCTTACCCTATTTTTTATCCATTATATAAAAATAGGCTAGAGTTACCTACACAGTGCATTGTTTGACCCATCGCCTACTTGCTTTTGAGGGTTATCAGCTGGTTTGACAGAATGGCAAAATCCCTACTAAATGTGAATGTCCGTTTAGGCTTTCAAGCGAAAACTAGGCTACTCAACGTACTATCATGAAACGTACACGACTTATTCTTAGAGAAATCTCAAGTAACACAGGATAGGCCTACTTAGGCCTACTTTTTATCTGAAAATAGGCATATTTTTTACAAAAGATAGGCTAAAAAAATTGTTCGCCCATAAATCTCAAAATCTATATATTAATATGCAAGCATGATTCATTTCCTCCTTTTTTCTCAGCTTGTGTGCATCGTAGGAGAAATCCGTGCATACCGTTAGAAAGGTACAGTCCTGTAGATGAGCAGAATCACATTCTAATTCATATCGGACTCCAGGGCTACGCCCTACAGGCTTTCAAAGTTCCAATGTTAATCTTATGGAAAAATAATTATTGATTGAATCATTAAACAGCTGTTGTAAAACAACTTATAAAAATAAACAGCAAAAACATATGTTTAAGTTATAAAATGTTTTTTAACATCTTGGGTCCAGATCAACTGAAATTTGGTCGAATTTCGATCAGGAGGCAATCTCTAGTAATTTTAGCCTATTATTTGTTGCTTAGAAACCAATGTAAATTATAAAAAGTGAAAATTTTAACACACTAATGTGACACAATTGACACTCCCCACACACTGGGTTCCACCCTCCCCATTCCTTAAATAACTTACCTCATGCATAAGAAAAATATACATTAGTCGTAATGTACAAAATTATAACTTGTTTTTAAGTACGGTAGGCCTAATAAGCTTTGATAACATTTCATGCGTATATTGTGGAAAACACGTAGGCCCTAGAGCCAATTTTAAGTAGGTACCGGTGTATAAGTTAACGATGTAAATCTTGTGTCTATTTACTCTACTGGCATTTTTTATGTTTTAAAGCCCAGTCTTGTTACTCTCTAATATCGACCATTTGTTAGAAAGTAGGCCTATCATAAACCCTCCGAGCATTAAACGTAGATTTTCAGCCCAAACTTTTTGACCTTCTAAAGCGTTAAGTTAGCGTTGATTTTTCAATGATTAAATAGTAAACGTGGTGTAACTTAATTGTGAATGGCAGAAACTCAGCCATGAACGCTACCACTGTTACTGGGAGGTTCTAAGCTAGGCCTACCATATCTGAAAACACCCATTTCAAATGGCGGAAAGTGACTAGTTATTGGCTGCACATCCGCAGACGCCCGGTGACACTATCGAATGAAAATTATCGAACGAGTCAATCGATATATTAGTTGTATTCAAACGGTAAATTATTGTATCTTTTATGAATATAGGTTATTCGTAACTCAATATAGGTATCATATGGTAGTTTATAAATAAAGTAGGCCTAAAAGATTTTAGCAAAGATTTCATTTTAACTAAGTCGATAAAAAGTTATAAACACCAAACTTGATTAGGTTCAACATAACCTAACTTACAGTCAATATTTTGGCAAAAAACTAAATAACAAAATATTCAACCTTTAAAAATCATCTTATAAGTTATTATGAATGAAACATGGCCCTCTTTTTCAATTACCGATACTGGAATATAAACTTTTTGTGGCATTAAAAAAATGCATAAATAGATCAGCTGCTGACATTTAAACGTTTCTGTTAAAGAGGTATTCAGCTAGGCCTAGATGCGTTCGGCTAGATATTAGATGATTTGAGTCCTGTTTTCTTTCTTTTTTTTGGCCCTCCATGACAAATCTATGGTTTGAGTTATGGCAGATGTTATTCGATCTCTTCAGGTGGACCCGATATTTTTTACATGAATTATGGATAAATTCGATTGTACATCTCGATAATTTTCATTTGATAGTTCCACCGGGCGTCTGCTGAAGGGCAGCCAAATACGTATTTTACCAATTGTTTTAAGGTTATGAATGATTAAAATTTTTATTTATACTGTTAATTTACAGTAGCCTAGGGCGTATTTGAATAAATTAATATGTTTCAACGAGTTTTTAACCATAGTTTGAGTAGGAATTAGCGTAGTGTTCCTAGCTTGATTTTACATGTGTTCTTAAGAGATTAGGGTGAGTACCGTAAAACATTTTTTGATTGAATCGTCATATATTTTTTTTTCAAATGCTTCTTGGCTATATTAGGCCTAATTAACTTATATTTAATTCTTGTTCTCCATAAAAGTCTAAACAAAATGTATAGCCCATCTTGGAATTTAGATTATGTGCATCCAAAACTGGCGAAACTTTGTTATCCTACTCCACCTTCATTATCGATGTTAAAATTTTGATTTGGTATTAGGCCTACAACTATGCGATGAAAACAATTGAATCAGCAACGATATTGAGATAATAAATGTATCATAATAATTATCTAGCCT
The DNA here is from genome assembly GCA_030545055.2 of Neoaliturus tenellus. Lineage (NCBI taxonomy): Eukaryota > Metazoa > Arthropoda > Insecta > Hemiptera > Cicadellidae > Neoaliturus > Neoaliturus tenellus. The sequence goes on from CM061535.1 coordinate 90,682,354, forward strand.
AACAATCTAACCGCAAACCTGCGTAACTTTTATTGACAGCTACGTTTATAACAACCAAATCAATGGTGTTTGGAAACATTTAAAACGCACATAATTATCTAGCCTAACTATCTAACCGCAAACCTGCGTACCGGTAACTTTTATTAACAGCTACGTTTATAACAACCAAATCAATGGTGTTTGGAAACATTTAAAACGCACAATAGCAAAAATTTTTAAAAACTTGTAGTTGTTTTTGTTATTTTTAGTTAATTGTTTGCAATATATTTGCTTTATTGTCATAAGGTATGTTTAATTATCTTAGAACAAAACCAAATCAGGTGATAAAATCGTAATCGTATTGTGTAATTAATTGTATAGCATAGGCCTAGCAAGTTATTATTGCAAAATCAAAATTTTAACATCGATAATAACGGTGGAGTAGGATAACGAAGTTTTGCCCTAAAATTATTTTAGGGGAGCGCAAAGTTATATAAAATATTTTTTTGGTACTTTTTTATTTTTAGCCTATAGCCTAATTTTGGTAACAAAATGCAATGGTAACAATTTTTGGATTGTTAAATAGTCCATGTTAAGCCTATCTACTTTCATATAGGGGAAGCTGCGGGGTAATAAGAGAAGAGAACCACTAATTTGTAGCTCTTAATCAATTATAGATACAGGAATGAAAAAAATCATGTAAAAACAGGTCCAAATTGTGAATCTGAAAAATAAATTTGGAAGCTGTGTAATTAATGTAAGCAAAATTAAAAAATAATTCTCTAATTACCCCACTGATTTCTCCTATATTACCCCAAGTGGAGTAATAAGAGATGAAGGTGTTATTTCCTTAGTTGAATGTATTCAGAAGTTTATGTGGTATTAGTATTGAGACAAGCTTAGGGGTAAAATATTATTATTTAAAAATAATTAGTTTTTGAGATAAAATATTAAACCGTCGAAATTGGTGTGGAAAATTACACAAATAAAGATTTACTGAGTGCCAAATAAGCTAGAGTACCCTAATGTCAGTTTTTTTTTATATTAAGACATGCACAATAGAGGATAAGTGGAAACGGAAAATATATCACCTCAATTTACCGTATTATTATATAAGCTTCCTTTAAAACAAAAACGAACATTTAACTTATTAAACTATAAATTCAACTTAATGGTCACCTTATTTATTCTCATTATAATAGTTTTTAATATTTTTCACTAGCATAGGCCTATCCACTTAAATGAGACTGTAACACTTGATAATTTATCAAAACATTATTAAAAAGCTTTTTGTGTATTAAAAAAAATGTTCGCAGCTCAACCACGATATGATGCGGTAAGGACCTTAACTCAAAATGAAACCACTAGTTAACTTATATGCTCTGTTAAAAATAACTAACTAGATACGGTAAATGTTTTTCAACATGTTCTTTGTTATTTTTGATGTGAAATAAATTAGGCAACTGAGCAGAAAAACTACGGTACCTGTAGCAAAAGATTTACATATGAAAAGAGTTCATCGGCCTATTCTCTTATTACCCCACAGTGAGACACATTGTGGGGTAACAAGAATATATCATAAATCCAGCATCTTTTTATAATAAGTACCAGTACATGTTTTTTTTTTTTTGTCTTTTTTAGAGAAAACACGCTGGATATGGACTGAACATGGTGCCTGCTCAACGGAAAATTATCAAAGGATTTAAACATTGGATGGTTGTAATTTTATTTTAGTTTTAGTTTTATTTTAGGTCACATAAAAATGAAAGTAAAAGTTACCATAAAAATTTTACATTTTTCCTTTTCTAAGCTTCTAAGCTTTCTAAGATTTTTTAAGCTTTTTCATTTATAAATTTTTTGTTGTCAAATTTAATATGAGATATTAAAAATGTTATGTTATAAAATGTTATGTATATGAGATGTTTAAAATGTTATATATATAGGCCTATATATTTTATATGTTTTGTGATGGCTGAACCTAATATTTTTCAGCATAGGTAATACAACATTTTTTCAAAACAAATTAGTTTGTTTTATTTCACCCTGGTGTATAATAACGAGAAACGATTTAACATGGAGTAGGCTACATTCTATGACCATACGTACTTAAGTTTATCAAACATTCTACAAATCCTATAAAAATTAGATATCATATTATTTTAGATGCTCCAGCCATCTTTTGACACGCGAAATCATGAACTATGAATATTGTAGAATGTTTTTAAGAACTGTCTTTATTTAGTTTTCTTTCAAGGATTAAATTTATTGTTTAAAAATTAGCATCGTCTGCTTTGCAATGTTACTAAGATCATGTTATTGTGCATTTAAATTTATATCAGAAAGCAGAAATATTTTTTAATTTGTGCACTTGTTTGGTGAGCTTTTTTTAGTAGAGCCATTGCTATTTTAAAACACGTTACATCCATTAAAACGTTTATATTTAGGCTTGGTGATTAAGCAATTTTTATTGCAATTAATTGTTCTTTTAACTCAAGAAATTAATTTTAAAAACTTTTTACAAAATTTTGTAGTGTTAGTTAATAAGTGTTCTGGAACAAAGTAATTAATGAAGTAAAATGAATTATATACTTGAAACTTGTAAGAACACAATTTTAATTATTTTTTTATTGCAGATTGAACCAAGTTTTCTACTTTCTGTGTTTCTATGTAGAGGAAAACAATTATAAAACCTGAAGCCTCATGGGCACTGTATGCTTTAAAAAGGCCAGAAAAACTTATTTTTAAAATATTTCACCAAAGTATATTTTTTTCTTTAAAATTATTATGGTTTTAACTTCTTTCCTGTCTCCATGCAAAATAGAAGAATATTGAAATGGGTAGTTACATTCTGCTCATTCTATATCACAAGTTAGTAAATCATGTAATTGATTCCTATTTATTTCTTTTTTCCCTAACAGCACGAAGACTACCAATACAGTACTTCTTGATAATCCACAAAATATGAAGCTATTATATATATATATATATATATAAACTGTAAAAAAGATAAATCGTTTTTCTTTTATTGTTCTCAAGATTGTAAAACCTTTGAAATAATATTTCTAATTGTGATAAACAAGTTTTTAAAAACTTTTGAAAACGTTTCAAAAGTTTTCATTGTGGATAAAAAATTATTTTAATACAATTTTAAGTTGTTATTGACAATTCGTTGAAAATAATTTAAATACTTTTTAAAATGTTTAAATTAAATATTTTGAAATGTTTTTAATTTTGTGTTGAAACATTATTGAAAACTATTTGAAAATTTTTTAAAATATTCATTCGGGGAACTATCTACTTTTTAAAATGTTTTTAAGACTTATTTAAAAAAAATTTTATCAACTTTTCAAAATGTTTGTTTTGCTACTTGGGATTAAATATATGGTGATTTAATTGAGTAATACATTGGAGTTATGTTTAAATATAATTATTAGGTAACCCATACCTGAAAATACATAAAATATTTTATTACATTTTATTTACATGCAGTATAGGATTAATTATATGCATTAAAATTAAAATTAATTTGTTTCAGGAAAACTTGCATAGCTAGTGCATCATGCAAAGAGAATGATCTGTTTATAAATCTCAAAATATAAACATTATATGACAAATGTAGAAAATCAGCTGGTCAGTGGTGATTATGTTCAGACAACATTCTCTATGTTTCTCCCTCCCAATAAACATTTATTTTCTATTAAAACACTATGGAATTTAGTACATAGGTTTGCTGCCATAATGGCTTTTGACCAAATATTAGTTCCTCATAATTATTGAGGGTATATACCAAATGTTATTGATAGATGTTAAAAAAATAAGCGATATACTAGGTTTATTGGTTTCCTATAGGAATAACATGGAAAACTTGTTTTTTTAGCTCTCTCCACAACCAGTGACGCTAAGTAAATAATTCAAAATATTAAATTATTATTTTTTAAGTTATTTTGGATGATCTCGTAAAAAATTAATTAATTTTAAAAATTCTTGGTGAAAAATGCAAAAACCCCAATTTTGACTCTTTTGAAAAACCATAAACCAGTTCCAGTAATCCGAACCTGGTTTTCGAACTTAACCTGAAGAACGCTGCCCTACACCTTCATACCAAATCTCATCGTAATCAAAGGTCTCTTTCAAAAGTTATCGTGTAAACTTTTTTATATGTTATATAAATTTGAACGAACGGTGTTTTGGCTTCTATGGACACCTCAAAATGAAAAAGTAATGAGGCTCCTGGCTTAGGACTTACCATGAGTACTACCATAATAGAGTATTATTATATTAAAATTAACTTAAAGTGAAAAATAACATAATATAAATATGTTTCAAACATTATGAGTGAAATTACGGTTTAGAAGCATGACGTACACAGTACAATTAAACCAAGTGGATAAAAAAGTGTTTAGGCTCTGCATAGGCCTACGACTATGAATTTGGTTGATGGCTGATGTCTAAAATTTATTTGTTGGTCTTTTCACTAATAATAACCTAATCATGATAACCACCTTGGAAAAATAGTTTAAATATGTGAATAAGTAAATACTCTTAATCCTGGATGCAAAACTTATCGATTTTAACGTTTTTTACTTATTTTATAGCACTTCATAAGACAACCTCTCATAAAACAAAGCTTGAGAAACTTCAATATCCGTCCATCGTAAATCACAATATCCGTCAACTCTGGATAAACTGGTTTATCTACATTACGCTGTTATCACGCGTGATTGTCGTAAGCAGTAAGCTATCTAACACCCTGTTTCGTGTTATAGAATTACTGCACCCAATTTATTCTGTTGTCTGACGCTTGAATGTCGTTATCAGTATATTTCGTGACCAACGTCTTATCCCACGTTTATCTATATCACACAGCTAGATATATCGCACACTGATGTCGTTAACAGCAAGACGTACGATTAGCTATTTGCTGTTATCTTGCATATAAGTTGTTATCAGTAAGCTTAAAAAACAGAATTTCCTATTCCTGGCTTGCCTGGTTACTTTTGTTATCGTATGTAGTCTTTTTCAGTTAATCAACCATGATTTAAATTCATTTTTGCAATATCGAATGTTAAGAGTAGATATTGAAACTGATAGCGGATGTCATACATCAGTATAAGTGACCAACTTTCATTTCCCAGTATCTGGGGATGATTGTGAATGTTGCTTTCAGTAAGTTATCCTCGATCCAGTTTCATTTATCCAGTATCTGCTATCGCTCGTGGCTGTAGCTATCATTAAGTTAACCTGTGACCCAGTTCCACTTTCCCAGTCTTTGCTATCGCTCATGGATATCAATATCAGTAAGTTTTCCTTTATAAAGTTTTTTTTTCAGAGTATATGCTATTATTCGTGGATGAAGCTATCATTAAGCTATCCTTGACCAAGTATTACTTCCCCATTATCTGCTACCCTTTTTAATGTCGTTATCAGTAAGCTATTCTTGACTCAGTTTTAATTTTCCAATATCTGCTATCACTCGTGGATGTAACTATCAGTAACTTAAACTTGACCCGGCTTCAATTTCCTGTTATCTGCTAATTCTCGTGGATTTCTATATCAGTAAGCTATCACTGACCCAGTTTCAATTTCCCAGCATCTGATATCGCTTATGGATAGGCCCTATCACTATCACTAAGTTACCTCAGATCCGGTTTTATTTTCCCAATATCTGCTATCGCCGTGTATGTAGTTAACAGTAATTTATTCTTGACTCAGTTTCATTTTCCCAGTATCTGCTCTCGCTTTCGGATACTTCTATCATTAATTTATAATATATCAGGTTTGTTTCCCAGTATCTCCTATTGTTCATGGCTGTCGCTATCAGTAAGCTATCTTTCACCCACTTTCAATTTCCCAGTGTCTGTTATCACTCGTGGATACCATTATCAGTAAGTTATGGTAGATCTGGTTTATTTCCCCTCATCTGCTATTGCTCGTGGATGTCGCTATCAGTAAGATATCCTTGACCTATTTATACTTCCTCAGTGTCTGCTATTGCTCGTGGATGTTGCTATCAGTAAGCTATATCCTTGACCTAGTTATACTTCGTCAGTGTCTGCTATTGCTCGTGGATGTCGCTATCATTAAGGTATCCTTGACCTAGTTATACTTCGTCAGTGTCTGCCATTGCTCGTGGATGTTGCTATCAGTAAGCTATATCCTTGACCTAGTTATACTTCGTCAGTGTCTGCTATTGCTCGTGGATTTCGCTATCATTAAGGTATCCTTGACCTAGTTATACGTCCTCAGTGTCTGCTATTGCTCGTGGATGTCGCTATCAGTAAGCTATATCCTTGACCTAGTTATACTTCGTCAGTGTCTGCTATTGCTCGTGGATGTCGCTATCATTAAGGTATCCTTGACCTAGTTATACTTCGTCGAGTCTGCCATTGCTCGTGGATGTTGCTATCAGTAAGCTATATCCTTGAAATAGTTATACTTCGTCATTGTCTGCCATTGCTCGTGGATGTTGCTATCAGTAAGCTATATCCTTGACCTAGTTATACTTCGTCAGTGTCTGCCATTACTCGTGGATGTTGCTATCAGTAAGCTAAATCCTTGACCTAGTTATACACGTCCTCAGTGTCTGCTATTGCTCGTGGATGTCGCTATCAGTAAGCTATCCTTGACCTAGTTATACTTCCTCAGTCAGTAAGCTATCCTTGACCTAGTTATACTTCCTCAGTGTCTGCTATTGCTCGTGGATGTCGCTATCAGTAAGCTATCCTTGACCTAGTTATACTTCCTCAGTGTCTGCTATTGCTCGTGGATGTCGCTATCAGTAAGCTATCCTTGACCTAGTTATACTTCCTCAGTGTCTGCTATTGCTCGTGGATGTCGCTATCAGTAAGCTATATCCTTGACCTAGTTATACTTCGTCAGTGTCTGCTATTGCTCGTGGATGTCGCTATCAGTAAGCTATCCTTGACCTAGTTATACTTCCTCAGTCAGTAAGCTATCCTTGACCTAGTTATACTTCCTCAGTGTCTGCTATTGCTCGTGGATGTCGCTATCAGTAAGCTGTCCTTGACCTAGTTATACTTCCTCAGTGTCTGCTATTGCTCGTGGATGTTGCTATCAGTAAGCTATATCCTTGACCTAGTTATACTTCCTCAGTGTCTGCTATTGCTCGTGGATGTCGCTATCAGTAAGCTATCCTTGACCCAATTCTGTGTTCCCGGTCCAAACTCGACTGTTAAGTCACCGGCCACTTTCTTCTTTTAAACTTTCACGCCAAATGACGTGTTTGGGAACAATAGGGAGCATTCAATTAGACTGTGATCGTGTCTGTGTGTGTGTTAGTGTCGCCGAGGCCTGCGCGCTAGCCGCCAATCTCCCGCCACCCCGCCAGCCTGACGATCGCACTCACTTCTTCGCTGGTGCCCGCTTAAATCACAGGTAGGCTCCTGCTCTTACCCTAGCCCGTCGTGTGATAGACGCACCTTGTAAAAACTATAGTTAATTGTACCTTAATCGTGTTTATTTTAAGCGTTGATTACTTTGGTTTAGTTTGGTAAATCATATTGTCACATCAAGTGAGTTTGGATTAAATTTTAAAGTTTAAACAAACTCTTGGAGATGAATATATGAATTTTTAAGTATAGTTACTTAACTAATACATCAACAAACTTAAATAAGATTTTTATCCATCTTAATTTTCAGATTAAAAATCAATTTAGATTTAAAATCTACTAAGATAGTACTATATATTAAAATTAATATTTTATTTAATACATTAAAAACAAAACACTGATTGACAACTTTCTCAAACTATATTCATTAAGGGTAAATAGTTATATCGACAGTGACATAGGTTTTTTAAAATCCATTTTTGAACCTGAGGCTCTCGGACCCAACGTGGTGTCAACCGGGTTTCCATTGTGTACGAAAATAGCTTTCATTAATTGGCCCCGACTAGATTGTCTGGACCTCGCGGTCTTCTACTGTTAATATCCCGCAGTTATGTAATGGACTACGGCGAATCGATTCCGCACCTTGCGCTTCGTAAACGCGCAAAATAAAACCACAAGAAATTCGGGCTCAAAATGTGTTCATTAATTTGAAAAACATTGAAAAGTTGGCTCTTAAATAGTAATAGTTTGGTGTTCAGTATGAACCGTTTAAAGTTTAATTTTAACCCAATATAATGTAAGGTCTAGGCAAAATATGATTAAAGTTAAAGATTTAATTTTTAATATTCTTGCCGTATGAAATTTAATCATGGAAATCCAAATCAATAAAACCACTCACAGTAGGTGGTGAAAGACTTGAGGTGTTTGTGCCAAGGCTGAAGCGGGGAAATATTAGTTCAGTTCATTAATGGCAGTAAACACAGTGGGAAGTACTCGGCAAAGACGAAATACAAGAAAAACAAACCAGTATTTCAGCGGGAAACCACAACGATTGTGAATTTCACAAAAGCATTTCCCTAGGAATAAAAATGTTTTATTTTCCGTCATAAATTAATTATTTAAATAAATATTTTTAAATATATATTTTTGGAAAATTATTTACATTAATTAATCAAAACAATTCAATTATTTACGAAATATATAGAATGTAACAAAAAATTGTGCTCTTCTAAATATTTTTTTTAATCGTACAGTAAATGATAACCGTTCAATAAATATAACATTCATATCTAAGTCCAAATAAACGAAAATGAATTAGACAACAATTAGAATTAATGAAAAATATATGATTTGATCCGAACTGTATCTATATACCCCGTGAGTACGATTTTCACATTCATCTTATCCAAGATCAGCACATAAATAAGTCCCAACGATATATCGTACTGAAGTAGGCCTAAACGCAGTGTTACTTTGTTAGGCGGCGACAACAAAGATGTCAAACAATCGGAGCTATTAGGCGTCTGGCAACGCGTTTAACGCTAGCGATCTAAATGTCAACCGAAACGTCGGCGCGGTGGCATTTATTTAGCGCGTACTCGAAAAATAACGCTCCCAACACTGCCCAAAAAAACGCGCTTCATTACTGCTAAACTAGGGAAGCCGGGGACGCATGGAAGACAACTTTAATCACTAGGTGGCTTTCCATTGAAGTAATTTATTTAGAACATGATGCTGGGGTGGAGTTTGGAGTTGTGTGCGGCATATTTCCGATACAGTTCACAATCGATGTCCGTCGATATTGTCTATGATGTTGCAAGTTCGCTTTGAGGCAAACTGCGCCCAACAGTTATGAAATACTTGGGTCGACGTGCGATTTTACGATAAAGCACTGAAGGGTACAATCCATTTTTTTAGTATTTCTGAATCATAATTTATTTATTTCAAACGGATCACCATTTTAACATGACTAGGAAATGTGCTTCGTCAGTTTATTTTATTGTTTTTTTTTTCAAATTAGGTGAACACTTTAGAGTTTAACATGTCACCAGAACCTATTTTCCAGTATTTGCAGGGAGCCTATCATCTATAAATAATGGGTTAACAGACTTATTTTCACACATTCCTTGCAGAATAATTGATAAAATGTTAGAGAATTAATAAATCAAAACACATTACTTGAACCATGAATTGACAAATTTATTGTGGAAATCCTATTGCATTGAATAACATAAGAAACAGTTCAATCATTCTCTTAGCAACTATTCAACATAAGATTGACATTCACTTAAGAAACCGTTTAATTTTTCTAGAAAAGAGGGATGTTATTAAAATTAGTATCAAAGCCATGATTACAGTCAGTACTGATTGTAAAGCATGGTTTGTAGTACATGGATTACAATTTTACTGAAGACCATGTACTATTGTTTATTAGTTAAAATTTCTAATATACAACATTCTTTGTTTTATAAAGTTACATTATTGAATATTTTTTGATGAAATTTTGTTTTATTATCAATTTGTATGTTATTGTTTTTGTTATTGTGTCAACAAAATGTAACCTTAAGCTAATTTCCCATCAGTACAAACCTCAACAGGTAAATTTCATTTCGTGAAACAATTGAACAATTCATTTCGTGTTGATAATTATATTTTCCAGGAAAAGCTTTTACTATGCCTAATGAATAAGGTAATAAGCTATATGATTTCCAAGATTGTATTCAAAAGAACTCTTTTATACAGATAATTCAACCATTTTAAGCAGAACTTCTTTTTTAATAAGTTAATCTTTACAGTATTTTAGGACAAAACATCAATCCACTTATCACTGAAAACACCAATTCAGAATCGGTAAACGCAACATGAAACAGTAACAAACCTTCTCAGTTTGTTAAAAATAGCTTATATATTGCATGGTAATAAATTAAAATCTCTTGCTTTAATTTCCTTTAAGGGATTTTAGTTTTGTATTGATAAACGGATCATATTAGTTGAGGTAGAGTTAAAATGGAACGTTTTTGTCGTCAATTGTTCTTGACGTTGTTTAACTATGACATGTATTTTATAACATTTAGGTTTAACTTTAAATATTTAATATTACGAAAACACAGAATCTTAATCGCAATCACTTTTTCAATATTATTGAATTTTTAATCCTTTGTTAAAGGAAGAAATTAATTATTGTTCATATCTGCAATCTTATACTTTCATGGGGTATGACATGACAGATTGCCACGAGTGCCAAGTTGACACCACAGAAATATTACTCAAAACACCTATGAGCTTGATTGTGTTGATTTTAAATCAATACAAATCAAAATAATGTCTTAAAAAAATAATAATTAGATTATTTCTATCTAAAAATAATGCAAATACCTCCTGATTTGCATATACGCCTAACGATATTCGTTCAATTAACAGTAATATAATTTTCATACATGCAGTGATATTATTTATTTACGAACAACAATGACGAAAAAGTATTAAAAAACTAGGAAACTTCATATTTTTAAAAAAAGGACAATGAAAGTTTGAAATTATTTTGCAACAAATATATTTCGACAGTAAAAACATTCCAGTTTTATAAACACTTTTGTTCAAATAAATTCTGTCAATTATTGACATTCAATATACGCGGACGGGCCGTTTTGTAAACTTCATATACATTTGTAAACTGATACTTCATTAAGTTTATCAGCGGTGCATTGGACCATAAACCCATAATTGTATCTTTATAAATTATCTTTAAATAATATGATAATATTTAAAAGTATGTCAAATTAATTTAAATTTTAACATTTATAATTTTTTTATATTTTATATTGTGATAAATGATGGTAAATAATATTAAAAACTAAATAATAAATTACAAACTTATACAGACTTCAAATGTATTGGATTTAGATAAAAATAAGGAAAACAAAAAATATTGATTGACGTTTTATAATCTTTAAAAAATATTTCTTCGTATGCTGTTTCCAATGCTAGGCGATACTCAGGTAAACATATAATTTCTCAAAATAGCACAAGACACTTAATTAAACGAACTAAATATTCGAAATTAACTTTTCATTTTAATATCTAATCGTATATATAAATTAAATTTTATGTACAAACTCATAATAAAAAATAGTATTTGGTTTAAACTAAATAAAAAATAAACACTTTCCTAAAAGTTATTACGTAAACGATTAAACCAGTTTGTTGACGTATTTCTATTTTACAGACACACAGATAAAACTGACAAACATGATGTACACAAAGCACCACCGCAAACTAAAACTACATACATAAAACATAAGTTAGACTTATCTAATTCCGCCCAACCTGCTTGCTTTGGTGCTTACTTTGACTCTCTATCTCTTTCACCACTTATCTTTTCATATTTCTTATGCAAAACTTACCAGTTCAAGCCAAACCTGAGCAAGGACCTTTTAGGAAATATTTAATAAGTTTGATTTTTAAAAGGATTCGATGAGATCAAAAACTTTTTTTAATGAAGGATCAAATTTAACATGTTAAGAGAACCACGAGATGGTTCTTGTTAAGGGTTATACTTCAATAATAAATTAACAGGCTATAATAGACTTTGGACAATGCCAGCCAATTATTTTAGTTTGCAAGTCAGACTTTTATGTTCTCTAGATTTGCAAGTTGTAGTGAGTAGCTACCAACGGTACAATATTATGATTTGACCACCATAACTGAACTCACGTATGAATTAAAATTATTATTAATACAATATAAGATACTGAAATGCATATTATAATTTTGGAAACTTTTGATCACACTAATATAGTGTTCTGTTAAAATATTTAAATAGCAATTACATTTATATCAACCTTAAAATATAATAATCCTTTTCATAGCAAAATTTCCCTCCGGGTTTAAAACGATTTATTAAATTGATAAATTGCTCCATCTTCCGGGAGAACGCATATTTAAAATCGAAATACATTTCGATACCTTCTACAGTTGAATTTGGAATTGCGAGTAAAACATTAATTGCCAATGTTTTGCGTTATATGATATCTTAGTGATTTTTTCCTTTTTTTATTGAATTTACTTTACTACAATCGTGTTGTTATTCTTTATAGCGAACAATTTATTCCGTGATTTTGCGAAGGACACTTCCAAATTTATGGTATGTCTCGTTATCTTAGCAAACATTGATTGCTATATACCTGATTCGTCGTTTCAACCGTAAGGATGCACTTGCCCATACAGATTATTCGTGTATCTCTTCCATTCATTAACATAAAATTTGGATTAAATATTAAACTTAACCATGTTTGTATAAATAAATTACTGAATTTTTTAATCAGTTAAAACGGTTTTCAAAATGTACTATTCTTTTCATTGATGAACTATTGTTTTGAAAATTAATCAGACTTTATTAGTTGCTTAAAGTACGCTTTTACAGTGCGTATTAAAACCACAGTATGGTTTTGTTGTAAGGAAACTTCAAGGAACCCTTGTCCATATTAAATAAAAAAAAATAGACTAAACGCAATTTGCAAGTCAGACTTTTATGTTCACTAGCTTTGCAAGTTGTGGTGAAAAGCTTCCAAATGTACAATATTACGAATGGTCCACCTTAACTGGTTATATACTTTTGGTCGTGTTCAAAGTTGTGATCATGCCACTATATTTAATTTTTTACTATAACAATAAACTTATTATAATAAACTTATAAACATATTACATTAGATTACTTAAAAATCCAACGGTCTTAGAGAGATTTATTTTATGTTAAACACCTTCTATACAAATGCGTCGTGAAAACCATAACTTTCGCAGATCACCTGTTAGTTTTACAGGACAATGGGCTTCAGATGCAATATTATGTGCTGGCATGCATCCAGTACTTGGAGCGCCAAGTTTGGTGTTACAAATACACTACACTTCGTATCTGCCACCCATACGGGATGATTGTATTAATGTGCCAGCCGTTTTATTAGAAAACTATAACAGGAATTGAAAAATTTAAGTTAGCAGTGATTTTTATATCCTCTTTAATGCAGTAATTTTCAAATTTTGAATCTATCCACAATTAATTGTTCTAACATGATATACAAATAGTAACATGGTACAAACTGTCATTGCCTGTATTTCCAAAACCATTCGGTGAAATAAAAAATACTCAAAAATAAAAATGTCTTGCAGTAATGTTTTATAAACATTTTTCCTTCATAATATCTTAAAATTTCAAAAAATTTTATTTTTGTCAACCATTATTAAAAAGTAAGTTTATTGAAGCATTAATTAACATTTTTATGAGCGAATTTTTTCTAAAATGTAACATTGAGACAATTTTATTCTTGATGATTTTTTATTTTACTGAATGTTTTTGAAGATACAGACAATGAACGTTTGTACCATGTTATTCTTAAGGGCCTAAAAATGAAAATCAATTCGCCACATTTCCCTAACCGTTAGTTTTAAAGTAGGCCTATAAAAACAAAAAAGCTTATAAAAATGGGGCTTTTGTATTTGAAATCTATTATTAAAAAATCGTGGATGGAATCAAATTTTTAATTATTGTTGTAAATAAAATTTAAAAAACAATGTTAGTTGCTACTTAACTCCTTTCAATATCTCTTATAGTTAGTGAATAAACAGCTGGCACAGGTAGAGGAAGCGATTACGCACAAGTATTCTGGGACCGGTGACTCGATTGGTTGCGGGTGACTTCCACAATGGCCGATCATCGTACTCATCGACTCGACACACGGACCTTGAACCTCCGACAACACCGCGCGTCCTCGCACCAGTCACACTTTCGAGTAGTAGCGCCATTTGGGAACACCCACGCGTCAAAGCTTATTTTTTGACACTTGAAGAAAGAAAAGTCGATTTTTCGGATTAATTGCTAGTATAATTGTGTTTACTAATGATCGTTAGGGAAATTTATCGATTAAATGATTGAAACAGAATACATTACAGTCTCTAGACTCTCGCTAACTCGAAATGACTATGATTTTTCATCGAGTTGCGTGTAGTTCGAGTTAGGAATAGTTCGAGTTACATGGGTAATTTTTGTTAAATTCGATTTACAGAGGTAACGAGCAGTACAGTATCGTGACACCAACAAACACTGTACCGGATGTGTTGACTTCTTCCGACCTGTTGTGGAAAACTTTGATTTGTTTTCTTATTAAATAGTAGAAGTTAGTTAATATTCAGAACAAAATCAAGTTATAAAACCAAAAGTTAGTTTTATTTACAACATTTAAAGTTCTACATCATAATTAATTCATAGTGTTTTCTTCCTTTATTGATAACTAGGAACAAAGCCCGTTGTGGTTAAATACAACGGTCTCTAGAAAAATGGTACCTATAGGCTATTTTCGGTGAAATAAAAAAAATGTTTGTTTTCATTATTGAAATTTTATTTGAGAAAAATAATTGGTTCGTATTTCAGCGTACTTAGATTGTGTTGAATGGCATAGAAAAGATAAACTTCTAAACAAACAGTTTCAGTCGCGATCTATATTATAAATGGTAAAATTATTCATTTTCAGAACAATTAAAAATTTATACTTGTAATTATTTAATTTAGTTCAGTTTTATAGTAATTTAGTTTGATTTAATTTAGTTTAATTTTTCAAATAACAATTAATTTATGATTGTAAAAATCACATACTGCTTAAAACCACACACTGCTTTATCACATAACTTTATTTAAAAGCCATCAAAACGTAAGGAACTCACAACCACAAATCCCAAATGTAAACATCAAAATGTAAACAAAGAAAAGTCAAGGACACAACAATGCATCAATCAGCTGTTAAATTAATAACATGTGTTTCATGGACACAGTTTAAAGGAAGAAAATGTTTATCTTTTTAACTTTTTCACCATAACTGCTGAGAAAAACATGAAACTTTCACATTTTTGAGTAAATAAACACAGACGAAGCTTTCGGACAACACCTAAAAGATTATTAAAATCGGTCCAGTACTCTAGATTTAGCTGTACAAAGTTTAATAAAAATATCTCTACCATAGTATTTTTTCAACGTAAACAAATTGGTAGTAGCTTTGGTTTTTTGTAAATAACCTTTTAACGATGAGGAAATGGACCAAAGTGAATGAAAGTTTTCTGAAAGAGAATTAAATTTCCTACAAATTACTAATAAGCATTTCTTAAATAACCGCAGTAAAAGTAGCCAAAAATTGCCTTCAAATGAAAAAAAAAAAAAAACTTAAAAACCCGTTTTTAATGTAATAAAAAACGGCACATAGATCACTTTGATATTTATTGGCGCTTGGATAGTTTTGACATGAAAATCTAAAAAAAATATTTTGGCACTTAGATCATTTTAGAACTAATTTATTCATTTGCAAAAGGACTAAATGACCGGATGATTTACTATATTTAATGTGCGACCAATTTAAGAACAAATTCAAAGCTACTGTTTGTGCAGGTAACCATTTAATGTGAAATTTGTCTTTAACCCATGATATATTCTCCACGCCAAGTGCAGTGACGAGAAAGATCTTTGAAATATACTTGACAGTATATAAATAAATACATGCATCATGAACTCCAATTGCACTGATGAAAGAGAGCCATGATTGAGTCCTTGATTGTGAGAGATACTTCCACTTCCGTTCCTGGGGTATTCCCACAATTTTATTCCCACAAAATTCCCAACGATAGTAAACATCATTACCTAAAATTATAGATTGAGATTCTACTCAATATTATAAATATATGAACAATTTTGCTATTGAAGAGTTTGAGTTCCATCCCATCGTGTTATATGGGTGATCCCATTGTGTTTTGAGCTTGAGAGTGTCGTAAACTCTAACTTATTTTGAAATTCGTTGTGTTATGAACTTAACTGTAGGTCATTCAGGTCATTTGATTTCTGTCTCTATAATGTTTGCGAGCTCTAGAGCGTGTGTTGAGTCCCATCATAGTGGTGTGAGACTAGAATTTGTAGAGCTTACTAAAGCTCTTTTTGCAGTATGTTTGATCTATCGTGTTGGGCTCCGTCATTTAGTAAGCTCTATCGTATTAATTTGGAAAGTCTACCGTATTTTGATGTTTTTCCTAAGGTGTAGACTATGTATTGTTTTTTTGACTATCGCATAACCCTTATAGATAATTCAATACTATTGTAAATCAAACAAGTTTTCAAGACTATACTGGTTTAGGCTATTTGAAGAGCATATATAACATGCTATGACGTAGAATTGAAAGAACAATAACTAACTTTGTGTGACAGCGTAACAAAATAAAACAAATGTAATGTGACAGAGATTGCAATATGCATTACTGGAGCAGTCGGGCAAAGAATGTAGGCCTACCAGTGTTACTATTCTGAGAGGAATCTTGTCTTAGCCCAGCCGAGCGTGTTTAAAATTTTAGTGTCAATTGACTTAATGTTCGTTCAGTCCAGGCCTAGAGCGTCGTGTTTGTGTCATTTACAACTTAAGACAACAAGAAAATTAAATTGGACTCAACAATAAATTTGAGTTACTTTGTCCGTTCTTCATTGAAGTATAATATAGGCCTATTCTGTCTTTCATCGCCAGTGTTCATTTGAACCTTCTTTTGTTCATTTGCTCATGTTCATTTCAACCTCTGGGCTGCATGAAATTAAAATAAAGTATATTCTTTGACAGTGATATACAAACAGTTTTAAATTAATTATAAGAGGAGATATTTATAGATTAAAAGATAATATGTCGATACCTCTAATGTAAGCAAAGGTTTGTAGATGTATTTGTAATGAAGTTATGTATTAGTTATATGAAATTTGTTGTAGTTTGCGAGGTTTTTGAGCTTATTCACTTTTTAATTTTCAAACAGCACAAAACTATCACAGATAGATACACGAATCTTGCAATTCAACGTTAACTTCATATTAAATAATTCTAACCATTAATAGTAAAAATCGGTATTAAAATCATTATACTGTTTGGTACCTTAAACATCCACAACAATAGAAGGTTTCATTGAATTAATAGAAGGTTTGTCCAGTTTTATATCATGTTGCAAAACAAAAAATACATAGATATCTCATAACACTAAAATAAAACAGAATTAAAAAGAGAGAAAATAAGAAATACATTTCTATTGGTGGAATCAAAATAATAAAACCAAAGGACCTTAAGATTCAGTTTGCAACTGAATCTTAAATGACTAAACGAAAAGTCTCTATCAAACGTTATGGGCATAAGCTCGTTACAATAATGTGTTTGTGATCTTCCTTAGTCGATACAAACCGATAAAGTTACAATCCTCGATAGTAACCATAAAAACAAATATAGATTCCTTATAAAGCACAATTTGGCTTGTAGGAGGTAAAGTCAATAAGCTATCGAGCCATTTTATGTTTGCAGTGACAGGTTTATAGGATAGCCAATAAAAGTAAGCAGGTTATCGTGTTATTATCGGAGATGCAGAGGAAACTGGAAATCTCGTAGGAAATGTTATTCAATAGATTAGGACGTCTTAAAATCATAGCCACTTACTCTAGTATCCATAGTAATTAATGTTTTAGACATATCTCAGTAATTACTACAATTAATTAAACTTGAACTATAATTAACTTAAATATTAATCGGCAAATAAGACCCAATAACCTTTTGAAACAATTCGCATCAGTGAAAATGTAA
This sequence comes from Neoaliturus tenellus, assembly GCA_030545055.2. Lineage (NCBI taxonomy): Eukaryota > Metazoa > Arthropoda > Insecta > Hemiptera > Cicadellidae > Neoaliturus > Neoaliturus tenellus. Next base: position 90,700,313 of record CM061535.1, read on the forward strand.
CAAAGAACAACTGGAACTCTGTGAGGCGGAAAACAAAAGTGGATAACATTTATGTAAAACCGTCGAAATGTCAGTAGGGTCGCGGATTGCCGGGATCTTATTTGGCTAGGCATTTGCCGCTAGGGCCGGCCGTTGAAATGTATTATTTACCAACTTTTGGCGGGAAGCGAGACTATCAGCTGTGTAACAATCGAACAGCTGTGAAACTTTCATTTCTGTATCCGAGCTCGTTTTGCCAAATTGTTTAACCCCTTTCTAGATCCTTTCCCGAAATTAAGACGCTCCACTCTGATTTGAAAATATAATGATTAAATAACAATTCAAAAGATGTTTTCATTTTAATATTATTGTTTTGTGCGATCGCATCAAAACTAAATATTATAGTTTAGATTGGCATCTGCTTTTTTATTAAATAAAAGTAGATTTACTTGTAAACCTATAGCAATACTTCCTACAAAGTGATAATAAACAAAACGTTGTTTTAAAGGTGATTGATGTAAATAGGTTAAAAGACACATGAATGAGTAGGTAATACAAGAAGATATGCTCCTTCAATGATTAAAATGTATAAATGTCGGGTCCGAAACGCAGATTGGTCATCACATATGGACTTAAATTGAAGATAGCGGAAGATTAAAACGATTTTAGCTCTATTGTTTTACTGGGGACTACATCGTTTAATACCTAATAGGTCTCTCTCTCTCTCTCTCTCTCTCTCTCTCTCTCTCTCTCTCTCTCTCTCTCTCTCTCTCTCTTCTCTCTCTCTCTCTCTCTCTCTCTCTCTCTCTCTCTCTCTCTCTCTCTCTCTCTCTCTCTCTCTCTCTCTCTCTCTCTCTCTCTCTCTCTCTCTCTCTCTCTCTCTCTTCTCTCTCTCAACATTTTGGTCGTAAAATTACTGGGTCTTGACAAAACTTTTAGGCACCTGTTGTGGAATATGTTTTTCGTCGATCTGCTCGATTTCTTTAAACTAACTGCAAAAAAATATTTTACAGCTTATTTACCTTGGTTACAAATAGTATATCCATCTTGTAGCTACAGCATTAAATACCATAAGCTAACTGTTTGTTAATGCTGTTGTTATTGTTAATACGATCAATTGATATCCACGAAATTACCTGATTCTTTTTAGGCCTAAAGCGAAAAATAACTACTTAAGTCTCGCAACGAACGGCTGTATCGAAAAGACCTGTTTCCAGAATAGTGTGAATAAAAATATCTTTAATAAACTTATTCGAATCTTACACTTTTATATAATTGCAGTTAAATCTTATCTATTGAGTAGAGACTGATCAAATTCAATTGATTCCTGATGTGATTCAATGATAAACACTAGTTCACTAGTTATTATCTGTTAACCAGTCGGAAACGGAAAGCATCTGTGGATATTTTCTAGACCGAAACGCAGAAGGGAGCTCTGATAATATGCATGCCTTGCCGAACGCATAACTTTAACATTCTATCTCTTGCTGGGAATTCGCCCAATAACAGACTCCAGACATAATAAAGACAGAATAAGACCAACGTACAAACTAACGGTTAGGTTTATAAAACTGAAAAAAAAAACACTAAGTGCTACGCTTAAAACTTCTCAAAAATTTGTTTAGCAAAATATTAAATTTGGTTGAACCATCTACCAAGTGATGGTCTTCATATCTACGTCAATTCTATCTTTTGGCCCATTTGGGTGTATTATTTAGTTACATATGATTGTGTTCGATTAGTTCAACAAATAACATTTGAGACATATTTCGGTATTTAGTAATAAATGTTATGTAGATTTACGTAATAGTTTGTGCTTTTTAATGGTCATAAATTGATTATAATTAGACAATATCAAGTTATAAACAAATTGAATTTGATTTATAGCCTAAAACTTTATCCTTTCTGATAAACAACGTCATGTAATTATGTTTATTATTATTTTTTTATGAACTATGTTTCAATTTAAATTTATTTTCTAGCAGCAATCTACTGGGTAGTTTAAAACCGTATTTAAATTATCTTTTACAAAATAGTTTCTAATTATGATCAGATTTGTTTATACATTTATTTTTGTTTTATATACCATACACCTTTTCTGGCTATACTTATGAGTGTATTCATAATAAGACTTGTATAATTTATTCTTCCCAACCCATGTTAAATACAGTGATTTATAATTTACAAAGCCATGCTTATTTTCCAAACTTAAGAGTTTTAAGAAACTTTATTATTTTTTTACCGAATCTCCGTCCTTTAACTTTACTTTTTCTATAGATAATTTTAAGAAAGCGTTTGATTTATTTTTGTTTTCTGACTCAACATTTTTGCCAAGGCCGAGTGAAGGAGTCCCGCAGTCCCTCTCTCTCACTCTCGCCCGTACACAGAAGCTGCCAACATGTGGTCCGACTGGGTAGGCTTGATTTTCACTTTTCAGCGAGTTTTGCACGTGGTGTGGTGGTGGTGGAGGTGATGGCCTATTGACAGCTGTCATTTTTCTGTTTTGTCTTTGTTCTGGATAGTTCGACACCCATGAGACGGTGGTCGGACGATTTTTTTGCCTTTTCACAATGTTTATAAGGGTTTTGTCAAAACTAAAGAAATGTACAAACTTATTTAGTTTGTTTTTTTACTTATGTTCATATTTATTTTTAATAATACGTTTACTTCAAATTTGAAAGAATTTAATTTTTTTTTCTCTTACTTATTCTCTTGTTATGAATTACAATGATTCTAATCACTTTTCGGTTACTGTCCAAGTTTAAATATTATAGCTAATTAATCTATGGACTTTTTGAAATTGCGTTTGTGATCAAATACTTACACAGTGTTCTATTAACAAATTTGGTCTTTTCTTTTAACAGTTTGGTTTTTGTGTGTTTGTATTGTTTTACTTTGGAACTTAGTTTAATTGATATTACTCTACAGGCATATATTTCAGTGTCATCAAAACAACTGAAAACTCATTAAATAAAAAAATTAAGTAAATTCTCAATAAAAAACGATATTTATTCTTAATGTTTTTTATAATTTTTTTTATCATCAATTGTTTTAAAAATGAAATTTATGTCGTGTTTTATAAAATGACAAATTAGTACCAAAAATCTTAAGTCGGACCGAGAATAATCTAAGTCATTAACAGCTAAATTTTCAGCTACTAATAAATTACGTAAGTATACAATACTTTATATTGTCTTTCAAAATGTTTTAATCTACATAGTTTAGATGATAAAAACACATGGTAAATTTGACATTTACCATAGGATAAATATGAATTGTAGGTAATAACTCTACTGATGTGGGTATCCATAAACAAAGGAAAAAGCGTTGGTTGTAGTTCACAAAGACTAAATGTTCCGGCCGCTCTTTGAACTATCAGCGCCTGAAGGACTATTCATAAACGTTGTAATAAGGTGAATTATTTTACAGGGATCCTACTTTTTCTAGTTACCATTCCACATCACTACATGCCTAAAATTAAACCTTTGTAACGGTGTTTAACTGTTTAATATAGTACGATTCCACCTGAAGTCAGTTTCTGATATAGCAATTCAGCAGTTTAGAAAAATTTATATTTTTGGCATCAATGTACAGATTGATTTTTTTTATTTGTTCAAAACCTTAATTAATTCAAAAACTAAAATAAATATTAGTGTTCAGTTTACTACGAACGTCTATCAACTATGGGGGAGAAAATCTTAACAAAATTTCATCCCGGCCCTTATTCCCACGCATAGCTCAACTAAGAACCCCTACAGTTTCAAATAAGAACCCCAATTTATTTTGTCATTTTGGGTAAAATATGCAATTTAAAGACTTTTTTATGTTATACATTTTTCTCTGAACGTTACTATTAGGAAGCTACAGGAAATTGAAGTTCAATTTTAGTCCCGTTAGAATAACATAGGGCATTTCCTAAATTTCCTATATCTGCGAAACCATTCTCTAAAATTAAAAATACTCGAGAACGGACATGTTTTAAAATTATGTTTTAAAAACATTTCACTCATGTAAATGTATATGCAATGTGGCAGACGGATAATAAAATTTTTAAAAATGATTTTATGAAATAAATGTTCTTAAGACATAATTTTAAGACATTTTCATTATTGGGTACGTTATATTTTTGGAAATGGTTTTGGATATATGGGCAAATAAAGGTTGCCCCATTGTATTCTTATCCCCCCCCACCGATGTTGATAGACGTTTCCAGAAAACTGAACAATAATATTTGTTTAAGTTTTTAAACAAATTAAGGTGCAATTAAAAATAATACACCCTATATGATTTTGAAATTGGCACGGCCGTAGCTCATTGGTTAGCTCTAGGTTATCACCCAGCGGGCCGGGGTTCAAATCCCGGCTCGGGGACAAAAAGATCGTTAGGCCGCTCCCGTGGTTCGGAAGTCACGTTAAGCCGTTGGTCCACCTGCATAGAAAACAAAAAAAGTGCAGGCATTTCAGGCGAGGAGTACTATCAGTTAATTGCTGATCTCCCTCCACTAAAAGCCATACGATAATTAATTAATTATGAAATATACAATGTGTTTAAAAAAGTTCCCGAATGGCGTAATAATTGTTTACCCAATTTAAACCCATCAATGAACGTTTTTTAAAACCCCCAATGAATGAACCCATCAATTTTATGAACCCATGAATGAATGAATGAACCCATGAATGAATGAACCCATCCATTTTATGAACCCATCAATGAAACTTACTTTTAGGCCATGTATAGGGTTTTCCTTCTCCAGGTGGACATCCCACAGAGAGTAAGATGAAAATCGTAAATGTAAGCTAGGTAAAAAAATTATGCACCTAAAATATTAAAGGTATTTTTTAGTATAAAATAATGCAGCAAACTCGATCTTAGAAGAAAAAACTATGAACTATAAAGCCTTTAAGTTTGACTTCCGTTGCATAAATGTTTCCCATAGGGAGTTTAATACAAAATTCCATCGGCCTATGTTATATGACACATAATTTAAAGTAATAGGAATAAATAAGAAATAATAGTCGTGTTGTTATTCAAATTTCACAAAATGTTAGTAGTTATTGTGGAAAAAAATAATTAACCAGAGAATTAGGAATATCAATTGAGGATATAATTTGAATTTTCTTTTATCTTACCGATATTTTCTTACTAATATCTCTTATTTTCCAGCTTTAAGTAAAAGATAAATAAAACATGATTTTTTCACGTAAAACTCAAGTACGCAGTGGACTTGCGTACTCATCGAATTTCCGAAGGAATTCGGAAGTATTTCCGAAGGAACACCATATGGTGTTTCAAATTTTGTATTTTCCCCATAAACACCATAGGAATGAGTATGTAGAATGACTGCCGAGGGATGTTGTTAAACATATTAGTTGTTAGGAAATATAATGGTAGGTACATTAAGGCAAAAATCAAATTGTATCAATATTCAGCACTTTTTAATTTTCCCCATAATCCCCATCCCCATGGGGGTGAGTATGTAGGTTTACCGCCATATGGATGTTGAAAGCAAATATCAGTTAAACCCTACCGAGTAAATTTACATACCAAATTTTACTGTAATATCAATTAATAAGCGAGATACATGATTTTGTTGATTTCCCTTAAGATTTACATGGAAAGACAGTTTTTTGCTTTTCTCCGTAATCTGGTAAACCAAGTTAAAAACTGAAAATTTGTTTGTTTGTTTGAAACTGAAACTGAATTTGTTTTTTTTTTTGTTTTTTTTAATGGTTTGAGCTTAACTTGTTGAACTTTGAAAATTGACGTCCAAAAATGCTAAAAACCCAATAAAACCCTCTTTCCATAACCCGATCATGCTCTGGTTTGTGAACTCATGAAAATATACCTGGTCTTACTTACACCTTTATACCAAATTTCATAAAAATCGGAAGTACCTTTCAAAAGTTATCAGTATTACACATAAATAGATATACAGATATGCACATATGAAAATAAACTAATGGTGTTTTTGGCTTATGGGGACCTCAAAATGAAAAAGTATGAAAAAGTAACATGGCCCCTTACGGGCCATTACGGTGTTACCATGGCTACAACCGTAGTAGCATATTATTCCCTATAGAGAAATCCGCTAAAACTGTTTGTATTTTATTCCCATATAAATTAGGACACACTTTACGTTATATCATTGAAAGGGGAAATTTGACCATACAGGGTGTCTAAAATGCAAACCACGTTCTAAAATTAAAATGTGAAAATATAACACATGTTTATGATAAATGCTATTGTGATTCACAGTCATGACAACTGTTTAAGATATTTAGTTTAGTTATGGTGTTTGAATACACCATACACCACCATTAACATTAATAATACCTTTGTCTCGTTGGTAAATATCAGGACATACGGGCTCTTCTTATTCAATCTATCATTTTTTGTATTTTACTAGATTACTTCAACATTTTTGGGGTTCTTTTCATATACCTTTCTATTTTGTTATTATTATTTTTCTTTATTTTTTTCTTTTATCTATCCCAGAGACATGTACAATGTACCTTAAACACATTTAAGGAAAGTGGTTCAAACCCATAAAATTGTTGGGGACACCCCGGGAATCAAACCCGTGACCTCTTGAACCGAAGTCCAAGACGTTAACCATTAGGCTAGCGAGATGCCTAAATATCTTTACTCAAATAACCCTTAAATACTCTTTAAAAAACCCCAAATGACATTTAGCAGAGGGGTTGAGTTCTAGAAATGTCCGAAGGTACATTTTAGTTAGGGTTATCTTTTGTCGATAGTCTGTACCCTCACCCGAAATCTTCAAATTTAAGACCCCTGGATTATTTTTGTGAGGGAAGAGCAAGGCATATGACAAAAACACAAAAAAATGAAGAACTTGAGATGATGGTAACAAAATTTATTAAGTGGAATATCAGGAACCACTTAAAAAATGTCGTGGAATTTACTTATGGAACATGACAGTAAAAGTGTTAATGTTGGGCGGTTTGAACATGGAAACTAAACAAAATAGCGTTAAAATCCTATAAATAGTTATAACGAATGTTAAATAACAATAAAATGCATCATAGCTATGAGTTATGTAGGGAGAAACCCCCTATATTTGCTATTTTACATTTGTAAGGCAAAGTCAACATGATCTACATTGCCCATGTGATTTTTAAGGAGTCAAATCCACTTTAAATGAGGAAACATAGTGCTTAGGCTATAGCTCGAGTTTTAAAGAGGTCACCTTGAAAACCAAGTACATTTTTGTCGATCCTCACAGCTAAACACATATTAAAGTGTACCATCAAGCTATTATTGTAGGGATGCTCTCAGATTTTAAAATGTTTCAAAAACATTTTGTGTGTTCTGCTTAGTTAGAATTTTACCCAAATTCGTCTTAAAACCAATACTAATTAAATCACTTAAGTGTAAAAGTTTTAAACGTTTCATCACTAGTGACAAATACAATATTTATAAATTTAAGTCTCTTTAGACGGTCTAGCAATTAAAATTATTTTTTACATAATTCTTTTTTGGGTTGGTTTTCGTAAGGGTATAATGTGGTAGGTAACAAAAATGTCTTGAAGTCTACTAAATATCCTTATACAACACTTTTTAATTAAAACCGTAGATAAAAACGTTATTACTTTAAAACTGTGTTAATAAATAGCTTAATCCATCACTAGGACTTTCTTATTCGGATATAAAGTGTGCAAAATTACTTTCTAACTCTATCGTTTTTACGATATTAAGTACTGTAATAATTAATCAAAATACAAGAATATTTTATCCCTCTTAACATAACATAATATCGAGGGTCCACATTGGATTTTGCGGTGGAAGTTAACAGTTTTGTTTATGTTCTGCGTCATCCGTCGACTGCTCTGCTCCAGCAGGACTGGCCTCCAACGTTGCTGTGTATTTTATTGCTGCTCAGGGTGGCGCTCTCTTACTTGCACTAAACTACTACGACTCAAGCTTAGTGACTGTTTTAGTGTTTAATCAAAAGCAATTCGAGTATGTCAATTTTAACTGGAAACTGCAGCATGTAAACATTCTACGAACAATATTCCCCATTGCATATATGTTTTCATGAATATTTTCAATTTGAAGAAACATTGCCTGTGGAAGAGAAAATCAGTTTGAGTATTTACCAGGTTTCCTTCCATTTGTTTTACGATTGTAATATGCTTCTTTTAGCAGTTACATATTTTACCCAGATTTTCGTGTTTCAAACGTATTCGAACAAAATGCGTAGAGCGAAATGCGTAACAATGAATGTGTTTCCAATTTGAAACCGCTGACAGCAGACAGTCGTATTCACACAACATAACAGGCCCAGATTCAATTTCAGGGATATATTCACGGTTTTTGTTTGAAATTATAGGGTTAAATAACAAGCAATGATTAAGTTTAATATTACATTTTGATAATCTTAAATTTCAAATGTAGAATCGTTATTCAAGCTGATAAAGTTTTTGTTTTGACTAAAACTTCAATTAGGGCAACCCAAAAACTAAACTAAGTCATACAATTTTTAGTATGATTTTGAGAATAGTTTAACACAAAGTAATGTACATAACAGTTTGTTTCTATTAATTACTTATTACAAAACAACAATCGAGCAATGAATAACCAGGTTATAGAGTGGGTCTCCCGAACTCTATTATATATAATATATAAAACACATAAAATTGTCACTAATTCATTCAATTGTCAACATGTTTCTGTTTGGGCCCCTAATTTATTGAGTGGCTCAAACTGAAAAAGAGGATTTGACTTTTTCTGTTAGCCTAGTGTTTAACCTTAGTAAGCCATTCTGACACTAAAATGATATATAATACATGGAAGGACAACCTTTAAAATTCAAATTGACTTTTCTTCCTCAGAGATAAAGTGTGCAAAATTACTTTCTAACCCTATCGTTTCGTAAATACATTTCTGTATCAAGTTTTTCAAGAGTACTTCCATTTTTCTTGTTTCAACAGCAATCTTTTCTAAAAATACAGTACTTTAAAAAAAAAAAAAATTAATATTACAAAATAAGAAACCACTCAAAATATTGAAATTGTTTGTCTGCATGTGGTCTTTGTTAAAGTATATCAAATGTATTCAAATTATATCAAATTTTCAAACAAAGTCAGTAAACACTATAAATAAATCACTATAAATAAATTTAAATATACATCTCAATAGAAATGCTAATTTTTTAAAACCATCTTGGAATTTAATGTTTAAATTATTTTGTAATGTTTTAATCACCAATAATATATCTATAACGCTTGGAAAATGTTTTTGTAAATGAAATATTTCTTTAAACCCTTGTATAGTCATTCCGCCCCTCTTCAGAGGAAAGCCGATCTAGAATTGAGAGACGAGTTGAAATATTCATAAAATATATCAATCAAGTTTCAGCTATTATTTAGTGAAAGAAAAAAGTACAGGATGTTAACCATAAAATTGTAATTTAAGTAAAAGATTCCCACAGTCAAGATCAAAAAAATCCAATAAGAGAAATAAAAAAATCAATATTTAATGATATTCGTCTTTAACGGTCTGATGCAAAATATTTTATGTAAACATTTGACATTTTAACTATCCAAGGCATTTGAAAATATGTTTTATGAATTCCTTAGGGGATATTTTAAGTGTGAATATAAAACAGTATTCTAGTAGTATGTAGTTAAGCGTAAAAAATAAATAAAATAATAAATTGTTTAGGGGCAATAAAAGTAGAGTTTATTTTGTCTATGTTTTGGTTTTTACTCTCTACACTTGCAATTCAATTAGTGAAAACTACAAAATAGAAAACAAAAACATATAATTAATGTTTTCAAAACATTAAACCATGCGTGGAAAAAATAGTCAAAATTAAAAGTTGGTTCTGTTGTAGGATACAATTTATTCTTAAAAAAATTGAAGTTAATAAAATTAGTTACAAATTACAAATGGTCAGTTTAACAAAAGTATTTACATTGATTTGATTTCAATTATTTCTTTAGCGATTGAATAAGAACTGCAGACTGCAGAGGTTATATGACGTAAAATTTCAATGTTTGAAGTGGCTGGTTTATTTTACCAACTAGAAAAACATAAACATAAACACTATGTTTCAAATGATTGCTTCTTCACTTATTATTCGATGAACCTTCAAGGAAACTTTTGAACTTTTTGATATAACATTTTTTGTGCAAAATTCGATTTTATGATCGTCTAAACTGTTAAAAGTATGACTGCGAGTTTTCTTTGTGACAAGGCAGCATACACTTTGTGACAAGACATCATACACTTTGTGACAAGGCATCATACACTTTGTGACAACGCAGCATACACTTTGTGACAACGCAGCATACACTTTGTGACAACGCAGCATACACTTTGTGACAAGGCAGCATACACTTTGTGACAAGGCAGCATACACTTTGTGACAAGGCAGCATACCCTTTGTGACAAGGCAGCTTGTGACACTTTGTAAGTTTTTCAGTAGGTGAGCAATTTATAAAAAATTTTAAACAGTTCAAAGCTCTAAAATTTGTCATGTGATTTGTTAAATAAATATAATTATCTAGATTCGCTTTATGTAAATAAAAATCTTGATCAACCAAAATATCATAAATTTTTTTTTTTTTTAATAAATATGCTTTCAAATTTATAAATAAACTGATTTGAGTTATATCCATACAAGTAAAACTATAACTATGTCTCAATGTTTGAAGTAATTGATCGAACGATTCGAAGACGAGAGAAACCCTCATACATGAGTGTTGGTGCTTCAGTGTATTGAAGAAACCCGTTTCAATGGCGAGCGATTAGGCTACCATCGAAGGAAACGTCGGATCGTTTTCAAACTTGCACGGTAGATTTTTGGCATAATTTGTACATGTCTTTTTGTTGGTGGTGTTATTCTTGACTATTAATAAACTATTAATCCATTTTAACTGTCCTTGATAAATACTGTTTTAGTGATGCTTAAGGTGTTCGTTTTTAAACAACGTCTAACTGCCAGACAAAGTGCGGATTTAAAAAGTATTCTCTGCTGCTAAACAAAATAAAATTTATTGTTTTACAAATATAACTTTATAAAAAAGTAAATATGAGAGACAAACGAACTTATTATAACTCCAGTAACAAGTGCTCATTATACCTGTGACTTTGTGCTATTTTGCGTCATCCCCATACGGGGAGAACATGCGTACTCGTAGTTTTAGTTAACTTAATCCGGGAATTTTTTCCTATAGGGAAAACACTAATACAGTATTAGTCAGACCTAAGCCCACGACATTGATATATTTTTGGGGTCCAGATACAAAAAACCCGTTTTTCCATTTCATTATCGGTGTTACAATTTAGTCTGGAACCTATTTTTTACTTTTATTTATACCATTATAGAGAAAAATACGGAAGTTCACACACACACATTACTGGCGAAAGAAAAAACCTACACATATTTACAATTACTAAACTAAACCTTACACCCAGGAACCGAAAAAAATTTTGAATGTGAGCATGGGTACATCAAGTTGAAGGTTTAGTAAGAAAAACGCTGCAAACCTAATATCAAAAACATACCCGGACTGTAAATGGCAGGCGATCAAAGTTTGTATTATAATCACATTTATGACTTTTGAAAGTTTGAAAACATATCCGGTTTTCTTAAAGGTTGGGACTGTGACATCGCTCTAAATTAAGTTAAAAAATTCCTAAATTCCTAAATTATGTTAAGAGTTTTAGCAAATAAGGTTTACTACAATTCTTTACTTCTTATGTCAAGGTTTAAATTAGTTTTAATTGCTGTAGATTCATTTAGTGAATTTCCCTTAAGAGAATATGCTATTACAGGATTAGTCGTGGACCTTACTAAAGGTGTCATGAGGTAGAGCACAATGTTGCAAACCCATAATACCTTAAATTTATAACCTGGCTGGAAATGGCAGACGATAAAACTTTGAATTATAGTAATATTTATTAAATTTGAAAAGCCAAGAACTCATGACATATTCGGATTCTTGATTAAAGAATCCACATGATTTTTTTTTTTAATCTGTACAGGACGTCTACAGAAGTACAGGTATACAGGACATCTAATTCGACGACTTCACAAACTAGAATCATCCGGATCTTCTGACTGGGTTTATAGGGCTTGAAAGGGCAAAAAATGAGTTTTACGTTTATATCCGTGACTCCTTGCCCACTATACATATACAATTAAAACTATCAAAGGAAAAAGACAACAATACAATACAATACAATTAAATGAATCATTAAAATCAGCCTACTTACGAGTATAAACATCGAATGCATTAAAACATTGTTGGTTTCCCTCCTTCAAAACCGTTACAACTATTTTTGTTGACTCTGTAATTGTATCACAAGGGAAGTAATATATATTACTTCTCCGCGATTGTATTCGTTTCTTAAGCCTCTCATAACAAAAAGATAAATAAAACAGAATAAAAATTTGTTACTCTCTACAATTAGGCCTACTTGATAAATTTGAGTTGTTTATCTCTATAAAGCCAACCAAATATTATTTGTTAAGGACCATGGATAAAAGAATTTAATTTATTTTTCTAATAGACTATTTCTAAAGTAATTTAATAAATAGTCCCAGAGCAAGACTACCTCCACAGGGACAAAATTTCGAAGATGTTATGTTAAAGGAAAGTAATTTTAAATTAAGAATAAACCATATCTACATAGGGCGTGACATTTTTTTATTCTTTTTTTTTCATACAAAAAATAACCTATTGTACATATACCACTTAGTTTTTCTCCTGTGTATAGATTATTTTGACAAACATAAAATGTTTTGAAGCTACAAAACCGAAATTTGTTGTGTTATTCGTATTACTTATCATTTGGAAATTAAATTTTTTTTAATGACTGTCATTTTATATTTGAATGAAAAAATAAAAAAATATATAAAACCTGACCGAAACAGGTTTACAATATTATGCTTTAATAGACAACTCCCTTATTTCAAATATCGAACACTAAATAACTGAAAATGACACGCTTATCGACAAAAAACACAAATTTTCAATTATTAGCTGGTAAATGTATAGGCCTACATTTTCGGAAGAGGCGAGGGTAAAAGAATGTAATTTACCTTTAAAAACTACGCCATAAAAGGGTAATGTAAACGCAAAAATGCTCTTTGGGAAAGGTAAATGCGGTGTCCCATTTAAACTGGTCGACGCGACGCTACCAACAGCTGCTTATTGATAACTAGCCAAACGCTATTGTTATCTGTTAATAACTCCAGATTACAGTACATATTAGCAGCAAAGAACGTCGCTTTCGCTACCCCCACCTTCGCGTCTCCGCATACAACTGTCATTTTACTCTTTATGACTTTAAAAGTAACATGTTTATAGTTAAACATCAATGAAAATGAATTTGGGAATTTTAGACTTTTTATTTTAAAACTAACAGTTTGCACGGCATTATGCCCATCTTTGTCACAGTTTAATTCGGAAAGACCAAAATGTTTTTATTGATAAATAAATATGGCTAATTTATGTTTAGTATCATGAATGTTTAGTAATTTATATACGCTGAATACAATCGTTACATATACTTCTTTATGTATGACCAACATAAACTTGGTAAACACTGTAAAAATAAAGTATGTTGTCCAATTTTAAGTTAGGCGGTCTCCCATTCAAAACGTAGCCAAACGCGATGTCGCTTTTATTATCTTCACTCTCAATCACATACATCTAACTCTTTTGAGGTTAGGCACTTAAAACCAACCAATCGCATTGAACCATCAGCTGATAGGCGAATTAAAAATGTTTATTATATCAAAACTTTTGATGGAGGCCGAGCTCTCATTAGTCTAGAACCTGTATCATTATGTTACTCTCGTACCGTTATGAGCTCATTAAACATTTGGTTTAATAATTTATATATTTATGACATTACTAGACTTAAACAATTTTGTTATTAGCATGATACGTGTTGTTTGTAATCATAAATGAAAATCAAAACGTCTACTACAACACTCAAAAATATATTTACACTTATACTGCAAAGAATACAGACGGTAAATATATGAAAAGATGGACAATGGCATCCATCCATCTTTTCAATGGCAATTGTCATTGTCCATCTTTTCATATATTTACCGTCTGTATTCTTTGCAGTAAAAGTGTAAATATATTTGAGTGTTGTAGACGTTTGTTTTTCATTTCTGGTTACTAGACTTGTGGTATTATTGGTGATGAATGCAACGGTAATAGATAAAAAATTTGTAAATACAAATAAAAGAGTCCATTGAATTAACACTGATGTGTATGTATTTCCTGGTGTATGGCGGAAATGTAGTCGCAAGACTAATATTAAGTTCTGAAAATTTATGCAGTCGTAAATATGTGAAACGGTTTGGTTGATTGTTACAGCGACATACGAGTATATACCACTGCACAGTGCACATATCAATTGTAACAACATTAATGTTACCTTCACATAAAGGTTTATGTGCACGTTATGTTGTGATATTCCATACCAGTCTTAATGTAGCGTGCATTACTGCTACTCCTTCATATCCCTATTTAGTTACTCCATGTTACGATTCTATGTATATATTCATGATTGCGTTTGATTAACAGTTAACTAATAGTTCAAAATTGTATCGGTGTAAGTTGAGAAAGGGGGAGAGCGGAGTAGTTGTCTCCCGATAATTTTATAAAATTGTAAAAGAAAGAAAACGATTTAGCATAAATGATTCTTTCTTGAAATTTCTAGACTTGAAGTCATGTTCTATTTTTACCCAGTATTTCTAAATCACAATAGGTTTAACAGGAGAGGGATTCCCATTAGAGAGTAATCTTAGATTCGTAGAAACAACCCCCCCCCCCCCTCCATGGAAACGCTGACGCACTTACAGTAGGTAATTTAATATGGGGTAATAGAATACCACGAGCAGTTCTAATATACATACTACTTGAAGGGATACAAATTTTAGCCCCTTCGACAAAAACAACTTTAAATTTTTTGTTTAAATTTTATTGTTGGTGATGGTGAGTTTATGCTATTATTCAGTACATTATTGCGGACATTTTCCACCACTGATCAGTAATCAAATTCGCTTGTTTACTAATCAGTAATGGAAAATGTCCGCAATAATTTACTAAATAAAAAACTTGGACAAGACCATCCCCATTTGATAAGCCAGACACAAACAATATCGTTAAAGACATAACTATGGTATGTCTATTTCCGTGTAAAGTTGGTTCAACATATGATTAATACGGGTTTTAGTTTAATTCTACGTCACATCAACATTTGCCTCAAACGACTATCCATTCACATAACAATTTTCGAATAAATGTTGTAAATAAGAGTAAAGCTAGTTGTTGGGAGAACCGAGATCGCAAAACATGGCTGAAAATAGGCGATTTGCCATCCCATTAAACCATCAGCTTATTTTTGCCTTACCCTTTAATGCATTTATATTATTTTATGGAACATATACAGGGTGATTCACGACGAAGTGCAGAAATTTCGGGAGGTGATTCTAGACATGAAAATAAACAAGAAAAGTCATATAAACATATGTCCTAAAATCCTTCGTTTAGCTGCTAGCCGCCATTTTGTTTTTTATACGTAATAGTTTTTATCTCCGTAACGATTTGATGGATTTAGTTCGTATTTGGCATGAACCTTTATCACAACAATGTTAACTTTTAGAAAAAATATTATTATTTTCCTATGTGTATTTTCAAAATGGCGGCCATTTTAAAATTTCAAACTCATATTTCTCAAAAACCGTAATTTTTGTTGGAATGGTCCACCATTCAACGGACAGTAGAGCACCTGCCACACAGTTGTGTAGGTTAGGGCCAGACAATTGACCTACACTCTGTGTCTGATGTTAAAGAATACAAACAGCACATAACTCCACCTAGACAACAACGTACACAGTTCATGCATTAGACCAACAGAATGGTGGACGGACAGTAGAGCACCTGCCACACAGTTGTGTAGGTTAGGGCCAGACAATTGACCTACACTCTGTGTCTGATGTTAAAGAATACAAACAGCACATAACTCCACCTAGACAACAACGTACACAGTTCATGCATTAGACCAACAGAATGGTGGACGGACAGTAGAGCACCTGCCACACAGTTGTGTAGGTTAGGGCCAGACAATTGACCTACACTCTGTGTCTGATGTTAAAGAATACAAACAGCACATAACTCCACCTAGACAACAACGTACACAGTTCATGCATTAGACCAACAGAATGGTGGACGGACAGTAGAGCACCTGCCACACAGTTGTGTAGGTTAGGGCCAGACAATTGACCTACACTCTGTGTCTGATGTTAAAGAATACAAACAGCACATAACTCCACCTAGACAACAACGTACACAGTTCATGCATTAGACCAACAGAATGGTGGACGGACAGTAGAGCACCTGCCACACAGTTGTGTAGGTTAGGGCCAGACAATTGACCTACACTCTGTGTCTGATGTTAAAGAATACAAACAGCACATAACTCCACCTAGACAACAACGTACACAGTTCATGCATTAGACCAACAGAATGGTGGACGGACAGTAGAGCACCTGCCACACAGTTGTGTAGGTTAGGGCCAGACAATTGACCTACACTCTGTGTCTGATGTTAAAGAATACAAACAGCACATAACTCCACCTAGACAACAACGTACACAGTTCATGCATTAGACCAACAGAATGGTGGACGGACAGTAGAGCACCTGCCACACAGTTGTGTAGGTTAGGGCCTGCCTTAATCTATATGTGATAGACTACAATTTTATATGCTATATTGTTCGAAGCACTAATAAATAGTTCGTTAAAGTTACTAATTACAATTACTACAATTGCAACTCACTGTTAAACTTGCCTGTGCATACAAATTAATTTCACGCAATAAATGTAACCAGTTAAACTAGAAATAGAAAGAACAAAAAGCTGTATTACTTTTTTCGAAACTTGCCACTTGGGTCTTCACTTGGGTCGGTCAGTGAGATGAAGGTGGATTAGTTTCTCCGTTCGACCTACTAGGGCTTACATTTACATAGGTACGTTGAGCAAGGACCAAAACAAACATAGTGAACCCTGGGGCAAGTATATGCCCTGCGATGCATTCACACACAGCCATAGCTTTTCCATAGTTTATCAACTGGTCAATCCATTTTTTTATTTTTTCTTCGAAATATACACTTGTAAACAGTATAATTATAAATATTCCTTATAAGGAAGTTAAAATGTCCAATGGTATGAAAAGTTCAGTAGCTTTTTTACTGACGATATTCTTGAAATATTTAAAAGTATTTATCCCCAATGACATGCAGTTTTTAAAGCTGCATTTGACATATGTTATCATTTCGGGTTAGAGCAGCTTTTCAAATTGTAGTGTTGTTTCTGGAAAGATAGCCGATTCGAAGTGTGCCAAGTTTCCTTTTATCCAATTGGTGTTGGTAGGCATGAGTGTTACAGAAATGCGATTATACCAACATTGCTTCTTAAATTACAAAATTCTTCAATTAAAAACTAAAAAACCTCTCTTTATATTTTTTGATAACTTTAAACAAGAGTCCACGCACAGCCTTTTCGCCCTTGTAGAATTCTTCCGTATTTTCACTGTGCACTTACACTTTAAAGTAAATATTTTGTTTATAAACTTATTGAAATTTTTATTTATATTTATTTATAGTTTACAAGTTACTAAGGGTATACAATTTTTATTTTTGTACTTAAACGTTGTGGATTATGTTCCTACGAGTTTACTTGGAAAATGAAGTGAATTTAATTTCATCTGCCCATCTGAGCCAAAGTGGCCGGTCTGATGCCAAATATAAGTGTCAGAAATGACAGACTCCCGCCTCAGAGTTGCCACCACGTGTTTGAAGCTTTGCCCATCAAACAGCGAATGTGTCCGGAAGTGACGGCTACTAGACTCTCCCTCCCGAATGACTCACCGTCCGAGGTACAGCATAGTGGAGGTATGTGGCCGGTTTGAAATACCCCAAGGCTAATTGTAAGACAATTCTTCATTGTGATTGTAATATCGAAGGATGTTGGAACCGTTTATCACTTGCTCCCCGCGGCACGCGGCGCCGGTGGCTGCCTCACATTCGAAAATAGCCGCACTCCCAAGCTTGCCAATTTAGAAACAATGGAAACTAATTTATTAGAGTGTCACCGCTCAAAATCATCGAAAATAAATGTTTCTTAGACTCTTTGTTGCGGGTACCAGGGGACGTATTAAAAATTGCGGAGGTACGGCGAAAGGTTTTGTTCTTGTGCGCTTTTGGTTCAATCTCAAGGGTGGACGAAAAGGGTTTGAATAAGATGTGAGCGACCTCGCCCTCCGAAGTGTGATCGAGGTCTACTCTCGAGCCGGTATTCTGGTACACTCAAATCTCGATAAGTCGAAATTCTTGGTATCTCTGATATTTTCAACCCTTTGGAAAAACCTGCCTAAGTCGAATGAAACCAATACATAACTCGAAATAAAATCAGGTTTAATTTAATATCTATAAGTCGGAGGGATACAAAAATTACCTCTATAATTCTAAGTTTAAAGTTTAATTAAATTTGAACTTTACTTACAAAAGTCAAAGTTTATCTCTATATCTAAAAGAGTCCTTTGCGGACCTCCACAAGTCGAAGTTTTCCTCTATATGTACAAGAGTCCTTTGCGGACCTCCACAAGTTGAAGTTTTCCTCGATATCTACAAGAGTCCTTTGCGGACCTCCACAAGTCGAAGTTTTCCTCTATATGTACAAGAGTCCTTTGCGGACCTCCACAAGTTGAAGTTTTCCTCGATATCTACAAGAGTCCTTTGCGGACCTCCACAAGTTGAAGTTTTCCTCTATATCTACAAGAGTCCTCTACGGACCTCCACAAGTCGAAGTTTTCCTCTATATCTACAAGAGTCCTTTGCGGACCTCCACAAGTTGAAGTTTTCCTCTATATCTACAAGAGTCCTCTACGGACCTCCATAAGTGGAAACCTCGGCGCACGGCTATCAACCAATCTGTGATAAGCGGTCGAGAGTCTATCTGTTGTCACCATACTGTACTTACATTACCTCTGTAAATAGAATTCAATAAAAATTGCATATAGAACTTGAACTATTCTTTAAATCAAACTGTACGTAGCTCAAAGTAAAATCCTGGTCTAACGAATTTTGAGATATCGAGAGTCCCCTGTAGAACCGTGCAGTGCCGTACCCTCCACGGATGAGGGTATAGTATTAATCACTTGCATTCGTTATAAGTAGGCTTGCCATACGTCACGGTATTTCGCCTTTATCCCGGTGTTCCTCCTGGTTATGCTTGGTTGTCCATGTAAACGTAAAAGATTTATATATAAATTTCAGGGATATGATAGTATTTAGGAATTGAGAAGCAAATCTTAAATAAAAATAACAATTTGTTTGATATTCCCTATATAAAAATAATCAGCGTAGCCGGTGAATCCTTGATATAACGAATAAATTTTAAGATCCAAACCAAATCTAGAATCCAAATTTCTAGTAAAATTATATATTTTTGGAAAGGGAGGCAGTGAAACCATCCAAAGAAAGTCAATATTTCTTGGTTAAGCTAAAGAAATTTTTCTTTTTGTCGGTAACGTGTGGGATTATTCTGCTTTTCAGTATTAAATTTATCGATCAGGCATACTAAAAAATCCTTAATTGTCACAATATTATTCTGGAAAGACATGTTTTCTTAGGTGAGGTATTGTTATCAACATTTTTTTTGTGTCACTCGCTTATGAAGATTGTGTGGAGACTGAAGTCATTGCCAATTTAGAAAAAATACACAAAAAAACACACGAAAAAATACAAAATACTACACATACTATACTAAGTGACAAGGACTTCCATCTCTACAATTCACTATCGCGAGTGACGCCCAAAACTATAAAAAGCAATTTACTGCCACAATCTAAATCTCAAAAAATTAAATTCTGTCAATTCGTTGGAATTCTTGAACGAAGCTTACCATAAGCTCGAATTTACAATTTAGTCTAGTAAGAATAACATAACTTTTTTAACTGTGGAAAGGGGGGGGGGAGAGTCTTAGTCTTTAAAGTTATGGTAAACCTAACTGTAGTAGTGTCAAAGTTGCATCTACGAAAAAAATTTCTTGGTCTGGCTAACTCGAACCTCGATAGCTCAAAATCCTTCAATTATTTAAAATCCCCTTGAAAAAAAAACAAAAAAAACATAAAAAGCAGCTGAATAAAGAATCAGACACAATTCGAAATAATTTAAGGTTTATAATTTTACCTCTTTAAGTTGAAGAAACGCAAAAATTACTTTTATAACTCAAAGTTCAACGGATAAGTCGAATTGAAATAAGTCTTTTACCTTAACAAATTGAATTTTACCAATATACCCACGCCAATCCCTGTCAAAACGTTAAAAACGCCACTGGCGTTTATACACCCAAAATAAAAAATAGATAAACCTCAAAGTTTTCTCTGTGGACTAAAGTACGTCAAAACCCTGTTGCACAGGTAATAGTCAGTGACACATCCGGGACAGTGTTCTTCCGCATTCACAATACTGACTGTTCGTTACCTTTGTAAGTCTGTAACTCGAAATTTCCGAAGTCAAACTATTTGTAACCCGAAGGAAAATCGTAGTACAGCAAATTTCAAGTTAGCGAGTATCGACTGAAATGAAACCCAAATACACCGACTGAGCGAGCATCGGGCATGCATGTGAACAATAATGACTCGAGTTCCGGTGTCCCGTGTTTTGGTTGGTTAGTAGCTTGATAGCACCGCTATGTCCGGAACTCAAATATTTCAGTGCTCTCTTTTAAATCGTTTCGTTTTTATCTCTGTGGCAAGAGACAAGTCGTACACGAGCTTAGCCAGAGTAGCCCCTTCTCGATCACCCATTTCAAACTTAATACTACTGACACATCGAATGTCAGGATATCTATTTTTAAATATTTTATTCCTTCCATCATTAAATTTACAAATACAGTTTAGGCTACTTATACTTAGTTATCAAGGCCTTTAGTTATAGGCGTAGGGTCAGGTTATTTCTTTTACATTAATTTAAATGTTAAGGAGTTATGGTTGTTGTCGTTTTGCAATTGATTAATGAAATACATTGTTCAAGTCTACGATACTTTTTACTAATAACATTCCTTGGTTTTGTTAAGGTATATTTATTATGTGATTTACAAATTGCTTTAATTTTTTTTTTTAAAGTTACAATGGTAATTATTACTTTTTTTAGTTCAGAAATGAAATACAATACCATTTATTTCAACTTATTTATTGACATTAGTATTGTTAATACAGCACTTTATTCTTTAGCCCTAAGGTAATGTTTTAGTGGGGTATTTGTTACATGAATAGTAGCTAAATAAAGTTACATAAAGTAGCTTAAATAATAGTGATAATAAAGTTAGTAAAACACTTTTATTCGCCATATCTCTGGAGAAATTTTTTTGGTACAGTGTTTGTTATATTTACGTGTTATTACTTAAGCAACAGCATCAATTTTGTGATTCTATTGTTGAATGTTACTCTTTTTGTCTTTAGTAAAAACTTAAAAATGCTTACTCGAGTATACTATTGTTGAGGACAAAATTATGATATTTAATTAAGTTCGGAAAATAATTTATTTACAAAAATCTGGTACCGGTATATAGGTAGATAATTTTATAACAGCGTTCACTTTTTCAAGAAATACAGTTTTTTATAACAAGAGCAAGATACTACATCACCAAATCCAGGATTACCTCCAAAATTTTTATGTCTGAGTGAAACACTGCAAGACCTCTCTCTGAAAATGGTCTAAGAAACAAATGCAGAAGCAGAAGTAAAATTTGGGGTTTCAGTAGGTACTCAGGCTACTACGGGAGAATCGGACTAAAAGCCCCCGTTTTCATACACCCCCCTCCCCTCCACTTAGCTGTCACTTCTTCTGTTGACAGTGCATCTATTAAACAGCCTGAAGCCTACCAGGTTCATTCTCTGCTCTTTCTTAGTTTTAAAAAAGTGCCTTGTACTTGAATTTTCTAACGTATTATTCTAAACCGTATATATGTATATATTATTACTTTGACTTAATTCAGCTACTTATTTTGCCGTAATTTATGGAACATCGTTACGTTCAAAATAACTCTTTAAGAATTTCATGCGGATTACGCTTGCAGCCTCCTGAAAATATTTAACCCCTTAAATTTCCGTTGGAATAAAAAAGTATTATTCATAATGTAAATATTTATACAAATGGAAAAAATTAACACTCTCCCATATCATGTTCCAAAATTTGACATGTGTGATATATTATGGTAAAATAGAGTTGTTGGTGTTTGTTACAAAACCATGGCTTTAAGTGTAGAAAGTTTACCACACTGTTATTATCAAGTGTTACTCATGACGTGAAACAGATTTAAAATTAATTTCAAATTCATTAAATAACAATTTTAGCAATGCATGACTATTGAAATATAGCCTATATTTCAATGTGGTCTTGTGCCTTATCATAGTAAACCTTACTTAAATGAAGTAAATATTTAAAATAAAAAATCAGAGCCACACAAATTGTTACAATTTTTTTAACTAACAAAAATAAACGAGATGGCCCCCAACATATAAGTTAAATTGAATATAGTTTTAAAATAATTAATCATTTGACATACCCTTCATTTCAAGACAATGGTTTTACATTTAACCCTTTATTGTTGAAACACCACGTATTCGTACAATGTTAAAAAATTAATATCTTTGATCGGGTAAATAACATCGTCGGGATATATAGTTTACATTCAATGTAGTTGGATACTGTAATAGTTTGTAGTTATCGAGTTCACCTCATTTGACAAACCAATATTAACAAACCTACCCTGTTGAAATAACCCTTGTAAACTAAGGAAATGTGCGAAGACATCCCTGAAACGTGATCTTATAACAGACTCACAATAAATTAAGTTAAGTAAGAACACGTTCAGAATGAAATACTATTTAGCTGTGGATGTTTCGCAGACAACCTGCATACATAAAAACCATGAATCGTAATGTAGTAGTTGCTATGCATAACACACAAATGCAAAGGTCTATAAACAACGAGCCATAAAGACAACTCGACAGTGGAGAACTTCAGTACCGTTACTTCATTACTTCAGACCAAGTTGCAACAGCAGTGGAGCTATTGAGTACCGATACTTCTTCACTTCAGACCAAGTCGCGACAGCAGTGGAGCTATTGAGTACCGATACTTCTTCACTTCAGACCAAGTTGCAACAGCAGTGGAGCTATTGAGTACCGATACTTCTTCACTTCAGACCAAGTTGCAACAGCAGTGGAGCTATTGAGTACCGATACTTCTTCACTTCAGACCAAGTCGCGACAGCAGTAAAGCTATTGAGTACCGATACTTCTTCACTTCAGACCAAGTCGCTACAGCAGTGGAGCTATTCATTACCGATACTTCTTCACTTCAGACCAAGTCGCTACAGCAGTGGAGCTATTGAGTACCGATACTTCTTCACTTCAGACCAAGTCGTGACAGCAGTGGAGCTATTCATTACCGGTACTTCTTCACTTCAGACCAAGTCGCTACAGCAGTGGAGCTATTCATTACCGATACTTCTTCACTTCAGACCAAGTCGCTACAGCAGTGGAGCTATTGAGTACCGATACTTCTTCACTTCAGACCAAGTCGCGACAGCAGTGGAGCTATTCATTACCGGTACTTCTTCACTTCAGACCAAGTCGCGACAGCAGTGGAGCTATTCATTACCGGTACTTCTTCACTTCAGACCAAGTCGCAACAGCAGTGGAGCTATTGAGTACCGATACTTCTTCACTTCAGACCAAGTCGCGACAGCTGTGGAGCTATTGAGTACCGATACTTCTTCACTTCAGACCAAGTTGCAACAGCAGTGGAGCTATTGAGTACCGATACTTCTTCACTTCAGACCAAGTCGCGACAGCAGTGGAGCTATTCATTACCGGTACTTCTTCACTTCAGACCAAGTCGCGACAGCAGTGGAGCTATTCATTACCGGTACTTCTTCACTTCAGACCAAGTCGCGACAGCAGTGGAGCAATTCATTACCGGTACTTCTTCACTTCAGACCAAGTCGCTACAGCAGTGGAGCTATTCATTACCGGTACTTCTTCACTTCAGACCAAGTCGCTACAGCAGTGGAGCTATTCATTACCGGTACTTCTTCACTTCAGACCAAGTCGCGACAGCAGTGGAGCTATTCATTACCGGTACTTCTTCACTTCAGACCAAGTCGCTACAGCAGTGGAGCTATTCATTACCGGTACTTCTTCACTTCAGACCAAGTCGCTACAGCAGTGGAGCTATTCATTACCGGTACTTCTTCACTTCAGACCAAGTCGCGACAGCAGTGGAGCTATTCATTACCGGTATTTCTTCACTTCAGACCAAGTCGCTACAGCAGTGGAGCTATTCATTACCGGTACTTCTTCACTTCAGACCAAGTCGCAACAGCAGTGGAGCTATTGAGTACCGATACTTCTTCACTTCAGACCAAGTCGCGACAGCTGTGGAGCTATTGAGTACCGATACTTCTTCACTTCAGACCAAGTTGCAACAGCAGTGGAGCTATTGAGTACCGATACTTCTTCACTTCAGACCAAGTCGCGACAGCAGTGGAGCTATTCATTACCGGTACTTCTTCACTTCAGACCAAGTCGCGACAGCAGTGGAGCTATTCATTACCGGTACTTCTTCACTTCAGACCAAGTCGCGACAGCAGTGGAGCTATTCATTACCGGTACTTCTTCACTTCAGACCAAGTCGCTACAGCAGTGGAGCTATTCATTACCGGTACTTCTTCACTTCAGACCAAGTCGCTACAGCAGTGGAGCTATTCATTACCGGTACTTCTTCACTTCAGACCAAGTCGCGACAGCAGTGGAGCTATTCATTACCGGTACTTCTTCACTTCAGACCAAGTCGCGACAGCAGTGGAGCTATTCATTACCGGTACTTCTTCACTTCAGACCAAGTCGCGACAGCAGTGGAGCTATTCATTACCGGTACTTCTTCACTTCAGACCAAGTCGCGACAGCAGTGGAGCTATTCATTACCGGTACTTCTTCACTTCAGACCAAGTCGCGACAGCAGTGGAGCTATTCATTACCGGTATTTCTTCACTTCAGACCAAGTCGCTACAGCAGTGGAGCTATTCATTACCGGTACTTCTTCACTTCAGACCAAGTCGCAACAGCAGTGGAGCTATTGAGTACCGATACTTCTTCACTTCAGACCAAGTCGCGACAGCTGTGGAGCTATTGAGTACCGATACTTCTTCACTTCAGACCAAGTTGCAACAGCAGTGGAGCTATTGAGTACCGATACTTCTTCACTTCAGACCAAGTCGCGACAGCAGTGGAGCTATTCATTACCGGTACTTCTTCACTTCAGACCAAGTCGCGACAGCAGTGGAGCTATTCATTACCGGTACTTCTTCACTTCAGACCAAGTCGCGACAGCAGTGGAGCTATTCATTACCGATACTTCTTCACTTCAGACCAAGTCGCGACAGCAGTGGAGCTATTCATTACCGGTACTTCTTCACTTCAGACCAAGTCGCGACAGCAGTGGAGCTATTCATTACCGATACTTCTTCACTTCAGACCAAGTCGCGACAGCAGTGGAGCTATTGAGTACCGATACTTCTTCACTTCAGACCAAGTTGCAACAGCAGTGGAGCACTTTAGTACCGGTACATCATCATTTCAGACCAAGTCGCGACAGCAGTGGAGCTATTGAGTACCGATACTTCTTCACTTCAGACCAAGTTGCAACAGCAGTGGAGCACTTCAGTACCGGTACATCATCATTTCAGACCAAGTCGCGACAGCAGTGGAGCTATTCATTACCGGTACTTCTTCACTTCAGACCAAGTCGCTACAGCAGTGGACCTATTCATTACCGCTACTTCTTCACTTCAGACCAAGTCGCTACAGCAGTGGAGCTATTCATTACCGGTACTTCTTCACTTCAGACCCAGTCGCTACAGCAGTGGAGCTATTTATTACCGGTACTTCTTCACTTCAGACCAAGTCGCGACAGCAGTGGAGCTCTGTCAGAAATCGCAAGTTTGGTTGATGGCTTTCCTGTAAGATGTCGTGAGTTTCGAATACAATCAATTAAGGCACTGCACTGGATTCTAGTGTAAATAGTTCGGTATTATATCGGACTCCATTGTAAGTGATTAGATGTTGTATCGTATTGCAGTACAAGTGGTTAGGTATGGTAATAAATTCTAGTATAAACAGTTAGGAAATGTATCAGACTCTCTAATATAAGCTATTAGGTACTGTATCGCATTTAAGTGCAAGTGGTTAGGCAAGGTATTGGATTCTAGCGTAAAACAGGTATCGCATCGGATTCCAGTGAAAGCAATTAGGTATGGTATTGGATTGTAATGTAAACAGTTAGGTATGGTATCGGACTCTAGTTTAATCGGTTAGGTATTGTGACGAACTCCAGTAAAAGTGGTTAGGTATGGTTTTAGATTCTACTGTAAATAGTTAGATTTTGTATCTGGTTACAATGGAAGTGGTTAGATATATTATTGGATTCTAGTGTAAACAGTTATGTATTGTATCGGATTCCAGAAAAAGTGTTAGGTAATAGGTATGCTATTTGATTCTAGTGTAAACACTAAGGCATGGTAGTGGATTCTAGTGTAAACACTAAGGCATGGTAGTGGATTCTAGTGTAAACAGTTAGGTATTGTATCGGATTCCAGAGAAAGCGGTTAGGTATGGTATTGGCTTCTTGTGTAAATAGTTAGGTATTGGATTCCAGTGGAAGAGTTTAGGTATTGTATTGGATTATAGTGTAAATAGTAGGGTATTGTATTGGACTCTCGTAAAAACTGTTAGGCATTGTATTGGATTCCAGTGTAAGAAGCTATATATCCCATCGGTATTTTTCAAGTTGTATGATGCATCGTAGGTATTGTATTGGGTTCTAGTGTGAACCATTGGGTCTTGTGCTATTGGAACAACACCAGCGCAACCTACTGGCCCAACCAAACATCAATTATTGCCCTAGCCACTCTTGTGCGGTGCGGAACTATTTATTGAAAACCAGCAAACAGCCGATTGCTAATTGATAATACGGCAGCCTAGCACCGCTGCAAGTGCACTACTTGTACACATCAGCGATAACAACATACTCACCAACCAACATCTTACTACCTTTTTATGAATATTTTTTATATATTTTAGTTTACAGCATTATTCCATTTGTAGGCAAAGTATTATTTCGTTTTAAATCTTTGTTGTTAGTCTTTTGTTAATATTATAAGGATTTCACTTCGAACTTTTTTCTTCAAAATTTAGATAGTTGTTTTGTGGTTATTTTAGGATATAATTACATAATAGAATGTTCAAATGGTGCAAAAGAGTTTATCGGGAAGGAAATTTTTTTATAAAACATAAGAAAGAGACAAATATAAAATAAACCGAGTGTTAATTTTCAATTTCAAAGTGTTTAATATCACCAACCGAAAATTATGAAACATTTCATAGTTCTTCGATAAATTTGGCCTCTTAAGTATTTCCTAAACGTATTTAACATTTGAGGTGACACAGTAATCAACGTTGTTATAAGAAGAGCTTTGCTGCAGACCAACAAAGCACTTTTATCGTGGACAAGATGCATATTATGCAGAAGTGACTAGTAGTAATTTATCGATCGGCTGTGCGTCTAAACTCATAAAAGCTCTATCAGACAGAATGAAGGCAATCGTAAGGGTAATCTTTCAGAGTGGCCTTCGGGAGTAATGGTTTAATGTATACTTAGTGGACTTTACGAGAACACGTAAAGACACCATTTACCTCTAATGGGGATCCTAACTGCCATCTAAATTCTTGTTTTTATATTTTAAGCAATAAATTTTAAGAGGTTTTTTAAGAGTTTTACCTTCTACATGCTAAATACGTGTATATAGGCTTACCTATATACACCATTTAACCATTTACGAAAAAGCCCGGAGGTCCCAAAGTGATCCATTGAGCTAAGACCAACCACTTGCTACTAAATAATAAAACTAAAACTACTTAAATTATAATCATCAATTAGGGATGGTTAAAATAAAAATTAAAAATCTTTTATTTGCCATGGACAAGTAATGCATGTATTACCAAAAGTCTTGAGTCTAGCATTTGGCTATGGTCAAGGCAGTATCTTAGATTAGCCAAAAATTTATATTCCAATTTACGTAACATCAAATGGCTTTGTGAATTCTAAATTGGGGATAATGGTGATCTACTATACCAAAAACTTTGGACAACATGGACATGAAAGATGAACCTAAAACTAGCAACTACTTACATAATATGAAATTAGAATAGACTATGAAAATATCAATGAAAAAAATATAAACATATAAAACACAATTTTTACAAATTTCTGATAAATTTCAACGATAAAGAGAAATAGCATAAATTAAAAAATTCACGACAATAAATAAAATGAAAAAATCTACATCAACCGTTAAAATGTATGAAAAAACAACAGCCATGAAGTCAGTAACGGAATAAAAGGGTTAATTAAAAGCCAGTTCAAAGGTTAATATATGATGTTCAAAAATATTTTGTTAGGGTATAGTTTGGCCACTTTCTTCAGTTTATTTTACACTTTATGTTACATGAAAATTTGACCTTTCAAAGTCTTACTTAATCTACGAAATATGCTATTGATATTTGTATTAATTTATACTATTATAGGAAAGAATGCCATTACACAATACCTAATAAGACTGCTAATTTATGCGATAGAAAATTCCTTTTGCAACCAGTAAACGCCCCAAAGTGCAGTACCTAAAATTAACAGCAAGGAAGTTATAGAGCGTTTCTTTTACTACCGCATTTACTTTGACTTTTATAATTTATTACACTAGAAAGCTATTATTATTGGAGGGCTGCCATTTAACTGTCCCAATTTATAATACTTTACCGAACGTATACAAAAAATCTGAAAAGTAAAAGTTTTATGTATCTATGAAATGTCCATGGTTTTGTAATTATGTTGTATCCAAGATTTAAGTAAAGTGTAAAACTAAAATAGAACAAAAAATAAACGGTTTCATTTTGAAAAATTAATTGCAAAATAAAATTTCTGTTGTAATAGTTTTATTCTAATCTAATATCTGATGTGCGGCCAAGAGCTGGGTTACGTTCCGTTAAATTCCGACCGCGAAAGAATAATACAACATACATTTCAGAGATGACACAACACCAGTTGATCTGCCAAGAGTTCGGCCTCAAGTTGTGCAGTGAACATAGCAGCTCTGGTGATGACGACTGGTCCATACTGTAAAAACAATTCGATAGCCCGGGAAAATACTAAATTATGTAAATTCGACCACCATAAACTACAGAAACTTAAACAAACATATTTTTAGTATACTATAATCTAATAATAAGATTAAAAATGTAACTACAAACATATTTCAATTTCATAATTGCAATACAAATATAGCTTTGCATCCATATATTAAAAAAATTTATTAGGATATTTTATTAAAATAAAAATTGTTTAAATGCAAGTTTTTAGTTTATGAAAGTTTTTTTTATAAAATAATCACATTTTAGTAAGCTCAAATATTTGTGCTTAACAAAAAAAAATCCCGAATAATATCTACTGCCGAAATGTCTACAAAATGTGGTTTAAGCATTACTCAAGCTCCGTATGCTAAAACAAAGCGGTGAGTTGACCTAAAATGGATAAATGGACCACCCCACCGGAAATGGCAACCGATCAGAGTTTCCTTAAACATTCAATGAGCACACCTTTAAATGTGAAATTCTGACTGCCAGTGGGACACTGTATTCTAATGAAGGTTTTCACCTGAATACTAAGAAATATTTTCAGCTATAAGGACATTTTTATTTCGTTGTTCTGCAATATTACTTATACAATATTAACTTTAATGAGGTGAATACATTTCATTGCTTTGACAAGTACCTTTTAGTTACTGTTTGGACCTTTATATAAAACAATTTTACTCTAAAAAACTGATATTTTATAAAAAAAGTTTATAAATGTATAAAGTTATTCTTATACATTCGGCTCTCACTAACTCGAAATTTAGGGCACTGCGATTTTTTCGAGCTAGTATGGTTCGACCATTGAGTAAAAACGGACGTTATTAACATAACGTATAGAGTGGACAACAGATAGGGAAGAAGGGAACGCTCGCCACGGTACCCGGGAACTCTACCGTCTCGATGCAAGTATCGATTATGCTTTCGGTCTATTGAATCGACTACATATCGCATCAACTCGATAGTCATCATTAGCATTGAAAACTCAGAAGACAATTCGAATCGAATCGAGCTTTCGATTGTTGAAAGATTTCGATTAAATCGCATCGGTAGCCAGTTAGTAGCGCCAGCGCCCCTAACGGACGATCTTGTCATTTAGCGTTTCCAAATTTTAACATTGCTTGTCCACTCTATACGTTATGATAATAACGTCCTTACTCAATGGTTCGACTTAGATAAAATTTCTAAAGGGATTCAAAATAATTTGATTCAGAACATTTCGAGTTTCGAGGTCAGCGAGAGGCATCTACTTTTGATTATTTGAAGGGAACTTTGACCGGCCAACACTGTCAAATCAAAAATCCGGTTGACTGCCAAACACTTTCCAGAAGTGATTTTATTTTTTTGATGGGATCCCCGATTGACGAGTAGATGGTCTATAGCTATAGACCTAAGTCACCAATTAAATGAAACTTCATCATTTCTCGGTTAAGGTTCTCCCGATAAAAATATCCTCCTCAGATTTCCTTATTGTCATCAATCTCATATTTTACAAAAAAAAACTTGTTTGGTTTCCGTAGATGTTTCGCTGGGCTCTCGAGAATAAAGGAGCCCAATATTGACATATCGGCCGGCGACGGGACGAAAGATGGATTGGACCAGGAAAGACCCGCCCTTCAAAACTGACAACTGGTCCGAATATCAGATAAAACATTCTTTTGTCGGTCGGTCGGTCGGTTGGTTGGTCTCTCTCTCTCTCTCTCTCTCTCTCTCTCTCTCTCTCTCTCTCTCTCTCTCCCCCCCCCCCCTCTCTCTCTCACTCTCATAGTCGTGTTTGATTTAGGGATGTACCATTTAGATATCCGACGATATTAGTTACTTCAGTATTATTTGCGGAAAATATTAGTTATATACACCTAATATTTGATATTAGGTTTCTGAATACTGGTATAAGGAGGTCTAGCAGTGCAGACATGCCATGCACAGCGGTTAAGTATTAGTTTTTATAACCGTTACCTGTTTCATATGACCTAATACAGTCCAGACTGTTTTAAAGAAGAAAGTAATAAATTATTCTGGAAATTACTAGGGATAGATAAATTGAAACACCATACGTTTTTAAACTTACATTTCAGACTACGTTTCATCGTGTAGTATAATGTTTACTTGTTTAGAGAAATAATATGTACAGTATAGTAACAAACTTAAAATCTTATTTGAACATTATTGAAAAACTAAAAGCGAAACTATAAACCGAAATATTTTTAATTTAATAAAAAATAATGGTGGTTTAGTGGGCATTAGCATTGGCCAAATCCAAACAGACGGCAGTCTCACATTAGATAAATTAGGGAATTTCATTGGATGACTTGTTTAGTTACAAATTATGCTTAAAAACCTAACGTAGCATATATTGTGAATAAATCGTGTATTAAGAGAAACTTAATGTTAACAAGTATTTTGTGCCGAAGCAATTCGCCATATGGTATAGAGATATTAGTATTAGTCGGTGTCACATATTAGTTACTGGTACTCTATGCATCAGTTACTTTTGAAAAACCAAATCACAAAAAACCTAATACTGATATAGCCTATTTGGTCATCCCTAGTTCGACTGCAAGTGTAATTTTGCCCCTAACGAGTCAGTGTTTTACAAACAATCCCTCAGTAAAGTTTATGCCTTCCACTCAGAGAGATCTAATGAATCGTTCAGTAATTTTATTATGCAATTTCTTTAAAGTTACAAAGCCTTGAACATAAGTAGATTTAAAAGTTGTCTGAAAAAGAAGTAATAATTATATTGAGACAAAAAATATCTAAGTCCATTTTATTAAATTATATTATAAAAAAATTATGTGTTTTACTTGCAACATATATTCATTTTATACTCATTTTAGTTTTAAAAATAGAAATTTATCTTTATCAAACTAATGGGAAAAAATAAAAAAATCTTGCTATTTAATTTAACTTAATTTTTAAGGTATATAATTTTCCTCTTAGCAAAGTCTTATTATATTATAACATAATACTTTGTTTATCATGGTAAGTTATTAAAATGTTGAAAAGATATGGTTATATTCTCAAGATTTTTTTATATTCTTCACTTTAAAATACGCTATAAATGATTTAACACTGTGGTGTGACGCAATAATAAATTTAATTCTTGTGTTTTCATTTTATTTTTATGTTTACCCTTTTACTGTGCAGTTTGAATATAATGGAGTATTATAAGATAATTAAGTTAAGGTATTATCATTTTTTAATTCTTAATACAACAGAATAATTAGGTAAAATGCAACTTCTCTAATAAAACATAAGTGACATTCCAATGTAGGCCAAAACAAGTTCCAAATTGAGCAGGGAAATGTTTGGACAACTTTACTTACTCTTCTGAATCAATACACACAAGATCTCGTATCTACAGTGCATTTAATTGTTCTCAGAGTTTCAATTACTGCTGTATTTTAATAATCACATTTATTCGCTCATCCAGTGCAGTATTTTACTTTCTTTTTTGACGTCTAATTATCAAGTCACTACATATGGGTGTAAAAAGTTTCATACTTTTTGTTCCTTGATCTACTCACTCATTGTTAATACTGACTGAACTATCTAAGTGATAAAATGAAATTTACATTTTCCAAAATCGATTGCCCAATCCATCAGGTTGGAAGTTTCAAGGCGAATCGATACGGTTGGCTTTGAATAGTTTGGACAGATTTAATTCCCTGCAAAAACGCTTAATTTATCTGTTAATTTAACATTAATTTTAAAGGTTAATTTATAAAAATACAATGACATGAAATTTATAGAAATACCAATGTAATTATTATTTGTCTCGGTAGAGTACTCCTACCACTTAAACACAGTGTTAATTCGAAACTTAGAGTGTTAGAGCCAGCTTACGCAAGGGATATTTTGACGAATTTAAACGTTCAGTTCGGAATGAATTGTAACTAAAGAATACACTTAACACATGTAATACGGTATTATTCTAATAAACGATTCGATAAAAATTCTTAATTAGATGCATATGTTTCACGGACAGAAATTGGCATTTTAAAACGACATTTACTAAGGCAAAAACATGTGAGCGTTGAGACGTTGAGGTAATAATTTGGACGGTAATTTGGCAACAGTGCTTCTAAACAGCTTTCACTGGCGCAACAAATTGTTTAACTTTTATTCCTCATAAACTAACTAACTTGGATTTACTCTGATTGTAGTTGACATACAACCATTCTACACTCCCTTACATTGTACCGAGTTAAAGTATTTAAGACAATGCTACATTTATAGATCATAGAACTTAGTAGTAAAAATGTTGATGAAAAACTTAAATTAAAAAGTTTCTTTGAAGGTAATGCTTACTATGAAAAGCTTTCAATTAATGCTAAATATAGGTGCTTAATGAACGATATTTATTTTTCGAAAAAAATATATACACTACTAGAAAGTGCATCGGTTTTAGACTTGGTAAAAAGATTTTCTGTAGATAGTGGAAATTAAGAAGTTTTTTATCTTGCTTTGTATCAGTTTATCCTCAATTATTAGGATAAAAGCGCTTAGCTTCCAAGACGTAAACAAACCCTTTGGTTCTCAAGACTTAAAACAGATTTTTCAATATTATTATCTTATCCTTTGTAAAACGACAAAGTTAAAATGTGCAATTCCTCATAAATGTATTTTTAATGCTCTCTCAGAAGTTTATGATGAATGCGTTTGTAATAATTTATTAACAGTTGAAAGCAAATAGAATAATTGATTTTCTCGTTCATGAGGAATAAGTCACTAGAGTCTTTACACGTTTGGGATTTCAACTGATTTTCCTAAAAGACCAATGTTTCTCTTTTACATTAATATAACAGTTTCTCAATGAAAGACTAAATTAATATTACTTGAAGTTTATGGCTTTGTTTACTTTAATAGAACAATTTACAAAATTATCCCACTTTAAACACAATGGAAACATAATTAATTTGCATTTTTAATATCCAAAAAAACTTTCCTAATTTCATGAAAAATGGCATATTTTAGTTCTGTTTATTGTATAATGTTCCTATTTCGCTTTCTACATAACGATGAAATCGCTTTTCTAGATTAAGCGGCGGAGCCCGGCGCGGAAACCTCTATCGAGCCTGGAAATTGGTCTTTTCATGGCATTCATGAATATTATGATACAGAGGTTAAAATTATCCTTATTATTAACCTTAATCAACCATAAAATTAACCTTATGAAAATGTTAATTTTATTCAACTTTAATGAGTGATCACGACCTAATTAGAGTAATTTTTTACAGCTGATTAAAATTAATTTAATGCTCCTACTGATCACAACGCAGAACCTTAAAAGTTTGAAAAGTAATTCATGAAACGGGTAATAAATCACGATAGATATGAACCATAGAGCAAAAAATTGTTTTGATAGTTTTTCAATAGTACTATGTAAAATTAGTGTTTTCAGATTCCAGGATAATTAAGAAACCACCTTCAGTGCAAAATAATGAAAAAATAAGTTTGTATAGATTTTAGTAAATTCTGAAAAAAATCACATACTGGTTTGTGTAGACTAAGAAACATTATCCAATCAACAATTGTTTGTAGAATTTTGATTATTTCATGAAATCAAAGAGGTTTTGAATTAAAAATCGGGAATTTTGTTCACAAGCAAAGAAGCTTAAGGGAAATTGTAATTGCAAGATATCGCAATTCTAGGCAAAAGATAAGTTTAAACATTTCGAACGAGTCCTTTTGATGTTTTAATCGTTATTTTAGAACGAGTCAACCGATATCAGGTGGAATTTTTTATATTATACTCTCTAAACAGTGTTTACTGAGCATAAATTTAAAAATAAGAAAAATTTGATTCCATTGGTTAAAATATATGTGGACCTTTTTGAATTGTGTACAATAATGATCTTCATCAATCTTCGAAAATAAATATAGTGCAAAGATTAATATCAATGTTAATAATATAGGTAGCTAAAGTCCCATCCCCTAAGTGAAAAATGGATGGTGATCCCTTTTTTTCACACAAGTAACGTGCGAAACAGCGTATCAAAAGTTTCACTTTAGGAAGTTTGTTGGATTTTCTTATATTTTGATGTATTAGCCTAGGAAGGGAAACGCCAGACGCCGCCTTAGAATTTATTTATTCCAAAGTTACTTACTTTGTATTTGATCGGAAGAAATTGAGAACTGATGATCCTGATGTCAAGATAAAATGTTATCCATTTTATGTGAAGTAATGAAATGGAATTTGTAATACAGGTATTTATGCGAATATAAAATATTAACTTTTAAAAGAATAACTAAGAAATTTATCTCCCCGTAAACGTTTCTTTTATACTTGCAATGGATTTTATATAAAGATTTTGGGAAAACAACATGAACAACTTTAAATTTTAAAAAGAGCTTCGAATTCCTTAACTAGATTAGTCAAAGTTACCTGACAAACCCTGAATACCTATCAGTTACATAATACTTTTTATTTACGATATATCATTGATTTAATAATAAATTTTGACAAGTTGCCAGCCACCTTGAAAATGATCAATGGCACAAATCATTTCAAAACAGTGCTAAGGGCTGTTTTGTTGAGAAAGGTTTATTATTCATTGACAGAATTTTTTGAAGATGATAATTTCATGTAAATTATTTTATGTACTTTTATTGCCAATTTTATCATCAATGTAGCCTACCATTGTTAAGTTTGCCTCTTTTAAGTATTTATTTTGTATAGTTGTATCTTTGTGTATTTATTCTGTGTATATTGAAAATAATTTATTATTTACATTAGAATAACTATGGCGTGTCATATGTTTAAATTTTAAATTGATGTGACAAATAAATCTGATTCTGATTCTGATTTAAAATCACAAACAAATTGAATTTATAAAAAAAATTCTGTCATAATGTGACTTATGTAACACTTTGTGTCATAAACCTGAACAGCCTAAATTATATAACTGCATCCACACTAACAGCTTATTCGTAAATATTCTAGACTTAACATTAAATCGTTGACGCTAATAAATTCGCTGGCCCTTTTACAATAACTGTGTTGAAGAATGTCGTAGGAAGCTTCTTTATTACATCATATTGACCATAGGAATTAGACAGTGTAGCATATCACCACTGTGTTCGTAGGCTACATTGTTGTTGACATGCTAGGTTCCTCAGTTCCTATAAATTCAATCAAATCAAAGAATTCGTTTAACTTCAATGGCGTCTTTCATTATTGTTACTGTCACTTTTCTTCTTCTGAAATATAAAATTTAAAGCAATTAATTAATCGCTGAAATTACATTCAGACATTTACACTTGGTGCCTTATTGCAATCTAGAGTGTAAGTTAAATATTTTTACCGTACTCTTAGACTACTTGAATCATAATATATAAGGTAAGGCGTGACATTGCATATACTCTTTATCTTCTTTTGAAAGAATTTGAACAATACACTTAAGTCTTTAAATAATTAAGTGTTTCTATAAAAATAACATAAAAATAAAGTAATAACATTATATAACACAGGTTATCTTTGTAGTTACACAAACATAAAACATAAAAATATGTTACATCTTTGAGACAAACTTCCATGTACAACCGAAAATGAGAAATATATTCCAGTATTTACCTCAAATGTTTAGTGTGGAAGATTTATAAAGAGTTTAAGACAAGTAATAAATTATTTATGTAGATCTGGAAATTATGTCGATTATTTTGTACGGAATTCGATTGCTTCATTGTGATGGCCTTCTGCCCTGCAGTGCGAAGTTCCGGTGCTTAATTGTGACCGCCTTCTGCCCTGCAGTGCGGAATTCGAATGCTTCATTGTGACCGCCTTCTGCCCTTCTGCCCTGCAGTTCGAAGTTCCGGTGCTTAATTGTGACCGCCTTCTGCCCTGATGTGCGGAATTCGGTTGCTTCATTGTGATGGCCTTCTGATCTGCAGTGCGGAATTCGAATGCTTCATTGTGACCGCCTTCTGCCCTTCTGCCCTCAGTTCGAAGTTCCGGTGCTTAATTGTGACCGCCTTCTGCCCTGATGTGCGGAATTCGGTTGCTTCATTGTGATGGCCTTCTGATCTGTAGTGCGGAATTCATGTTGCGTTTTATTTCAAAAGTTTGTAGGTTTGTCCACGCTGGGTAGTTGGTGAGACCCCGTATTATCTTTTGGTTTTCCTAAACACTCTAGAGGTATTTACCAAGCGAATATGCGACTGCAGACACAGAGAGCCGAAACCCTCCCCTCCCTTTCCGCCACTCCCCCCCCCCCTTTCGTCTCTGTGCGGTGCGATTAGAACCTCGTAGTTAAGAGTAAACAGAATGTTTCAACTCTTTCAGCGGACTGTAATCCCCTAATAGTCTTTACTCTGCTTTGAGAACGTTCATTACTTCTATCGCGTGAAGCGATTTCCACGGATAAATTTTTGCAGCAATGATGATGTTTAGTTAAATTTGTATCATCTTTCAAAATATAGTTGTATACAAAATACGTAAGTCCAAAGTGTATTCCAAATTATTTTCAGTTATATGTTTTAGTTAAATTTCTAAACTCAATAAACTAGCGAAATTTCACTGTAGCTAATAAACTATTTTATACATTACACCAGGTAAACAATTTTACTGAGTGAACATTAGTGCCCTTACTTTTAAATATTTCATATTAGTGTTTCACATACATTCTTATAGTAAATTACTGAGTTCATAAGGTTACGACAATGAATATAAAGTTTAATTTGATTGTAATGTCGTGATATTCGTAGTTTTGGTAAATAAATTAAGAACAGAGTATTTCGAAAGCTTCTGACCAAAATTTTATCAGAATATGTAAAAACGAAATGTTGAGTATAAAAAAATAACATGTTCGACACAACCTTAGAAAACGAACTAAATACTACTAAATTTTAAATAAAAATATTTTAATTCGATTTATTTTTTATAGAACAGTAACGAAGAAATTCTGTACACACAAATTAACAAATAGAAAACTGGCTAGATGCCAGGAGAATTATGGCAGAGGAATAAGACCGAATAAGACTGAAAAGACGGTTGAGAAATGTTTATTCTGAATGCAAGTTTCAGCACCAAGCCGTCTTCGCAGTTGACAAAAACCTTAACAATTTATCCATTCTTTGCAGGTCGTGGGTCGGCTACAAAGAAATGCTACGTATTTAAATGTTCCCAAAGAATCCCAAAAAACACGGATATTTCCATAAATTTATTATGAATTACTGAATATTATAAAAGATTTTTTATCATTCAGCACGAAATCAGCCTGTTTTACGATCTCTTGATAGCACAAGAAACTTTTTTTGTCCTAGGACTGAAAAATCAGCTGGAATATTTTTTAGGTTCTAGGACTTAAAAGTCAGCTGGAATATTTCTAGGTTCTAGGACTGAAAAGTCAGCTGTTTTCTAAGTATATTATCATTCATTTATTAATTTTGAGATGCCGAATTTTGAAATTCAAACGTTATAAAGAGTGAATAACCAAAATGTAAACACTTCATATTACTTACTTTGAAAATATAACCTCGAAAACACAACTTTATGCCTAATATTTTTACCGATTAAAAGTAAAATTCCGCATTGTGATAAAAAGCGTCGTTCATCACTCGAAGCAAAGGGTCTTTTTATGGTGCGCAATCGTGTTTTAAAAACGAGGCGCAGCCGAGTCTTTTATGCTTAATCGTTTTTAAAAACTCGATTGCGCAC
Organism: Neoaliturus tenellus; assembly: GCA_030545055.2. Lineage (NCBI taxonomy): Eukaryota > Metazoa > Arthropoda > Insecta > Hemiptera > Cicadellidae > Neoaliturus > Neoaliturus tenellus. Next base: position 90,739,259 of record CM061535.1, read on the forward strand.
CAAAAAGACAAAAAGACCAAAAAGCTCCTAGTGATGAAAACTACTATTGTTTACGATCGGTTGTCAAAGATGTGCTATAAAATATTATAATGTAAACAAAATTAAAATGAAATGATTGACAAAAGCATTATAATATACTACTTTGAAGAAAAAATTGTACTTTATTTAAGTTTCACCCTAAATAAATCTTCAAACAATCTCTTTGTAAATTAAGTCTGTAAGTGTAATGTATCTTATCGAATAAAAAGTTATTCTACCAGAGTATTGAAATTTCCAATCGAAGTCTAAAATCTTTGAAGACATTAAAACTAAAATTAAAAGATGGAAACACCCATTTTGAGTCAATCTTGATCCAATCAAATCTAAAGGATGAGCATTTCCCTTTTCCTTTTACAGTTCTTGACCTGTTTTATTGAGTTTTTTATGGATATTAATTACTCAAAATTAAAATTAATGGACTGCTAACTAAAATTTTGGCCAAAAATTTAAAAATCAAAGATTTGACAATGAAATATTGGGCAATTTTTCATCCCAATGACTAATTTAGTTTTCAAAATTTAAAAATAACCTTAAGCAACCAATGAGTATTATATTCGTCATCTATGTAAACCAAAAGTGCCCAATGAGTAACCTATAACTTATGACAAAACCTAACCTATTAATCACCAAACAACTTCTATATCCTTGAGATACATTGAATATGAAAGAATACACTACAGCTTACTCCGTGTAATATTTTGGTAAATTTAAAAATCAATTTTACTCCCTATAAAAATTTTAAGAAAATCCAAAAACCTCAGAGAGTAGAAAAACATGACCTCTCACTACACATTTTTGGATAGCACAAAAATGGACACAAAGAGGTATTTCCCAGTGAAGCCAAAGTTCAAAATTAAATGTACCACTACAGGGTTACGCAAAAGTCTGGACACCCCCAGTTAACTTTTTAACGCGTTGCAGTAGGAAAACCAAACTCGGCACATGTTTACAAAATAAAAAAACGGCACTTTTTCACGTACTACACAACATATCCCCTGCCCCCGAAATGGGGTATTTTGGGGGCAGCCCCAAATTTTTTAATGTAAACCCCTATTGAGTGACCCCTCATTTTGAACGGTTTATCAAGAGAAATTAAGTGGCGCAAACCGGAGGTCAATAACCAAAATGCCTAACCAAAATGGCAGCCATTTCAAAATTTGAGATGGGCAAGCAAGTTTAAGTCTGGACACACCCAATTAATCTTTTAATGCGTCGCAGTAGGAAAACCAAACTCGGCACACGTTATCAAAACTAAAAATGCAATTTGTTCAACAAATAAACAACTTTTTGGGGTATTTTGGGTACCTCCAAAATACCCCAAAAATGGGGTATTTTGGAGGCACCCCCAAATTTTCAAATGTAAACCCCTATTTATTGAGTGACCCCTCATTTTAAACGGTTTATCAAGAGAAATGCAATGGTGCAAACCGGAGGTCAATATCTCACCTCCAACCAAAATGGCAGCCATTTCAAAATTTGAGATGGGTTGATTGACATTGAATAGAATTAAATCGGAAAATAACTATTTTAGAAATACAATTTTTTTTAAATTATTTTATAATTTAACCTACTAATTCATTTCTGCTACTAGGTTCAATTTTAAAATAATTTTTAAAATTCTCATTTCTAAAATAGCTATTTTTCGATTTAATTTTATTCAATGTCAATCAACCTATCTCAAATTTTGAATTGGCTGCCATTTTGGTTAGAGATGAGATATTGACCTCCGGTTTGCGCCATTGCATTTCTCTTGATAAAACGTTTAAAATGAGGGGTCACTCAATAGAGGTTTATATCGTAAAACTCGGGGCTGCCCCCAAAATGGGGTATTTTGGGGGCAGGGGCAAAGTTGTGTAGTTGATGAAAAAGTGCCGTTTTTTATGTTGTAAACTTGTGCCGAGTTTGGTTTCAATACTGCAACGCGTTAAAAAGTTAACTGGGGGTGTCCAGACTTTTGCCTAACCCTGTATATAACAGTATTACATGAGTTGTTGCGACCCTTTAAAACTTTAAAAAGGGGTGAGTAAGGCATAAGTAATAAAGTTATTTGTATGGGCTGCTACGAAACATTGTGAGTATAGCTCATTTGATGATTTATTGAACGTTCCAAACGTTTTATGTTATATGGTGCCCCTGCAACCTAACTGGCAGGCCAGCTTGGCCCGATTGGCTTTTCTGGACTCTGGGATCTGATTGCTTTGGTCACGGAGTCTTCGCCAGCGCTCTGTTCACTGCCACATACGCATAGCAATTTTCTCAGGTGACATTTCTTGCACTCCTAGGCCTCAAAAACTGCAACACACCCCATAACAGAAATATTAAAATAGCACAAGAAACATTGCAGAGTGTCTGACGTGATGGTGTTAAAATATCTACCGATATTTGTTGAGTGAAGAAACGGTGCTTTTATTGAGGCTTTTGTACAGTATATGCTGTATTGAATCAAACTTCAAAATGAAACAACCTTAATTTTGCACCATTCTTTACAGGTTGTAATACAAGTATCGACTCAAACCACCGGATCATGTAATCTATAGTCCCATTTTTTTATTTTTTTATTTTTTGTCTGCATTTATATATATTACGCATTTATATGTATATAATATAATTTATATATAACATATAATAATTAAGCATATGTATATGTAACACGTATACATGTATATGTTGCATAAGTTTCATATATATGTTCATTTTCTCCGTTTTTGGTAAAGATATTGAAATAAAACTTCAATGAATTTTTAAAACTACAGTATATCACTTTAAGTGTCGAAATATCAGTCATTTAAAAATTTTAAAGTTGATTACATAAGAAATGATAGATTTAGAAAAAATTAAATATACCACTAAAAAGTTTTTAAGATTTAATTATTCAAACAACAATATCAAGAATAAAAAAAATTGTATAACAAATAACTGAGTAAATTAGAGTTTTCTTATGCTAATATTCAATAATTGCCTTAAATTAAGAGTGATTCTGTTAAATACAATCTCATTTATTCTGTTATTTTTGTCCAATGTTTCTAATCTAGTTATTGTTATTTAAATAATTAAATTTTACCACTTATTTGTACTGTATTGTAGTTTAGACAAACTTATCTTTTTTTAATATATCACTTCGAATTAAATTCTCGTCATTTTCCAACAGGACGTGATATAATTTTGAAATGTTCAAATAAAATATAACTGACCAACGTAAACCACCATGCGTTGTTACAATTGGATACCTGGAACTTTTCCCCTCAAGGCCTGAGGGGAAAAGATAAATGTTTGTTCTTTTAAGCTCTTTTAAATAATTTTAGTTAAAATTGTTGAATTTTTTTATTTGAGGTCCACAAATACCAAAACCAATTTCTTACCCCTTTGAAACCCCATAAAACCCCATTCCCATAACCCAATCATGCTGGTTCGCGAACTCATGAAAATAGACCTGGTGTTACACCTTCATACCAAATTTCATTAAAATCGGAGGTCCCTTTCAAAAGTTATCGGTACCACGGACACATATATATAGATATATATATATAGATAGATATATAGATACATTTATATTAAACTTAACGAATCGTGTTTTAGGCATCTGGGGACCTCAAAATGAAAAAGTAACATGGTCCCGTGTTTAGGTTTTACCTTGGCTACTACCATAATAGCGTATTCCCTATAGGGAAATTCGCTAAAACAGATGGATCAAAAACTATTATAGGACTACACATAGTGAAATTGTTTGTTGCAACCTAATGAATAACTAGATGAAGTTTGGGGCTCTGCATAGTGAACCGGCATTATAAGAGTTTGACCACAAGAGGCGGATAAACACGGTGATGGCAGATGTTTATTTGTCTCGGCGTGATTTTAGCACTTCTGTTTTTAACTTGGGCTCTCCGTACGCGTTCAAATATACAGATTAATTTGGTTTATTTACCGTGGGAAGTATGGACAGTATTAATAGCCGTTTGATCACAGGTATTCCGACAGAAGGGACAGGGGTATGACCTTAATAATGGGGCCACAGAGGCCTGGAACTAAGCAAAAGGTGGAAAAGATAACCATCACCTCTTGAGTGTTGTAACTTTTAAGAACTTATTTAACATTTTATATAAAAATTACGCCACTCCGAATGTGAGTTTTAACGGCCTTAAAAAACGCTGGATTATATATTTGTATCTTTGGCGGGAAAAACTTTTGAGTACTTTTGATAACTTTTTGAGCAACTAATCAAAAGAACAAATTATCCAATTTCATTGTGTTATTAGTTTTTTATATTTAAATATTAAAAAAATGTTGTATTTTCATAATACAAAAGGTATTCAAAATATAACTGATTGTATTGTCATTTAAAAAATATTTGAGATATTAAAAATTGAAAATGGCTGCCATTTTGAAAATATACATAGGAAAAATATAATTTTTGTCATGGAGATGGACATTAGTATTGTAAAGGTCCATGCCAAATATGAAGTTCCTACATCAATCCGCCACCGAAATAAAAATTATCAAGTGGAAAAAACCAAATGGCGAATATCAGGGTAAATATGCATATTAGGGCATAACTTCATATGAACTGTTTTGCTTATTGTGATCCAATTAGCCATATTATGAAGTTTGGTGACGGTCTTTAAAGACACCCTGTATTTTTCTTATAATTAAAATCAAGAAAACGCAAACTTTCATCTATTAACATTCTGCAGAGACTTAACGGACTGCATGTGAAGGGTTTGCAAATCATGAAAGGATCATGCGTTTGCATCAAATTAAATGTTTTTAAGGGACAAGTGGAATACAATGAGACATCCTGGCACAGAGCAATAGCAGAGGTAGCCGCCTCCGCCGCCGCCGCGCCGCCGCTCACTTGGATCATGGCTAACATAGGCATCTGTCTCGAGTTTTTTTTTTTTTTTTTTTTTTTTTTTTTTATTTTTTTTTTTTTATTTTAATGCAATAACAAATGTTATTGTAATAATTTTTGGTCATATGGATAAGGAATTTATTTCATTGCAACAAATAGAGCAAATAGCTGCAAATAGAGGTGCGGATAGCTTTTTCAATAGTAATTTCATTGATAAAGCACAGCATTTATACAAGTAATATGGATGATTGAATTAAATGTGGCATCTGTTTTATTCAAAAACCATAAGAGGGATTGAATAAAGTCTAAGAGCAACTAATATGGAATTTCTATTTTGTTTATGGTGGTGATTTTCAAATTCGGATTTTATCCACGATTTTTTCCAATATGGCGGCCAACTTTTAAATCGTACAACGAACCCCCTATTATTATGTCATTCTTGGATTGTATACATAATTTTAAGACGTATTTACACTTACTCTATTCCTAATGGTTAGGGAGGTAGAGGCTATAAATGAAATTGTTTTTAAGTGGTCTTTAAAAAATTTTTATGTTTTTATAGGTCAAAATGTACATTAAATTAAAGACCTTTAAGAATAGAGAAAAAATTCACAAAACCTGACCTCAAAAGGATGACAAAGTTAAAAATGGTAGACGATCAAACTTTGCGCTAAAACCATATTGCTAATAAAACCCAGGGCATTGCAGTTTCCCTAACGTCTTCCACAAGGGACGTCCTTAAAGGAAGTCGTCAGGGAAACTGCAATGGGCGGCGTCATCATTTTAAAGGGCTTTGCATTCTAAGCGATTTGCCACAAACCCGACCTCAAAAGGTCGAGTGTATCGGGAGTTGTTGCATTTTTGTTCCCGGCAATATAATTTTAATGCAAAGTTTGATCGCCTGCCATTTTTGACTCGGGTATCCTTTTGAGGTCTGGTTTGCGACATTGTTCTCTATTCTCAAAGATCTTTAATTTGATGTACACATTGACCTAAGCTTACATTTAAGATTTTCTTCTGATTCCCTGTGGGCCTCTTGGAGGTCCAAGGACAATAAGTACTTTAGAAAGTAGACTTTGTCACGCAAAATCATTTTGCAAAGTTTTAGTTTTATTACTTACATACTTTTAAAGATATTAGTTCGTTTCCAGATGTTTTGCCAGCCCGTATACATTTTAATGTCTTTTTTGTAACACATAACATTTTTTTCCTCTGCAATAGTGTAGAATGGCTAACTTAGGTAAATAAGTCAAATAAGCCTTTTTAACCATTGTACATGTTAAGATATTTTGCGTTTTTACGTCAAAAAATCATATAAATCTAGTAAAATTATATATTTTATTTTTGCTTATTAAAATTTGTACATGGTATTTTTATTATGACAGAAATATTTTCCATAAACAAACAGTGTCACTGCCGATCATTGTTGAACCATTGTTAAACCATACTTCAGTCTTTGCCAGTAATCCTTTGTAGTCGAAAATACTTTTTCAACGTTTATTGAATGTTGTTTTTTATCTATAATCAGTAATAAAACATTATTAATTGCAGGCAGTTTTTTACTAAGAGACTAAATTTTGAATCAATTACTTACTGAAACAGGTAAATTTTGTTTAAAATATTTGCATCTTTCGAATTATTAATTTTTTTTCCAATGGTTTGTTTGAAATATTCCTCTATAGGCCTACGTCTCTTTCATCTTCATCTTGAGTTCTCAATACTGCAAAAGAATCGTTCGAGAAACAATTCTTCCATAAATATATTGGATAGTTTAACAGTACACATTTTATTCCGACTGATATGGTAGATGTTTGATACGAAACTGTACATTTGGACATTTCAAAGTTTCATTAAATTTAAAAACAGAACTATGTCTATAGAATGACGGTATGAGGTTTTTGTATGGACTTCGACAGTGATTTAGGAGTATATTTTTCATTTTATGTACGTTCAGAAAGAATCAATGTGATTTTTATTTCGAAACACAACAAATATTTGTTCTTTAGAAAACTGTTCCTCAGGCTTTTGCAGTTTCTATATTTTAGTATGAGTATGATATAATATATGACATAAAGTACTTAAAAATTATTATTATTATTGCTATTGCACTACTATTGGCATACTATATTTTCATTATATGCTTATTTGAACATCTTAAGTAGTTATAAAGCCCAACAATCTTTACTCTTTTTTATTTGTTGACTTGTCCATCCATAGTCCAGTCACTTTGTACTCTTACGGTGCATTAAAACTGGTATCTCTATTTTTTGCTCACTTGTTTAGGATGTTGGCCTGATGATTTAACCAAATTTCGCACTCGAGCGATGAACGCTTTATCGGCAAAAACAAAACAAAAAACTTAAAAAATTGTCCCTTTTTACTCACCAAGACGTTTCATGAATAAGGAACTCCTAATGTCTTGGGCCTGGGTCTCACCATGCCGTTGGTACACTTTTTTAGGAAATGATACAAACCTAACTATATTTGACACACAAACTCTTTGTTTTATGGTGATTGTAATGATGATGATCCTGCTAATGATGAATACGTCAAAGTATAACGACATGCAAATGTAGGTATGAATCCACATCCATCATAAATGTGAAAAGTCCATTTCACTCACACAAATGAAGCAATTATCCTACCAGCAGTGGTAAAATAAACTGCATATCAATGTCAAACCTAAGGTTGACAGTTCATTTGTACACACCAACCTTGATTTTATTGTTAGATGCTTTATATAATTTATTTTTGAAACGATTTCACCAGGTTTTCCAAAATATTTAGATTAATTTGATAATACGGTATATAATTACTAAGAACCAATTTAGATTAATTGGACCAAGGCTAATTTAAATAGGGAAAACTTGTGCTAGTTCTCGATGATTGCTTTTGAGATTGGAACAATCATCCAAGTTTAACGTTATCTTACAATATGCATTAGCCTAACATTAAAGATCGTTTCCATATAATAAATTTACGTAGAATCAATTACGCATAATCAAACTAAAAATAAATTAAGAAAAGGTTTAGCATTGCACATCATATAATCAAATAAGTTGGTCGAATTTATATAGCCTATCTTCTCAGAAGCAAATTTAGGTTACCTAAGTCAGAAGCAGAGCATTACATTTAAGTAACACATGCCATTTGAAATCTTTGGAATTGAATATTTCGTTGCAATAAAAGCTCCATTCCCGCCATTCGTTCTCATATCAGAGCGTTATCGAAGAATGACTTCATTTCAATTTTGCGTGTACATCGAAATAGTAGACATATCACGTATTATTAAAATCCCCTCTACTCTTCACATTACTTTCATAATTTTATCTATCCATTCTTTTTTATAAATCTATAAATCATGCCAAACTTAGGTATCACATATTTTTTTATTTGTTTTAATGGGATTTAAGCTAGTTTGTGTTTTATTAAGTTTTATATGCATAATAGCATTCTTTATATTTTTAACATGGCCAATTTATGGTAGATAATAGAGACAACTTATTTTGTTGATTTCAAATGAGTCATGTGATGCTTTTTCAGTAAATTACTCCACTGGTAATGAAGGATATCATAACTCCTCCCCCACCACCACCCATCATAATCTTCATTTCAAGATCCCCCGAAGCCAAACTCATCAATAACTAAAAGTTTAACATCTATCACGCATCAATGTATATGAGTCATCCATGATGGTAACACTAACTTTTGCAAGAAATGTTAACAATTTTTATGAAATTTCGTATCGTATCTATGTGTAGGACCAAAAAACCGAATTCGATTCGAATCTACTGAGTACGCTGCTATCCTGTCACATCAGTATTATTTTCACCGTTCCACAGTGAATTTAGCACAATCACCTGTTTTATTTTGTTCCCAATATTTCTACCACCACAGACGTTCCCACTCGCTGTGATTCGAGATTCGAGATGCGATTCTGCGTATCGAGCGGCATTTCTCAGAACTGTAACCGTGACAACTCCGAGCAATATTCATCTATTGGAGGAGCTCAGCTCTCTGCTTACTTTAATTAATACATCGCAACGGTAAACGATAAGTCAAGCCTGTTGAGGCTCGGAGACGGTTTAATCTAGAAATTAAAGCTTGGACGGAGCATTGCTTTATACAGTCGACTGTATTCAGTTACAGTCGTGAATACAGTCGATATTGCCGGTGCGCTGGGTCAAACGTAACGCTGGATCGTGCAAGGCTTAGTATTGGTTTGGTGCTTCAAACTAAATATCGTAAACTTGAAATAGCTTCTCTAATTGGTTCCAAGTGGTTAATTACACCAAGCAATGAAAACAAATATCAAAATATAAATTGTGCTGAACGTTTAATTTTTTTTCCTACTGTCCACCACAGAAATTAAGTGAAAAATTAACAAAATAATTAATCTTTAAATTGTTTACATCTTATAATCAAACCACTCATTTGGTTGGAGCGGGTATGAAAAGTCAATTGGTGTTTGAAACTCACATTTTACCCTCACTCGTGAAGGCCAAATATGTCGAAAAATATAAATCTTTTAAAGTCTAAATTTTAAGTTGCGAGGTAACATTTCAGATTCGTCATGGGTTCATGTCCGTCTATGGCAGTGTATTGTGTGTGAAAGATAGAAACAATACCAATGGTTAGATTTTTATACAATTTTGTATTACGCACGCAAAATCCCCATCACGAGAGTAGAATATCCCCAACCAGTCATACAATTATTTTACTTATTATTTTATGTGGTTCTTCTGTCCCCCCACAATAAATAAAATAAGCTTTAAAAAAAGCTAAACATTTATGTACAGTAATTTTTATGGGAGGAAGTGGGTCCCAGTTTTTAGTATTCCTCTCATTTATTTTGAATTATAACTTTATATTAGCCAGTTACTCGGTTTTCTAACACTTTTTGTGCCTATATTCCACAATACTTCACAGTACGTCGCTGAACAGTTGCTGCCTACAAAGTTTTAAAGTTTGTTTGACCAATCCATCACTCACGGGGGCCGACGTTAGGAGAGTGATTTGGGCCCCTTACCAGACCTTTATAATATGAATTTATTTTCACAAAACCGTAAAATGTGTAAGATATTATAAGGTGTATAAGTTGGCTTTAAAATATTTACCGATAATGCTATAAATATATTGGTGGCCACAAAATGACGACAATTTTCATAAAAAAATTATAAACAGTAGTGCCGATAAGTCTGAAAACAGCCAAGTTTTTTTTTTTTTTTCAATAATTTAGCTATAAGTGCAAAACTTTGAGAATACAATTGGGGGCATAAAACCAGTTTTATTGCGTTAAAATAGAGTGTCCAATTCTGATGGGGGTACCCATTAAGAGCCAGTATCAAATCTATAATTTAAGATATGTATATTAAATTAAAAGTCTCACATAGTAGAGCACAAGTCCACAGACCCTACCTCAAATGGATAACAGAGCCTTAAATTGCAGACATTCATCATTCCCATTGAAATCATATTGCTGAAACTTAAAATTTAATAATTTCGGATACACTTTACCTTCTGAGGTGTTTGTAGAATATTACATAGAAAATAAATACTTAAAAAAATCTATTTTCCTTCAAGACTTTCTTCAGGAAATACCCTGGAGGGAGTCTTGACGAAAAGTAGGCCTATATTGACCAATGTTATATTGTACATCATTTTAAAGGTCCTTATTTTCTAAATGCAGCAAATAAAACTTCAAGAGGCCAAGTTGTTCTGAAGTTATTGGATTTTGAAGTTTTAGTAATATGATTTTAAGGAATTTTACTGTCTTCATTTAAGACTCGGTTGTCCATTTGAGGTCAGATTTGCCACTCTACTAATCGAGACCATTAATTTGATGTACATATCAACCTATGCTTATATTTAAGATTTTCTGCTGACTTCTCGTGGGCCGTACTCATCGTACTTCGACACTCATTGATATAACATTAAAAAGTAAGTTTATACACCTCAATTTAATATTCAGAGTTTTAAACTTGGAGAAAAAATTTTAAGTTAAAATTTTAAGCCGTTTCCAGCATTCTACTTAAAATTGTAAGTATGAACTTAATATAACCTAGAAACCAGCTATTATCCTATTGGGCATGCTAGTTATATTATATAGGCGGTTAACTCAGTTACTGTGGTAGATAAATGTTGATGTTTATGTTCCAAGATAGTTTGGAGTATTAATTATCACTAAGAGGAAACAGCCAATGTGACTATGGAGCAACTTAACTATTATCGGATATGAGTTTCTTAGAGACAGAATTAACCATGTCTAGCGTGCATTTCTGGATTTAATTTGGATGCTCATTGTGACGAGCCAAATTTTGTCTCCAAAAAAATCATGTGGGAAAACGTACCTTACAACATTTTAAAGTGGCATAGTTGAAAAATAAATTGAAAATTATTTTTTGTAAACAGACATCGAATCGTATTTTTATACAGAATATTGTTTAGTTGAAATATACATATATACATACTTGTATAGTTATGACGAGGCTCCAAGGTAAACCATCCTTGGCTGTACCGAGCAAAGTAAGATAACTCATGACGCTGCGGGGGGGGGGTTACTTAAACTGAAAAAAATATTTTAACAGACTTCACAAATTTATTCATTTAACTTTCAAAAAATAGCCAAAAATTAACCGTAATCAATTAACGTTCTATAATTTCTAACACCAAATATACCCAATTTAGCATAGAAGCTAAGAAAATGGCTTTGGCATCATCCAAAAATTAATTACTTTAAGTGATTATGCAACACCGCTTTGATGAAGTTGGGTTTCGCCTAATACAAAGTGCCTACAAAAGGAATCGATTGGCCACACGATCACATGTTTGGTCAATACTCTGAATGTGATATACAGCCCCGTCCTGTTGCCGAAGGTTCGACAATTCGATATATTGAACTGTACAACCGGACAAATAAGTAGGCCTAATAATTTCTAGTACCCACGATAAAAAAAAATTAGTAATGAATACATTTTTCCTTCAGAAATTTATTGTTTCCAAATAATATTTAACTGACGGTTTTGATTGACCCGTTATGGATATTAAGAATATTGTTAAATTAGCAAAAACATGTAGCAATCAATTTGGGTAAAAAATACTAATATTAAAACAATACTGTAACGTTATTCTCTGGACAACTGTTTGAGAACATTAAAAAATAAGTTTCAATACATTTTTAAAACAAACAGTAATCAAATTGTTGAGATTAAGCCTAAATTACGGGAATATAACTCAATGATAAACAAAACTGGTAAAAATAAGTTTTCTACTGCAACTGAAATCTTTTGTGGGAAAAATACATTACAGTATATTTTATAGGTATAAATGTATAATTTCAAAGTTTTCTCTAAGAAAAAACAAAGAAATTATTAATTTACTAGTTGTGTGCAGATTTAATACATATTCTCTAAGAGCATAGCAAATAAGGTTAGATAGGCTACAAGAGCTCTTGAAGTTTTAGGGTCAGACTAAGCTCTGAATTGTATAGGTGTTTTAAATGGCTTTAGTGCAGAGTATAAAAGTCACTTAGGACCTTTATTTATTTAGAAAAAATGGAATGACTTTGGGGAACAATAGGAACATGGCCGTTAATTTTTTCACGTATCAGACATTTTGGGTGTCCCGCATAAATAGGGGATTTTGGGGTTAAGACAAACAATTTAAATGTAAGCCCTTCATTGAGACAGCTTATCGAGAGTTCCTTCCTGATTCTCTTTAAGAGACCCCTCATTTCAAAGTACTTAAACAACCGTGAAGCTTGGTGTAGGCCAGATGTTGTTATCATTGCACTATTTAATAATGGCATCGTGTCTATATTCCGTGTATCTTACTTATTCCCGAAACTTGGCTAAAAGTACTCGAGAGTTTTAATTAAATGTTTCATAACTGAGAGCTCAAATATATCTTGTTAAAATTAGAACGTAGTTTCTTTAGGCAATATTTAAAACTCTAGTATCACCCAAAATGGGGGATTTTGGGTCAACAATAATTTTCCAAACAAAAAGCCCCGTCAGGAAACTTCATTTCAAAGTGGTATACGTTGGTTATAAATTATTGAGCTCATTTTACGATTAAATAAAAAAATAATCGAGCAACTTAAAAACATGGAAATTGTCTTATTAAAAAGAACATTAAAAACAGTTTTATTCAGTAACTTAAAAAAATCATGAAAATTTTAGTAATTACGTTGCAAAAAAGTAGCCTATATAAAAAGGCTGTAAAAAGTAGCCTTTATGCTACCCATACATTATACCCTTAGGATTTTTATGGGTTTATGACATGGGCAGAATGTTGTCAAAGGAGGTTCAAGACTTTGAGAAACTTAAGAGTTAGGGAGGTTATTGAAGGCATTACTTCAGCAGTGCTCAGAAAAACATGGTCTGAGGTGGATTTCAGGCTGCAAACTGTGCGTACAAACCATGAAGAGCACATGGAAGCGTTTTAGTTTACTTCTAAAAAGGATGATGCAACAGCATTTTGTATAGTATCGCAATGAAAACTTTTTTATTTTGTTATTTAATAATACAACTCCCACGTTCCTAAGTCACTTGGTTGGTTATTAATAATTGGATTTTAAAATTTATCCAATAATAAACAACCACCCATATGAAAGAAAAATTGTTACGAAAACTAATATCTATCAATCTATATCTCAACCCATTTCATAAGAGAGCGGCCGATTGAATACGGGGTGAGATACGGCAAACTTTTAAATTACCGAACATGTAGAGCGTCTGAAATAAAATATAATACTAGTTAAACATATTCAATATAGCAGTATCTTTATCAAGCTAAACACAACGATAAAGAATATACGTGAACAAATCATAAGAATTTTGTATTTTTACAATTGTTTTTTACTAAAATTTGATTAAAATCGGCCAATTTCTGTTACAAAAGTAAGCCCAAGTTGAGGTCATAATACTTACTAAATTTCAGGCTTAATGTTATCTATAATATTAAATACAAAAAATTTGAATAGCTCAATTTTTATGAAATATTGTGAAATTTACAAAGTACGTCTCTATTTTAAGGATGAAGGTGGTGAGATACGGAAAATTTTAACAGGACCAAATTTGTAGAGCGTTTAAATTCAGACTGACGACTTTTCCTCAGATTTGAGGAAGGACATCTCGTTTAAAAGTTATAGCGAAAATAGAAAAACCTTATAAATTAAGATTACTAATATACACCCTATTTTATTTTTAAGTGGGTTGAACTGGAAAATTATTGGTCTTCAGACTTTTTCCCGGGTGTTTTTAGCCAATAGCCACCTACAAGCCAAATTTCTAGCTCAATTGGATATGGTATAGAATTTTGATTCTTGCGAGTGAGCGAATGAGTCAGTTACACATGCAAGTGTATAGTTATTTACATTCTGAAAATACAGTTTTTAAATTGCAAAACTCTTTTGGACATTCACAATAAACAAGACTTATAAAACTAGTTCAAGTATTGTTTACACGCATGGATGTTTTAGTTGTAGTGATTATGCTCACGCAGTTTCTCGGAGGCCTCTCTCTAGAGTACAGTACCATAATGCACGTTGTGGTGCATTTACGGCCGATATTATGTGCCGGTCATCACGATGACGCTCGGCCGGTTTATCGGCCGATTTTACGCGGTTCTGGGAGAGATTGCGGTTGCCATATCACTTGTGATGCTTCGGCCGCCAGCTATGTTAGTCTTGTACAGTACTAAATGTATACAGTCGAATAAAACTTCGATAACTCTAAATCTTCGGTAACCTAAATTACTCTAAATGCCCTTGGAAAAACCTGCATAGTTGGAAAAAACACATATAACCGAAGTAATTTTACCTCAATATGTCAAAGAGGTGCAAGAATAATCAACTTGAATTTTATTACATAAGTCGAATTCGATTGAATTTTATCTTCACAAGTTGAAGTTGATCTCTTTATCCAGAAGTTTTCAACAGACCTCTCTCTATATGTCAAAACCCCGATGCAAAGGTTGTAAAGAGTCGGTCACATATACGGTCTAGAGTCTGTCTGCTTTCGCTATACTGTAAACACTTCCTTTGTAACTCGAACTGTTAATAAGTCGAACTAGGCGTGTTTGCAACTCGAAGAAAATAATCGTGTTCCGGGAAAACCTTAGTTAGCGAGAGTAGACACTACATTTTTTAGTTTGAAAATGGAAATTAAACAAAGTTATATTACTAAGCAAATAAATGTTCGTCATTGGAATACCTTTCAAATTGTGATAATGATCGGCATTTTCCTCAAATAAATTATTTATACTATAAAAATTTATATAGTGATTGATTACAATATAGGTAAATAAAAATTACATCATATCAATCTTTTTCTACTTATATTCTAGATCTGGAAACCATCCAAACGAATTATCATTCTGTATCCGTCACTGGAGAAGGGTGTATGATACATATATCAAGTTTTTGCCCGTGTGAAGGAAATGGGACCTACATGCCGCTTCATCAGTATCTGTCACTAAACCATTTGTTTGTTCTCCACTTCAAGTACCCACCCGATCGAAGTCTACTTCCCCTTTCTGGGCTTTGATTTGAGACAATGATAATATGAAATATAAAGCGGTGAATTTACGTTGTTTTGCCTTCTCGACCTCAATACAACACCACGAAATGTTAAATGGAAATGCGTGTTTTATCAACTCTTTCTTCAGATTGCATTGTTGAAACATCATTGAATTTATTGGCTTTTTGATTAGGGAAAGATCATAAGAAAAACTCGATCTAGGGACACGTGACAATAATATTTCATTTAATTTAGCAACAGTTTAGAATCAACTGGCTTTGTGCAATTCCAATTTGTATTACTAACATAGACTTTTTATACGTACGTGGTGATTAAAAGTAACGTAGCTATTTACTAAAACTATTGTTCCTATCCGAGTTAAAAGTTTAGTTCTTACAATATTTTAGCTTTTAGCTACTTGTATTAACTTTGGGAAAACATATTTATGAAACCTATATAGATCCGTTAACTTTTTGGACTGACATGAAACAAATATTTCTCATTTTGCTAGAATAAAATTATAGATGAGTGCAATGATGGTTTAAAGATCTGAACTTCTGACCACAGAGAAGCTTCTCTGTGCTTCTGACACTTCCCTGTCTCCAAAGAGACGCATACTATTTAAACGTGGCATAACTCAAGACCGATACCTCCATGACCACGACGCTAGAGGCAAGGATATTTCGAACAATTGTCCTTGCAGTTCATGTGACTAAAGGCGGCGACACACTACCAGACTTTCCACCGGACCGTACATCGGACCGAGCATCGTACCGAACATTGCACCATACAGGGAGGTAAATTTACTCCAAACATTTCCCCGAACAAGACATCGGACCGAGCGTCGTACCGGACGAATTCAACGAGCGAGGCGAAGGAAGTTAAGAGAGAGAGGAATGAGTGAGTGAGAGCGCTAGAGGATGCGGTGGAGGGGGGTCCATTGGTTTCAATGTGAGCGTTTGGGGAGACGCTCGGGACGGCGTCTGGGGCAAAATTGACCCTGACATACTACCGTACATCGGATTGTACACCGGACCGATCTTTTCTTTTATGTTTCGACAGAAAACCGCCTCCAAAACGACCGGTACAATGCTGGGTCCGGTGCTCGGTCCAGTGAAAAGTCTGGTAGTGTGTTGCCGCCTTAAGTTGTCCGACTCATAAAAACGAACAATTTTTTAATCTCTCAAAACTGCATCTTTAATGAAGAGTTTTTACTTTCAATCCAAGTTACATGGGATACTTGAGTTTGAACAAAAATCAAAGTCTGAAACTCAGAGATGTAAATTAGTAGATGAATGGGAACTGTTTGAGTAGGAACAAACAGTATAAATTACAACCGTAACAACCCATATAGTGTTTTAGTTTAGTCTTGTTTAGATGGCTGTTTGAATTAAAAATGTTATACTGTAAATGGAAGAAAATATACTTTTGGAAATACAACAATTTACGGTATTATAATAACTGTCTGGTGGCGATAAAATATAAATGTTAATACTGCTTTGTGTTGGCTGATATTTTATTTCATTTTTAATAAGTAAGGAGTACTTTGTCATTCATCACCTGTTAAGCCACGCAAACAATACATTTTTGAAATTTGTTCCCAAAACACATAACTATTAATTAGCGAGTACCCTACAGAGTTGCAAGATTTCACAACCATAAGTGCGTAACGAAATGAAAAACGTGTTCAGTTAAATGAATAAAAAACGTAACTTGAATATGAAGTGTAAGGGGTTACTTATTAAGTTATATCAGTTATTCTGAAACATTTCCTATTTTTACATATTTTATGATACATCAAAATTTTAACCAGTAATAAAGTATGTTTATTCTGAAACACATTTGAATAATGTTTCCCTAGCAATGAGTTCTAAAGATAAAAAGTGAAGCTATCTCCAAAATTAAAAACATAAAGCTATATAAAGAGACATTAAACCCAAGTGTTATGGCTATTTGAGAGGAAGAAAATCTTATACCACAAGTAGTCTCTGGTCGAACAGTTTAGGGATAAACCCACGAGAACGTTCTTGGCCTAGAAAACGTTGCCAAGATAAAAAAATTTGCAAAGATCAATAATATCGAAATCCAAATATAAAATTTGCTGTAATACTGTTTTTTATCATTCGAATGATTATTATAGTGTGTCAACATTCAGAACATCAGAACCTTCAAGTGTAAACAAGATCTATGTATTACATAAATTGTGGTTTATTTTTTTAGTTAAAATAATACTCAATTAATAAATTAGTAACTTTTAAAATATACAATTGAAACTCCTGAAATGTAAAAAAATAACTTTTTTATAAGAAATACCAATAAATCCACCATAGAAGTGTTTATGAAACTCCACATCAATGCGATATTTTACTGTTTTAAAATAGTATAAAAGCTAATATGTTTAGAAAGAATGAAATCAATCACTTTAATTAAAAAAACCGGAAATGTTATTAGTTATTTTTTTTTTCAAATAAAGTTTCATCTTTCCTAATCAACGATAATTTGTATTGCATGAAAACGGTCATCGTAATATATTTTTATTAATTCTTAGTTCTGAGAACAGATTTTCAAATTACAAAATTACCTATATAAAATAAAAGTTGTATGTATAATCTTATTAAAAGCAAAAAGATTAAATTACTTCATAGGGGTAAAGGGACAGACTTGTTTACTTTCAGAGCCTAGGTTACGTCTATCTACCTAGATATCAGTCCTAGCCTTGCCAGTTAGGCCTATTACTCCAGTGGTCAAATAAATGCATGCATGTACTTTACCACATATTTTACTTAACATATTATCCACAAACATTTTTCGTAAAAAAAACACAATAAGAAAAAATCTGCTAAAATTCTATAACAACCACAATTAATAAATGTGTAAGGATCGAACACACAAGAAGAAACAAAATAACAAATACATTGATGTAGTTGAGGAAACAGACTCGTTAAAGTGTGCACTCTTTACGTACTTTTGAGAGGGGGAGGCGACCCCAAAACTCACTCGAACACGCGTTACCTCACCCCCTCAAAACCCTACTCCTCCCCCTACCTGAGATCGTCTTTGAACTGAAGAGCTGGGAGCAAGAAGCCTCAACAGTACATTCCATCACTCCCGCGATGCTTCGGGTATAACAAACTGTTCGAATCGGCACAAACTATAGCCTACTGTAAAAAGATAAGAGACAAAGGGTATTTTTTAGAAGAGGGCCTCTACTAGAAAATATTTTTCATACATGATCTGATTGTTTAAAAAGGTTTTCCTCATAAAGAGCGCTTATTTAGATGCGGTGGTCTGGCCTTATCTTATCAGCCGTTATGTTATCTCGCTTCTCCACATTACCTGTTCTTTTTGGCCCTGAGTGGCATTGGCTTTTTTTTTGTCATATTTAACCAAACTAGTGTAGTGGTCAACCGACTACAGTGGTTATTTTGCACTTGCAAAGGTTGATGATAGGTAAAAGATTTTAAACCGATGAAGACGACATTCGATGGACACAATTTACATATTCCCGTTCAAACGAGTATAAAGCCCTACACCAAAAAGTATTTGGTAATAACCTAATTTAGTTTTAGGTGATTTTGTAGTGATGGCCCTCTTCTAATAATCTGTATAAATTGAAACTATAAATTTAGAAAATGACCAAAATATAAAAATGTTAAGGAAGCATTATAATAAACATCAAATAAAAATAAGTTATGCAGCTTAAAAGGAAAAGTGTTTTATAATAGAGTTACTAATAAATACAGGTACAATGAATTACGAAAATAATTTAAATATTTTGTATGCATTTTCAGTTCTTATTGTCGTAAAAAAATTATCGATTAAAAAAATTCAACCCAGTCCAAAGTACCATATGTATTTTTAGAATAATCACTGCATCTCAGATTCACTGCAAATACTGAACTAATCTATCTCATATAAATGAGTGCTGGTACGTTAAAAAAATAAGAGGATTACCGTTTTAAAAAGCTGGAGTGGCTCAATGAAGCTTTTACTGATGCAATTTCTGAATACAGAGAAGTTATTTGTGGATCAGGTTTCTTTTGTAATGGTGTTCCCTAAAATAACCCTATACAAAGCGCGTTTTAGCTTTTACCGTATTTTACTTTGATTTATAAAGCTTTCAATGAAAATATTCCATATATGCAAATAAATTAACGAGAAGTATTTCTTTCAAATCGTTTGTGTTATTTTACAAGTTTTGAGAGGGCATACTGTAAATAATATAAAAATCACTTTTGACCTTCCTTACTTGTATAATTTTAACAAAAGATATAAATAACACATACGACCATGCATAGGTCTGTTCTTGAAATTGCTTTTAATAAATTGAAAATTTTGACTTTAATTTTTACTAATACTTCATATATTATAAAATATTTTTTAAAAAATTAAAAATGTTTGTCTCTATACCAGTATATTGTATCAACTTACTTGGTAGACATTCAAATTGTGATTTATGATGGATATTTTTACTGTATAAAAAAACGGTAACATTTTTTAAATCTTAAGTTGATTAATCCAAACATTTGGAGCCTAAATATAAAACTTAAGATACGATTTTATAAAAAGAAAAGTTTGCTTTGTAAACGAAGCTTAAAAGTTTTGTAAGTTATCATATGGTTAATTTTAACTTTTTCAGCATACAAATTTATGAGAACAACAGCATCATTTATGTGCTGCATTAACGGTTTTGTATTTAATGTGTATATGAAATATTTGTATGCAATGATATGTGAAATTAATTATTATTAGAAAAATAAATATTGTGTAAATCTTGTACATGTTATTAGGCCTATATATTTCAAAAGGGAAAGCGGCGACGCAATGATGAAGCCTACAGTTGACGACTTCTTGATGTTTGAATTTAATTCTGTTTGTTCTTTCTCATCTTTAATTCATCTCCAGAAAGAATATAATTTGTTGTTTATGAATCTATTTCCTTGAAGTACGCAAGGTTTAGAATGTCTAATGTATATTTTTCTTCGAATAATTCGTTCTTCATACTTTTCACATAAAAGCAATAATATTTTTTTTCTTTTCAGGGAAAAATGACTATTTCACAATTCCGAATGAAGAAATTCATGTACCTGTTCAACGTCTTTTTCGGTAAGTATAAAAAAGGAAATAATTTTTGTATATAACGACATTATCCTCTAGGAAGTCATAGTGACCAAAAGAGGAAACTTTTGTGATAAAATGTTTAAATATCTCATCCAAAGTCAGGGTTTTGGGGGATAAGTTAAAATTTTACCCTCCATTTTTATGTCAGTTTAGGGGTTTTATGAATTATTTTAAGACCTTTTTAATCCTTGAAATTTTTTCTAAGCCTACAGTTTAGGGAGCTGGGGGTATTGTAAGTTAATTTTTAGTCCCACAAGAATAACATTGGACAAACTGTCTGTGTCTCCAAAAACATAAGTGGATAAGTGAAGTCAAATTTTGATGTGACCACGATAATTGAATTAGAATTCGAATGCAATTTTCCTACCTGATTTAATTAATTTAAAATCTTAAGTTATTAAACGAAAGAGTAAACATTTTCTTATATTTTTTTTTATTTAACTGTGTGGGCATTTTTCAAACTGTTTGAACTTTGTTACTGTGTTAGCAGGAAGTAGACTTCCTACGAATTGTAAAGAAAAATACAAATATTTTAGTGGATTTATAAAGTAAATTCTTAAACTTTTAGTTTTCTACTTAGGCCTAATTCTAGTTAAATAAAAAGCTTTTCAAACCTTACCGCACATAATAAAGTGAAGCAATAACAATTTCATGTTTATATATAACAATTAATTATATTTAACTCAATGTTAATGTTTCCAGACAGAAATAAGAGCGGGTCCATAGACAAGAAAGACTTCGACATCGCCGCAGAGGTGAGAAAAACTGATGTTGAATTGATTATTAGGATAAAATCTATATAATGACTAGGGCTTACATCAAAATTTAATCCCATGAAACTAGGAAGGGGTCTAATGTGTATTCAAGTATCCAGTCACTACTACGGAAACAATACATTTAATTCAAATGTTTAATTTTTATTTTTTATTTTTAGAAAGTCTTCAAAGTAATGAGCAGCTAAATATTGTGAAATATGCTAATACTATATATTGCACTGTTAAATATATAATTTAAGCTAAAGTGTAGGAAAAATTGCGTTCGTAATTTTTAACTATCAAGTGTAATACAAAATACTTTTCTGACAAGACTGTTTGTGTTCAAAATAACATCAACCAACATAACGCGTTCATGAGATGCATATTTAATATTTAGCACACTTGGAGAAATGTGACTGGAATATTTTGTAAATTAAAATACATAATCATATTAACTCAATTAAGTAGAATGTTTATAAATTGCTTACAACATTACTAATCATGTTCTTTTTGTCCATACTTCTTGCTATATGCACTTTTATTTTGGAAACAGTAGTCTAAGTTACGTATAAAAATAGTTTTTAAATGAATGCTATAGTAGATAATTGCTTGAAATTCGTAAAATTCCAAAAAGGAATGACAAAATACTCTTTCCTACTTATTCCCAATTTTGGTGGATTTCAACGTCAAAAAGTGAATATCAGCGTAAATCACTTGTTTTTTTTTTAAATAATTCATTTAAATTTGTAAATATGGCGGAACGGTGGAATTGAGAACATGTTGCATTTGTAGTTGTAGGGGCTATGAATTTATTTGTATAGATTTGTTTCTAAAACGACATCAAGTAAATAAACACAGGATTTAAAAAAAATTTATAAACATTAAAATAATATCGTCTAGTTTCTTAAACCAGTTATGAAAAACGCTACTACAATTTTTAGAAGGTTTAAATCCCAAAATACAGTCCTCTAGGTGTATATATCCTATGACACATTCAATTCTTTAGTTCTTTTACTTTACTCAGTTACAAATTATAATATTAATTATTTTCAAATCACATGAACATTAACTGCAATATTATTCTTACTATTTATGTATGACACATTGATAAACTTAGTTTTAAACATATTTCCGGTTGCATAGCTTCCATATCTTGGAAATTTTCTACACTTAACTAACCATACACGTCCTAATTAGCTAAGGGCTCCCTAGGCATAATCAATGTTCCTTTAATACGCTAAGGGCAATGCTGTGTTATTAATTAATTAGGGCTTTGTTGGTAACAGATTTCAAGGCACAAACCAATCTTGGTACCGAATTAATGTAAGAGAATTTTAGTATTTTTAGAAAACTTTTAGAAAAATGAAGTATTTTTAAGTTAAAAATGGTCATTTTCACTGTGACCGGATCACCGGGCAAGTCCTGCAATTCTTAGACGTGAATAGGCTGATTCGCATAAAGCCTCTTTTAGTACGTAATGTACATAAATGTCTCTTTTAGTAAAAAATTGCCACAAACTCAAGCTTATTGAAATCATGTTGTCGAAATTAAAAAGTGCAGTAACTCCCGTTACACCTTTTGAGGCCAGGTTTGGGATACATTGTTTAGAATTAAAGTCCAATTAAAATTATTTAAAACATTGTAGAGTCGTGCAGAAAATTTTATTCACCTCTGTCATATCGAGTGTAAATTAATTGAAATCGCATTGAGTTCTCAGCAATGTGCCTCAAACCCCGATCTGAAAAGTTAGAATTAATGGGGAGTTATCGAATTTTTTTGCAATATGATGTTAATAAAAAGTTTTATCAGCTGTAATTTCCAACCCGGTCATTCTTTAAAGGTCGCGTTTATCATATCTTTTATTTCACAACATGATTTTAACTCACAATTTTATCACCTATAATTTCTAGCAAGTTCGTCCTTTTAAGTTCACATTTGGGTCAATATTCTCTACTAAAAGAGAACTTCGATTTAGTGTGCCTCTCAACCTATGCACATTTTGATTTTCAAGACTTTCTCGGTGATGCCCCTCGAGGTGTGAACTGGTCAATTTAAACTTCAAAAAATAATTTATTATACCTAAAATTTACTAACACTAACAACTAATTCATCATCGTAAGTTTACAAATAAGAGAAATATTTTACTAGGACTTTTATGCTACCCGGAATACGTAAAATGACACAGGTTCTAGGCTCAGCCGAATAATCTTTATGGGAGATATTTATCCAGAATTATTCCGTATACACGGACCACCAAAGTATCACAAAAATACACCACCAATATCCTAGTATTTCACCCAAAAGGTCCAGACTAGACTATCCCAGGTTTAAGAAAGATTCCAGATGCTATTTAAATTCTTTTAAAAATTATATCCTTGCTGTCTGTTGTTTATGTGGCTTGAATTCATGTAAAATATATGTTTTGATAGTCCCGCGGCTGCTGTGGATTTCTCATCACAACATGTAGGCGCATGTAAACAGTATAAATAGCTCCGCGACGCAGCGCTGCGCCGTTCGGCCAGAAGCCGTACATTGTGTTGGTCTAGGGTCATCCAAACTTGATTGGGTCCTCCAAGATTGGTTAGAAATTTAAATCTCATTTCTGACACTATTCAACAAACGAAAAATCTTGTTCAAAAAACTCAATTTTAAAGGTTTGCGAGGTAAATGTTTTGACGATAACGTTTCCATTAATGTTTAACAAATAAAAAATTGAATAGATTAATGAATTTTATCTACGACCGTTGCAATAAGCACTAATAAATATGTAACAAGTAACATCATAAAGAGGTACATTATTAAACCAAATACAAAATAGTTACATAATGAGGTAATTATTCTTGATTTTTCTATGTTTTTTACAGAATTCTTAACGACAACACGTCAAATTAACAAAGCATCTACAATCACTTATACTAAATAAATAACACTGCAACAGTTACTAATTCAGCAACCAAGAAACTGCAAAGTTTAGGAAAGTAAAGCATAAAACAAAGCCTAAAATAAAGCCTTGAAGTGACTAGCATAAGAGTGAATTACCATTCAAAATAAATAGAATGTAACAATGGAAACAAAAAATATTTACAAGCAACAAATACATACAATTCAATAACTATCATGCAAGAGCAATAAAGAGACTGAAAAATACAATAGATTGTTTTACAAGACTTAAAGCTTTAAAAGACTTAAGAAGGTGAGGTATGGGAGTTGGACATCCGTTACCAGTAGAATCCCACAAATTCTACTCAATTTAAACTTAGGCACTATCAAGTTTGTTCAGAGGAAACTAGCTTAAATCATCGTTTAAAAATGAGCAAATTGAAGTTTTAAAGGGCTAATTGTTAATGTACAAGATCCTTTTCAAAACCTCTTAAAGCTTCCTATATAAGGCCTTGGTTCAAGCAATGATGCAATAACAATGTAACAAGGCTCACAGTTCAAGCGTACCATTATTGTTTTTTCAGTTCAGTATGCAATAACAATATAACAAGAGTCACAGGTTCAAGCAATGGTGCAATAACAATATACAAGGGTCACAGGTTCAAGCAACGATGCAATAACAATATAACAAGACTCACCGGTTCATGCAATGAGTTGAATATAATAAGTTCTGTTCTGAGAAAATTGAAAAGTAAGTGAACAACTGTCTACATTGATTCACTATGATGTAGGAGTGATTCACTATGATTAACTATATGATACATATTAAATACCAATGAGAGCTTAGCATTTGTCAAAATTAGTGCCATTACAGAAATACCCAATGCGAACATCAGCTGATTATTCCTTAATGATTTATGTTTTAGTTTCGTTGTGTGCCTTAATGTGCCTAACCTCAAAAGAGTGTAATCTAATTTAAAATCATGTAACATCGGGTAAGGCTCCGTTTTATATGAGTTACAAAGCTGTAAATGGTCGATGTGTTTATTGCTTAACTGTTACTAAGCTTTACCAAATGTAAGTTGGTCGTAGACGAAATAGTATATGCAACGATTGTATCCAGCCTTTAAGATACTCCTTAGATACCTTTAAGATACCTTTGAGATATTTACAACATGAGCAACTCACTCAGGGCTCAAAGCCCTTCATAAAACATTTAGTTACAGAACTGAGAAAAAATTACGAGATGAAAATGTATTAATTTGATTATAGAACGTAATCTTTTACACAATTATTGTATATTTAATCAATTATTATATTTATATAACCATTTTAACTCTTTCACTTTAAACAATGCGTAGCAACGTTATATTCACTGTATACATTAAATCACAAACTTGTTTTTACTGACACCCTTTATGTTTCAATATTTGCAAAGTTTAATCTTTACCAAATCTACTACGTACGTATTGGTACATATTTTTTACATGAATTACGTGAAGTTTAATATTAAAGAGAAGTATTAAAAATAAATAATTGAAATTGTATAGAGGTTTCAGAAACGAAACGAATCCCAATAGATAAATGTGGAAGAATAATTTGTTGTTGTAAATTAACTGAAATTTCAAAACTTTTAAACAGAGTAATGTACTAGAAAAAAAAAACAAATCGATATTTAAAAATATGTTGAACAAATTAAAATATTGTAGGTGATGGAACTATAACCTATTCCTGGAATTAAATTAAAAACTGATTAGTAAACTAAAAGGATATGAAACGCTTACCTATTTGAAAGTTTTTATTTTAAATATAAAGTGTAATTTATTTTTACTAATTACACAAATTTTCTTGATGTAGTTATATGTTTTATGACGGGGCTATAATTTTAAAATTACAAACAAGGAAACTATGAAATACCGTAAACCCTTAGTATAACTACTCAATTTCTGATATATTGATTAAAAGTAATAACTGTAGTGTTGATTCGTTTTTCTAAATAAAGTTCTTTTATTAATATTTAAAAGAGTTTATTTGTTAAATCTTATGATAAAAAACAAGTATAAAAGAAGTATGAAATTATACACCGTTAAAATAAGAACTATAATTTAACAATGTTTGGAATCTATGGAAAACAACATATCACAAGTTTAGTTATATGAAATACATTATAATTACTTTAAAGCTTACTTGGTGTATAAACACCCTGTTCAAGTGGGAGAAGGACTAGCAGTTTCCGTTTTGCTGAATAGCTACTGCATTGTCAAGTGCTGCAGAAGAAGGCTATGAAACTCAGCTTTTCAAGTGCCTGCAGAGCCAAACCACTTTGTGGATCTTACCGATCATCTCCCAACACTCCGAATCAATTTATTCATTTTGCCTCCAGGATTGATCAATGACTAGATGACTAGGTTACATAAATTGATGCCGTCGTCAATCCAAATAGTTCCCATAGATAAATACTTTCGGACTGCTGTACCATTTTCAAATCAGTAGAGACGTCGTCAGAACTTGTAAAACACAGTCATAATTTACAGTTAATACATATAACACAACATACGCGAGAACATTAAAAAAAATGTTTGAGGTTGGCCGGCCAAGACACAGGTTACCGATCACGCAGACTTGATGACATGACGGAAGCGACAAGATGTGTGTTAATACTCATATATTAACTTTTTACATAATTTTCAAAATGGAGTTCTGATGGATATTGGAATGTTACAATTTTATGATAAATTATTGTATTACTTATAAATGGAAAATAATAAGGGAACACAATAAGCATTTTTTTATTTTATTTATTACTAAAAAAATCTGTGAACATTAAATTGGAATGTTATACATTAGTTTTTAGCTATTTTTTAAAATATTTTCTTCCGTATTTGTGTATTGTTTTACGAATGATTAAGAACACCATTAAATAATTAATAGCCACCAGTTAATTCATAAAGTGCATAAGTTAACAAGCAATGTCATTTCTAAATCAGCCTTAGTTAACTTTAAGTGTTAGAGTGAAACATCCATTGTGATTAGGAACGCCTATTTCTATGCCACTTGTCATAATTTACATGTGTGTAAAAACTTTAAAAAACTCACTGAAGTTATCTATATAACGAATGATTAGAGTATTAAAAAAAGCAGTGGCAATTTGTCGGTTTTATAATACTATTTTAAAATAAACTAGTATACATGTTGCTCAAAATCGAGCAAACTATTTTAATACAATAAAAATGTTACTTTTAGCTCAAAATCAATGACATCCGACCAATCCAATATTGTGGAATATCTTAAATCAACAAAACTACGCGTATTTACGGCTGATTATTAACAGATGTTTAAAATGCTTTATTCAATCCCAATGTTATTTAAATGGGAAATTTTGAGATTTCAATGGTGGATAGGGCCTTTATTTACAGTCCGATTCTCATCAGTTTTCGGCGGAAACAACTACAGACCAAGCCCTATCCAACGACACCAAAAACTTGAAAATCGGTTGAAAATTGTAGGAGGAGTTCTCAAGACAAAAAAACCCTTAGCGTATTAAATAAGTATAGATTTTGAACATCTACCATTTTCCTCCAAATCATCATATTGAGGTTGGGTCCACAACATTGCATTTTAATAGGTACAACCCTTATCTCTAAATATAATAATTTTATTTTCCCCAGATATTTTACTACATTAATAGTCTGGCATCGTTCCGGGGTGTGACTGGGAAATCACAAAACCATTTTTTGAATGTGTCATAACCGCTGAATACTTCTAATGCCATCATTTAGTTTATTTTGTTTACGGAATTTTTATTGGCCATTTGTTTTCTGGCCTTCGATAACATATTACGTTGTGTTATCACACGATTTTAAATTATTTGGTTCAACGACTCGTTCGAAATTGCATATAATTCAATCACAACTTTATTGAAAACGTTTTTCGATTTCATGACTTTTTAGTTTTAAAATCATCATTAAATTGTATTGGACCCCTTAATGTTAAAACTAGCTTATCAATTTATTTAATGATCTTTTATTAGAATTTTGAAATAGTGTTTTTTACGATTGTATTATCAAGGCTGAATACAGTCGTTGCATACTCTGATTTTACCAAGGACCAACATAAATTTGACAAATCATTGTAAAAATTAAGAGTATGCAGTGCCTCCGCCATATAGATTTTTAGTC
Organism: Neoaliturus tenellus; assembly: GCA_030545055.2. Taxonomy (NCBI): domain Eukaryota; kingdom Metazoa; phylum Arthropoda; class Insecta; order Hemiptera; family Cicadellidae; genus Neoaliturus; species Neoaliturus tenellus. Next base: position 90,767,598 of record CM061535.1, read on the forward strand.
CCATAAGAACAATGTTAATTATAGGTGTCTTTGAAACACTTTATCTCGATAATCTTGTATTGGATTCGCATGAAACTTGAATACGTTCACAATAATGGTATGGCGGTCCATGTGACGTGGATAAACTTTTATATTAAATCTCCGAAAAAAATTTTAACATTGTTTAAAAATGGTGATAATATACATTGTTTTTTATTCGTTTTTCGAGTGAATGATTTTTTATATCTATTTTCTATCACGTCAAATGAAAGATACTGTGGTAAAATTTTATAAAATGACATCAAGTTTGTAATTTTTAGACGAAAAACAAACTCACAGTAATGTTTCAAATTTCATTGCTCATATGGGACAAAACTCCGAAATGGTTCAGGTACTGCAAACTCTCAAGTAATAATCATGTCGACCATTTATAGGTTAGGCGGTCACCCAACCAAAACGTAGCCACTCAATGTCACGTGACGTAGTGGTCATTACCACTCACATGATCACACTCTTCTAAGAAACGCCAAATGAAGAAAATTAAACATTAATCGAAATGGAACAATCAGCTGATGGGCGAATGGCGTAATTCTATTATAACAGTACTTTTGTCTAATGCCGAACTCTCATTTTTGTTGTTGTAGAACCTGTATCATAAAGTAACTCTTGTATAATAATTAACTCATTGTGCAACAGGTTTGTATTTTGTTTAATAATGTACCTCATTATGATGATATACTTATAATATCGTAAAAGGTTACATGCTTGTCGGTTATTATTGCAACAATCACGATGACGTCATCGTAAATATAAAGTAGTTTGTAACACATATGTCCGCACTAATTTGTTAACTTAGCTCTGTTTTACCAATACTTCGATATTGCGGGAATATACTTTTAAAAGTCGTATATCCAAAAACGTAAAAAAATATGGTGGAGAGATCTGACGCATTATATCTTAAATACCTGTGATAGACGATAGACGGATTACTTTGGCACAATCATGGATAATTGTATAACCGAGGATTTTGTTTATGTTGTGATTGTTCACTTTTGTAGCACCGTAAAACCATCTAGAATTATAACTTGACTGTAAGTTTTGAAGAAAAGCTGCTAGTGTGGCGTACACACACCTAGTCCAAAGTTTGGTATCAGTCAAATCATTGACTCTAAAGGCGGACACACACTATCGGACTTTGTTTCTTACCATACATCGGACTGAACAATGAACCGAATATTGCACCATACAGGGAGGAAAATTTACTCCGAACATTTCGGTGAACAAGACATCGGACCGATCATCGTACTGGAAAAATTCACCGAGCGAGCTAAAGGGAATTTAGAGGGCGTGAACGAGTGAAAGCTCTAGTGGACGTGGTGTGAGGACAGGGGCGTTCCATAGCGAGCGTTTGGGTCAAAAATTGTGATTAATAACTTCTGATTAAAAAAATCAGATTACCTGTTCGTGATAAGTCACAAGACCACCTTTATTGTAAAACGAAATTAGTATTTTTGAACTTTTACATTAACAAAGATTCAAAATTTTAAATACGAACATGTGTTTCTTGTTACATCATACTAAATCTCTCGTTGTTCTGTGCAACTGTCTTGTTTACCCGTATACCGTACGTCTTTTGTTTTTATATTATAAAAACTATCGTTTTCCATATGACTTGCATGTTAATTGATGGGATGATTGTAGTATGGAAGACCCTCCTTCCAGTGGTCAAACCACCATCATACGTTATAAACTTATAACCAGTGTCGATGATGCGTTGAAGAAAATATGCAGTATGAGGGGCTAGGAAGCTGTGGTCCCACAGCATCCTAAAATAACTTAACCAGTTGATATGTTGAAGAGAATCTGCAATATGAGGGGCTAGAAGTATGGGGTCCCAGAGCATCCTAAAATAACCTAACCAGTTGATATGTTGCAGAAAATCTGTAGTATGAGGGACTAGAAACCTGGGGTCCCACAGCATCCTAAAATAACTTAACCAGTTGATATGTTGAAGATAATCTGCAATATGAGGGGCTAGAAGTATGGGGTCAAAGAGCATCCTAAAATAACCTAACCAGTTGATATGTTGCAGAAAATCTGTAGTATGAGGGACTAGAAACCTGGGGTCCCACAGCATCCTAAAATAACTTAACCAGTTGATATGTTGAAGAGAATCTGCAATATGAGGGGCTAGAAGTATGGGGTCCCAGAGCATCCTAAAATAACCTAACCAGTTGATATGTTGCAGAAAATCTGTAGTATGAGGGGCTAGAAGCTTGGGGTCCCACAGCATCCTAAAATAAAATAACCAGTTGATATGTTGCAGAAAATCTGTAGTATGAGGGGCTGAAAGCCTGGGGTCCCACAGCAACCTTTTACTAGTGTTGCAGAAAATTTACAATATGAGGGGCTGCAAGCCTGGAGATCCACAGTAACATAACCTACTCCATCATTACCCGACCTAACCATTGTTGATGTGTTACAGAAAATCTGCAGTGTGAGAGGCTGGAAGCCCGGAGACCCACAGTACGAGAAGACCAAACTGGTCCTGGCAAACGTGTGGGTCGGCCTCAAGGAGAAGGCGGACAAGGACAACGACGGCCAGGTATGGTCTTCAACATTTACAACAATACTGTGTACAGGGTGTCCCTGCACAGGTTTAATACTTTTGGGACGATCACATATGAAGCTAAAACTCTTGGTACATACCGGGTGTTCCGGATCATCCGTACACCCCTTTTAAAAATTTAAATAAATAATTTTTCACAAATAGTTATTTGTGCTTCTAGGGACTAAAGTACAAATTGTTCTCCCTGAATAAAAACTGTTGTCGCCCAAAGGCGAAGCCGAGGGCGACAATTTCCCTGAGGGAGAAAAGTACTTTAGTCCCTTGATGCACACAACGTCTTTCCTCCACCTACAAGAATAACATTTAGGCCTAATATAATTTAATTTAGACCGTATATAATTTAACTTTAACTTCATATGATCCCTTGCTCCGTCAAGCTGGATCAGTCACATCAATATAAAAAACACACAAGGTAGGCTATATCATTTTTAAAGAACACGAAAAAACATAATAGAATTTAAGCCTAGTCAAAATCTTTACACTTATGTTTTGGACTTCTTAGGATAAGTTGAAGCAAAAGCAAAATAAAGCGAAATGTAATTAACCACGTACACTGCCACGTCCATCTCTAGTACTAGAGATGCTGCTCACTGCTGACAGAATTGGTCAGCAGTGAGCAGCAGCTACAGCTGCTATTAGTAAACAAAGAGTAGCGAAACAAATACAACAATACAAGTAACAGCTGACTGTGGCTCATTTTCTTTTTAATCTCTCTTTTAATGTTATTCTTATGTAACTAACTTTAGCCCCGTGGTACAAAAAAAAATGAGTTTTCCCTAGATAGAAAAATTGAGTATTCAAGGCACTTGGGATAAAAACTCGTACTTTAGTACTCTATTCCAAGGAGTGAAATACGGCTTTAGATAGAAGGTGGACGAAATACAAATTTTTGCGTTATAGGTAAACCGGCTACGTTCCATCGATTGACACTAATTTAAATTTAGGCCTACAGAGTGTACCAGAAGTAACCTATTCAGACCGGAAGTCGTTAATTTCAAATGCAAACCCTAATTTTTATGAAATTTTTTGATTATACACGTAATTTTAAGACAACTCTACAATAGAAAAAAAAAGATTTTATTCAATTTAAATTAAGATTCTATTTAAGATTTTGAAGAAAATCTTAAATAGAAGTATAAATTATGAATAGGCCTACTGAATATTCAATTAAAGGTATTACTTATTAGAGATTATGCAGTAAATTGTTTCTAAAATGGAGAAAGGAAATGCAGGCAATTAAAATTGTTATACAGATTATAATCAACAGCTTTATAACACAATAACTTCCAAAATATTCTAACTTTTGTGCATGAGTATCGGAACAGATGGCAATATTAGGCGAAAACAAATTTACTCCGTGATCCTGTTAAATCCTGTGAATTTTATTGTGTGACAGATTTTACAAATAAAATGTTAAACCCGAATAAAGAATGTTGAATAAGATTATTAAAACATAAAAATTAAATTTTTCTTAAAACTCATTATTTCAAATGAGGTATGTGGGTGATTGTTTTAATAAGTAATTTATTAATTAGGTAGGCTATGGTTAAATATTAGTTTGGTTAATAATAGTAAATATCGGGAACCTTATAAGCGGTCTGGGATTGGATTGTCTGGTCGGGATAAAATTGAAACTGACAGCCAATCCGAGGGCCTAGGGGGGCTTCAGCGCGACGCTCGACACCGACCTACATCCGCTGACACTAGCTCTTCATTCAACTTTTAATCCTTATAATATAATATAAGAAGGAATAATATAATAAATCAACAATTTTCCAGACTTTCACATAGGCTTTTATTGAATGTGTAATTCAATGGCTTTTGTAGTGCTTCTGTCTATAGTAAGTTTTAGGAAAATTATTTTTATTGATATTTTAAACACTACTAGTGTACTTGCTGCTTGATTTCGAGCAATTTAGTTTTGGTTAAATTTTACTGTTTAGTCTTTTAAATAATTTTTAATACAGGTTTTAATCATAACCTCTTTCTTATGATTAGACAGATGTTCTCACTGGTGTAAATACTGTGTTTACTCGTTACAGCTGTTAACTTTTTGAAATCTTTTAAATTTCCTTATCAATGTAAATCAAATGGAGAAATTTAGAACTTTAAGGGCTTCTAGGGCCCTTCTGTTTCGATAGAAATTTACCAATTTACTGTAGAAACACTTTCTTTCCGAGCTCTATCCAATGATACTTGAAAATTTGTTTGAAAACTGTATGAGGAGTTCCTTGTACAAAAAAAAAACGTGTTGGGTATTAAATATGTATGGATTCTATGAAGTATAAAATTAAAAAAAATCTATAAGATACCATCCATCTAAAAATGTACTCAATTTACTGTTGTCAACAAGAGTATATTTTAATTATTGCCTCTGGTTAGATGTCTTTCAACGTTAGAAATTAGTCAAACATTTTGTATCTTTGAGTTTTGTTACTCATCTGTACATTATTTATTGAAGGCAAATGTAAGAATATTTTACCCTTTTTGATACAAAAACTCGAAAATGCAATATAGATATACCGAAAACATGTTTATATTTTTATGCTCAACATTTTAGAACAAAACAGGTTTGTACCATGTTTTGTCTCGATAAAAAAGTATTGACTGAGGGAGTGGAAATATGCAAGCAATATGCATCAAATAGAACATAAAGTGTGCCCCAGTCGAGATATTAAACTTTTAGTGATGAACGTGTTTTTATAGACAAAAACCGGGATAACAGACTCTAGTTTAAATATCTAATGAATTGGTTATCTGATCGATTCAAGATCAAAGCAATCGACAAATGTAAGCCAAAGAGTACACTATAACATGAAAATAGTACTCCGAAACCCTCGGGATCTCTTTTTACGATATATAACCTGAATAAGGGGAAACAAAAACCACCAAACAAACTTTCTATGAACCCATGTTGCCCATTTTCATATGCGTATCTACAGAACCTTGGGGCCGAGTATTTGCTCGGTAAACTTAAACATTTCTTTGTCGTCATATAGTAATATCAATCACAGACTGTACGCTAAAATACCAAGCTCATAAGGCATCATTATCTCAAGACGAGCTCTTTTGCTTCACTCACTCACCAGGATGTTCTAATGTAGGGCTAAGGGTGCTGCACACTAGTTTGAGTTTTTTTTTTTTTTTTTTTTTTACTGTAACATGTGGATTTTACCTTTGCAGTTAACAGTTGATTTCATCATTGTTACTAATTCCTTAATTTTATTGAAATACTACTAATTTCTTACTCCTTTTATCCTTTCACTTTGACTAAATAGTTATAATCAATAGTATAAAATACTATTTCATATCTCATTGATTGTTTTTATTATAGTATCGTTCAGTAATTTAGTTACTATCTACAGTGGAAAATACCATGTTTCTACAGGAGCAAGTGGTTCGTATTTTGACAACTGAGTCAGATGTTTACAGCAACTCTTTTGTTTTTATTTGTCAAAATTTTTTAATTTCAATTCAAAATTATAATGAAATAAGATTTGTCCTAGCATAGAGACTTATAAAAAAATTATTTTTATCCCAGGACTAAGTTATTTGCAAAGTTTGAAGAAAATCCTTTAAACCGTTAGCTAGATTCGCGTGCATGCATACATACATACAAACATACATATATACATAAATACATACATTAATATATAAATACATACATAGATACACACATAAAATAAATTTTCTCTTATTAGAATGTGATTACAGTTTATAACTTTTCAAACGACTGTCAAAATGTGTTCAGTGCGTCGTGTTATGAACTTTTACAATAGTTTATGGCCATAAAAATAATAAATTAATAACATCATAAAAATTATGCAGTTAACTCACCAATCCTGAATTGGTTTTGATACAAAATAAAAAATTTATATGTTTGTTTATAAAAACATTTTTTTGTTATTTGTATTTATCTCTTTTTAAAATGAAGATTCACTAATAACTACGAATTGTCTGAAACTCTCCGTTTTACTCTTATTAACATTGTTTTTAAAAGTTCCTGAAAAACTATGTTTAAAAGTAGAGATTAATATTTTCGAAGCCTAGTACATGGCTATTTTGTGAATCCTTGACCTTAAGTCCACTGTTTATATGGTTATTAGGTATTTTTTTAAATTTAAAAGGCATTCAAAAGGTATTTTGTAAACGTCTGTAAAGCTCGTCTCCTAACATTCCCATGAAAAGTCGCAGCTTAAATCAAGCTCATAAACTTCAAATGAAACGTCGCAGCATAGCTCATCCTATTAACATTCTCAAGAAACGTCGCAGCATAGCTCAACCTATTAACATTCCCAAGAAACGTCGCAGCATAGCTCAACCCATTAACATTCCCAAGAAACTTCGCAGCATAGCTCAACCCATTAACATTCCCAAGAAACGTCGCAGCATAGCTCAACCCATTAACATTCCCAAGAAACGTCGCAGCATAGCTCAACCTATTAACATTCCCAAGAAACGTCGCAGCATAGCTCAACCCATTAACATTCCCAAGAAACTTCGCAGCATAGCTCAACCTATTAACATTCCCAAGAAACGTCGCAGCATAGCTCAACCCATTAACATTCCCAAGAAACGTCGCAGCTCAGCTCACCCTCCTAGCACCCCCATAAACGGCACAGCTTAGCTCAATCTGCTTGTATCCTCGTGAAACGTCGCAGCTTAGCTCAACCTCGTAGCATCCCCATGAAAGTCGCAGCTTAGCTCACCCTCCTAGCACCCCCATAAACGGCACAGCTTAGCTCAATCTGCTTGTATCCTCGTGAAACGTCGCAGCTTGGCTCAACCTTGTAGCATCCCCATGAAAGTCGCAGCTTAGCTCAATTTCCTTATATCCCCGGGAAACGTCGCAGTTTAGATCAACCTCCTAGCATCACCATTAAACGTCGCAGCTTAGCTCAATCTCCTTATATCCCCGTGAAATGTCCCAGATCAGCTCAACCTCCTTGAAACTGCACAGCTTAGCTCAGTCACCTTATGTCCCCGTGAAACGTCGCGGCTTAGCTCAATCTCATTTTATCCCAATGAAACGTGGCAGCTTAGCTCAATCTCTTTATGTCCCCGTGAAACATTGCAGCTTAGCTCAATCTGCTTATATACCCAAGAAACGTCGCTGCATAGCTAAATCTCCTTTTTCCCAATGAAACGTCGCAGTTTATCTCAACCTCCTAGCATCCCCATGAATCGTCGCGTCTTAGCTCAACCTCCTAACATCCCCATGAAACGTCGCAGATTAGTTCAATCTCCTTTTATATTATTGCCATGAAACGTCGCAGCTTAGCTCAATCTCATGACATTCCCATGAAACGTCGCGGCTAAGCTGAATGTCCAAACATCCCCATGAAACGTTGCAGCTTAAATGAATATCCTAATATCCTCATGAAACTTTACAGCTTAAATGAATATCCTAACATCCCCATGAAACGTTGCAGCTTAGATTAACCTACTAACATCCCCTTGAAACGTCGCTGCTTAGTTCAATCTCCTTTTATCCCCATGAAACTTCGCAGCTTAGCTCAATCTCCTGACGTCCCCATGAAACGTCGCAGCTTAGTTCAATCTCCTGATATTCCCATGAAACGTCGCGGCTTAGCTCAACTTATTAACATCCCCATGAAATGTCGCATCTTACCTCAATCTCCTTATATCCCCGTGGAACGTCGCAACATAGCTCAACCTCCTAGCATCCCCATTAAACGTCGCAGCCTAGCTCAATCTCCTTTTATCCCTATGAAACGTCACAGCTTAGCTCAATCTCCTGACATCCCCATGAAACGTCGCGGCTTAGCTTAACCTCTTAACATCCCCATGAAACGTCGCAGCTTAGCTCAATCTCCTGTCATCCCCATGAAACGTCGCAGCTTAGTTCAATCTCCTGACATCCCCATGAAACGTCGCAGCTTAGCTCAATCTCCTGACATCCCAATGAAACGTTGCAGCTTAGCTCAATCTCCTGACATCCCCATGAAACGTCGCAGTTTAGCTCAATCTCCTAACACCCCCATGAAACGTCGCAGCTTAGCTCAATCTCCTGACATCCCCATGAAACGTCGCAGCTTAGTTCAATCTCCTGACATCCCCATGAAACGTCGCAGCTTAGCTCAATCTCCTGTCATCCCCATGAAACGTCGCAGCTTAGCTCAATCTCCTGACATCCCCATGAAACGTCGCAGCTTAGTTCAATCTCCTGACATCCCCATGAAACGTCGCAGCTTAGCTCAATCTCCTGTCATCCCCATGAAACGTCGCAGCTTAGTTCAATCTCCTTTTATATTATTGCCATGAAACGTCGCAGCTTAGCTCAATCTCCTGACGTCCCCATGAAACGTCGCAGCTTAGTTCAATCTCCTGATATTCCCATGAAACGTCGCGGCTTAGCTCAACTTATTAACATCCCCATGAAACGTCGCATCTTACCTCAATCTCCTTATATCCCCGTGGAACGTCGCAACATAGCTCAACCTCCTAGCATCCCCATTAAACGTCGCAGCCTAGCTCAATCTCCTTTTATCCCTATGAAACGTCACATCTTAGCTCAATCTCCTGACATCCCCATGAAACGTCGCGGCTTAGCTTAACCTCTTAACATCCCCATGAAACGTCGCAGCTTAGCTCAATCTCCTGTCATCCCCATGAAACGTCGCAGCTTAGTTCAATCTCCTGACATCCCCATGAAACGTCGCAGCTTAGCTCAATCTCCTGACATCCCAATGAAACGTTGCAGCTTAGCTCAATCTCCTGACATCCCCATGAAACGTCGCAGTATAGCTCAATCTCCTAACACCCCCATGAAACGTCGCAGCTTAGCTCAATCTCCTGACATCCCCATGAAACGTCGCAGCTTAGTTCAATCTCCTGACATCCCCATGAAACGTCGCAGCTTAGCTCAATCTCCTGTCATCCCCATGAAACGTCGCAGCTTAGCTCAATCTCCTGACATCCCCATGAAACGTCGCAGCTTAGTTCAATCTCCTGACATCCCCATGAAACGTCACAGCTTAGCTCAATCTCCTGTCATCCCCATGAAACGTCGCAGCTTAGTTCAATCTCCTTTTATATTATTGCCATGAAACGTCGCAGCTTAGCTCAATCTCCTGACATCCCCACGAAACGTCGCGGCTTAGCTGAATGTCCTAACACCCCCATGATACGTCGCAGCTTAGCTGAATATCCTGACATCCCCGTGAAACGTCTCAACTTAGCTGAATATCCTATCATCCCCATGAAACGTTGCAGCTTAGCTAAATATCCTAATATCCTCATGAAATGTCGCAGCTGATTTTTTCACATGGTTTATTTTTCTATTGGTGGTAGCCTTATATATATATATATATATATATATATATATATATATATATATATATATATATATATATATATATAAGTAGATAGTATCATGTTACTTCTAGGACACTTTAGGAGACAATCAAAAATCAAACAAATTTCACAGTTTTTTAATACAATTCTGCAATATTTTTGCCATTTTTTGGCCAATTTTCAGCTTTTGTCAAATTGTCTTAAAAAATATGCAATTTTAATGAAATTTTTAACAAATATGCCTAAATTTTCTACAAAATAAAATTTTTTTAAAAACAAGTAAAATTATCACATTTTATAAGTATTTTTTTAATAAAATTAATAGTCGACTTTTCATAAGGTAATTTAAAATTTTAGTAGTATTTTTTTAATAAAATTTGAATTTTTTTAAAACAAGTAAAATTAAGGTTTAGTATCAATAATATTGTAATAATTATTTAAATTTAACTAAAGCAGTTTCTTTATCATCAAAAGTCTTAATATCAGTGACAATTAAATGTAAATCTTTTTTATATAATTCTTTAATTGATTTATCATCAATTACATTAGTAAATCTTTTTGGTAAATGTACTTTACATTTTTCTAATTCAACAATAATTGTATATCCATATTTATCTTTAATTCTTTCAAATTTTTCAATTTTATATTTTTTATTTAAATTTAAACTTTTTAATGGTTTATATTCTTTAAATCTTAATTCTCCAACATTATTAATTTCTTCTAGCAGATCCATTTATATAGGAAAAAATATCACAAACTTGTTTGTGATAGATATGTTAAAAAGTCATTATCATAATTAGGTTTTATACAAAAATCCATATTTAAGTATTTAAAAATCATAGGTAATAATTTTTTGTATGATATATTACTTTTCTTAAAACATAAATATTTATTAAAAATAGTGTAATTTTTTCTTTATCTTCATTATTCCATTCAAAATCAATATTGTATATTTTGTTTAAAAATTGATAGTAAAATATCCAATTTGTACAATTCCTTTGTTTTAAAAATAATTTTATATTCTTAGGTGTTATTTCAAAATGATTTAAAATACATAAAATATATAATTCATTAATTAATTGTTGTGTTTTATATGGTTGAAAATGGTTAAATTCTCTTAAAATATGTTTAAGATGTTTATTCTTATTACTTTTTCTCTTAATCTTTTTTTCATAAATAATTCTTTTACATATATTAAATCCTACACAATTTCCAATAATAGTAAAATTAGTTTGATTGTGACATCTATAACACATATCCATTTATTTAAAAAAAATTATACATAAATGAATGAACCAATTCATTGTCACAAATGTAAGAAAAAAACTAAAAATATTAATCCACAAATTGTTGAAATGAAAAATGGATTATATAGAATTGCTACTAAATGTTCAATTTGTAAAACAAATAAAAGTAAAATTTTGAAAAAAGAAGTTAAACCTATAATTAAAAAAGAATTAACTAAAAATGAACAAATAATTGAAGCAAATGAAATTCATGCTCCAATTAGAAAGAAATTTCTAAAAAGAAAAATAATTACATTAGGTATTGATGATTTATGGGCAGCAGATTTAATTATAATGAAAAATTATGAAAAAGAAAATGATGGTTATAAATATATGTTAAATGTGATAGATACTTTCTCAAAATATGTTTGGTTAAAACCATTAAAGAAAAAAGATGGAAAAACAGTTTCTAGAGCATTTGAAGAAATAATTAAGGATGCAATTAAAATTAATCATAAATCACCTAATCTTTTACATACAGATAAAGGATTAGAATTTATCAATAAAGAATTTAAAGAAATATTAAATAAATATAATATTAAATTGTATCATACAGAAAATGAAGAAAAATCAAGTATAATAGAAAGGTATAATAGAACACAAAATGAAAAAATGAAAATACAGTTTGAAATTAATAAAAATTATAGATGGATAAATATTTTACCAAAAATTGTTAAAGAATATAATAACTCATATCATTCAACAATTAAAATGAAACCAATTGAAGTAAATAAAAATAATGAAAAGGATTTATTAGATACTGTTTTTAAATATAAACCACCAAAAATAATAACCAAATCAAAATTTAAAATAAATGATAGAGTTAGAATTGGAAATAAAAAATCAACATTTTCTAATAAATATAAAAATAATTGGTCTAGAGAAATATTTATAATTTCTAAAATTAATAATACAAATCCAGTTACTTATAGTATAAAAGATCAAAATAATGAAGATATTATTGGAAATTTTTATGAATATGAATTGAAAAAAACCAATTTGTAAATTTTATTTTATATAAATGGAAAAGATATGTTTAAGGTGTAAATTATATAAAGATATATCTAAATTTTATAAAGACAAAAATACTAAAGATGGGTTATATTATTATTGTAAAGAATGTAAGGATGTGTATTATAAAAAATTATATGATAGTATTAAAGTTATTGAATTAAATGAAAAACAATGTCATAAATGTAAAGAAATTAAAGATATTTCAAATTTTAATAATTATCATTATAGTAAATATAGAAAAAATACAATTTGTATACAATGTATTAGAGAAATGTTTTTAAAACCACAATTTTGTGAATGTGGAAGAAATATTAAATGGACTAATAATTATTTAAGACATTTAGAAACTAAAATTCATGACAAAAATATAACAAAACAAGAAAATTTAAAAATATGATAAAAAAATGAAGACAAAATTTTACTTGTTTTAAAAAAATTCAAATTTTATTTAAAAAATATGATTTAAACTATAAATTACCTAGTAAAAAGTGGAAATACTTCTTATATTTTTAAGAGTTTTATTTCTAAGTAAAAATTATTTTTAATAAATAAAGAATTTCACCCCTAATAAATGGAACGAACAAATAAAAATATTAATTGTCCTTATTGTAATAAAAATATATTATATAAAAATTATGATAGACATTATAATTCAACTAAACATTTACTAAATAAACAAAAATATGATAGTAAAATTATTGAATTAAAACATTGGTGTAAAAATAATAATATATATAATTATAAAAATAAAACTTTAGATGAATTAACAAATATTAAAGAAACATTTGATCTTACAAATTATTCATTATTTAATATAGTAAAATTAAATGAAATTGCAAAAAAATTATCTGTCAGAAATTATGAAAAATTATCTAGAGATGAACTAATTAAAAGATTAAACAAAATTAAAGAAAATCCAAATAATTTAGAATATAGATCATTTAAATATATTCAAAATTTAGCAATTAAAAATAGTATTAAAATTGTTAATAAAACTAGAAAAGAATTAATTGGATTATTAAATGATTATTTTAAAAATAGACCAATTTCAAAAGAAAATATAATAAATATTCAAGAAGCTTCGTCATTAAAAGGATATTTTCAAGATTATATTTTAACAAATTCAAATGATGATTTAGATATTAATGATTATTTAGAAACTCAAAGAAATGAAATAAAAAAATTGATAGAAAAACAAAAATTTAAAAATATTAAAGGACAGATGGCTTTAGAATGTGAATATGAAAGAAAATTAATAAATGGTGAAATTCAAAATAGTAATATGTATTTTTGCATAAAAAGTTCAGATATTTTAAATATAGATGATTTTATTGATGATCAATTTAAGAAATTAATAGTTAGAGAACAACTAAATCAACCATCAAAAGGCTCTGGTTGGTCATTAAAAAGATGTGTTGAACTAAATCTAAAATTATCTAAAAATAATTCATTAAATGCTGGATCATATATAGAATTACCAAATGAAATTAAGAATAAAAAATGTTGTGTAAATTTTAAAAATAAAGATGAATATTGTTTTATTTATGCAATTAGATGTGCTATTGATAAACCAAACGAACATGCTGAAAGAGTTAAACAATATCAAAAATATATAAATGATGATATTTTTAAAGGTTTTGATTATCCAATATCATTGAAAGATATTAAATTATTTGAAAAAAGATTATTTGATTCTGAATATAACTATCCATCAATGTCAATAAATATTTATAGAATTGATGAAGATGAAAAAATAGTGCCATTACAAATATCTGAACATTATAATTCAAAACTAGAAATTGATTTATTATATTATAAAATTGGTAATAATTCTCATTATATATTGATTACTGATTTAAGTAAGTTAGTATCTAAGCAATTAACACAAAAAAATAAAAATAAAAAATATATTTGTAGAAGATGTTTGACTCATTTCTACAAAAATAAAGACTTGAATAATCATTTAGAGATATGTAAATCATTAGAACCTTGTAGACCTATAATGCCATTTAAAGGTCAAACTGTAAGTTTTAAAAATTATTATAAAAAGTTTGAACATCCATATGTAATTTATATGGATTTTGAAAGTATATTAGAAAAGATTGATAATTGTAAAAATAATCCAAATTGCTCATATACAAATAAAATTCAAAAACATAAACCATATGGATTTACAATCTATTTAGTATCTAGAGTAACTAATAAAATGTATAAACCTATTTGTTATAGAGCAAAAAATGAAGAGGAATTAATAAATGTACCAAATAAATTATTTGAATATTTAGATGAAATTTAAAAATATATAGCTAAAAAATATAATTCAAAAAATAAAAAGCCTATGAATTTAACTAATGAAGAAGAAATTAATTATCAGAAAACAAATATTTGTCATATTTGTGAAAATAGTGGTTTTGATAATGATAAAAGAATAAAAGTAAGAGATCATTGTCATTTAACAGGAAAATTTAGAGGTGCTGCACATTTAAATTGTAATTTAAATCTAAAATTTCCTCAAAATATTCCTATATTCTGTCATAATAGTTCAAATTATGATACACATTTGTTTATAAAAGAATTAGCTAAAAAATATGGTAAAATTGATTTGTTAGCTAATACAGATGAAAAATAAATAAACTATTCAGTAAATTCTGGTTATGGTTATGAATTTGAAGGTGAACTATATTTTAAACCTAGAAAATTTATAAAATTCTCATTTGTAGATACATTTAGATTTATGGCTACATCAATTGAAAAATTAGCTAAAAATCTTAAAGAATTTAAGCATATAAATAAATTTATAAAAGAAAATGATATAATTGAATATGATAATGAAACTTTAAAGATATTAACTTCTAAAGGTGTATTTCCATATGAATTTATTGATAATGTTGAAAAATTAAACTATGATAAAATATTAGAAAAAGATCAATTTTATAGTTGTTTAACTAATGAAAATATAAGTGATGATGATTATAAACATTATATAAAAGTTTGGAATAAATTAAAAGTAAAAACATTAGGTAATTATTCAGATTTATATAATATTCAGGATGTATTATTATTAGCTGATATATTTGAAAATTTTAGATCTGTTTGTTTGAAAAATTATCAATTAGATCCAGCACATTATCTAACATCACCATCATTAGCTTGGGATTCTATGTTAAAATTAACAAAAATTGAACTAGAATTAATAAATGATTATAATATGTATTTAATGATTGAAAAAGGTATTAGAGGTGGTATTTCACAATGTATAACTAGATATTGTAAAGCAAACAATAAATATACAAAAAATTATGATAAAACAAAACCGGAAAATTATATGTTATATATAGATGCAAATAATCTATATGGATGGGCTTTAAGTCAAAAATTACCTTATAAAGATATAACATGGATGAATCCTAATACATATACATTAAATGAATGGGAAGAAACAATATTAGAATTAGATGAAAATGCTGAATATGGATATATATTAGATGTTGATTTAGAATATCCTATTGAATTACATGATGACCATAAAGATTTACCATTAGCACCTGAACATTATAATAATAAGCTTTGCACAACATTATTTGATAAAAAAGATTATGTTATTCATTCAAGAAACTTAAAATATTATCTACAAAAAGGATTAAAATTAAAGAAAGTTAATAGAGTTATAGCATTTGATCAAGATGATTATATGAAAAAATATATTGAATTAAATACCAAATTAAGATCCAAATCAACATCAGATTTTGAAAAAGACTTTTTTAAATTGATGAATAATAGTGTTTTTGGAAAAACTATGGAAAATGTTAGAAATAGATGTGATATTAAATTAGGTGATGAAAAGTTTTCATTAAAACAAGCAAAAAAACCTAATTTTAAAACATTTAGTATATTTGATAAAGACTGTATTGCTTCACATATGATAAAAGAAAAGGTTAAGTTTGATAAACCAATCTATATAGGATTTTCAGTACTTGATTTATCAAAATTACATATGTATCAATTTTATTATGAAAAATTAAAGAAGTTTGATCCAAATATAAGGTTATTATATATGGATACAGACAGTTATTTTATAGAATTTAAAAAGGATCCATATAAAATTATTAAAGAAAATATTAATGAATTTGATACAAGTGATTATAAGAAAGAACATGAATGCTATAGTGAAAAGAATAAAAAAATAATTGGTAAATTTAAAGATGAGTTAAATGGTGAAATATTAGAAGAATATTGTGGTTTAAGATCAAAATTATATAGTTATGAATTTAATAATAAAAATCCTGTAAAATGTAAAGGTATTAAGAAAAGTGTTGTTGATAAAACATTACATATGGATGATTTTAAGAAATGTTTATTTGATGATCAAGAACAATATAGAGAAATGACTTGTATTAGAAGTTTTAAACATGAACTATATACAATTACAATAAATAAATTAGCTTTAAGTAATAGAGATGACAAAAGATTTATTTGTGAAAATAAAATTGATACATTACCTTGGGGGTATAAAAATAATTATAAATAAATGGAAATTTTAATTGTTCCAAAAGAATTAATAAATAATGATTTTGATATAAAATTATATTTATTTAAAACTAAAATATCAAATAAATTTTTAATATATCTTTTTAAATATAAAAATTATTTTGTATATCATTATAAGTTTAATTTTATAATAGAACCATTTATAAATATAATAAAAAATTATGTTAAAGAAAGTTTTAAAGAAAATGATCAAAATTATATTAATAATTTATAACCATATGATATTGAATTTATACTATAATTTTATGTATATTTTTAAATATTTTCTTTAATAAATTTAAATATATTCAATAATTTATTGAATATCTAACATAAAAATATCTATAAATTTTACTTTATTATCATTATAAGTAAGACCCGTCTTTAAGACGGGTCTCAAATTTGTATATAATTTATTATATTCATGAATATTTTTGAATGTATAAGAAGGGTAACATTTTGTTACCCTTAAGTTTTTATTGTATAATAAGGTTACCTCCTTTAAAAAATTTTAAAATAAATATTCTAATTTATATGGGACCCATTTTGGGTCCTACCTAATTTTAATAAGTTTTGTATGTTTTTCATTATATGATAGGGGGGACAAATTGTCCCCTCTAAAAATATCTATAAATTTTAATCTATCCTTATTGTTTTCTACTTTTTTTATTTTAAAATTAATAAATATAAACCAGATTCATTAATAAACATTGTTTTATTATCTATTTTATTGACGCCCTGTTTTAGGGCATCTGAAAAACATGTTTGTACATCAATTTCTAGGGTGTCATAATTTGTGACACCTATAATTTTTATGTAAATTAATTTATCATTATTATGCAAATGTAACTGTTGGTTACACTTGATATATTTTAAGTTTTATATATTTTTCTTTTACATTATCAATTAAAACTTTTCTAGAATTTTTATATTTTAAAATATAACAAATATCTTTTCTTTTAAACCAAGGTTTATTTTGTTTATTAAATACAATTAATTTATTATTAAATATAAAATTATTGTTAATTAAATAAATTATTGTTTTTATTATTTATGTAGATAAATTTTATATTACAAATTTTGTTTTAATCTTAAATATACAATACTTTTAATATTTTCATTATTTATTTGATTTCCATCACTATCTTGAATAGATATTACAATATTTTGAATTTTATTTATATTTTTTAAAGGAATATAATCAATTTCATTTGGTTTTTCACTAATTTTTGATCCATATTCAACATTTGGATAAAATGCATATAGAATTTCTGATTCTTTATGTAAATGTGAATGATCTTTATGATTTTCAAAACTAGGATCAACTAAATTACAATGTATTTCAATAACATCAAAAGGTCTAATTTTTGGTAGTTTTATTCCTTTTGTTAATACATTTGGTTCAATCATTTTATCATCTAATCCTAATAAATCAATTATAATTGTTGTTACTATAATTTTAACAGGAGATTTTATTATAATATATGGTCCATCATTTTTCAGTATAAAATCATTTTCATCAAATTTATTAATTTTCTTTTTAAATTCTTTTAAACTATTAATAAAAATATTTTTTATTTCTTCAATTGTATAATTTCCTTTATTTATATCAAAATATTGATCTATAATTTTATCACCTTCATCTTTAATAGAATATCCATAACAGTTTTTATAATCATTTGGTATATTTGATATAAAATTATCTGAATAAAATCCACTTAAACCAATACTATATTTTCCATCTAAATGTATTGGATGTTCTAATCTTAATTCTAGTTTGGATGAATGACCAATTATTTTAAATAATTTCATCTTATTTAAATGGAGAAATTTTTAGAAAACAAAGATAATATAAAATTAGAATCATATGATAAAAATAATAAAAATGATCAACCTATTAGATTATTAATTATAGGGACAAGTGGATCTGGTAAAACTACATTATTATTAAATTTTATTTACAAAAGATTAATTCCATATTCAAATTTATATATTTTTAGTAAATCATTAGAACAACCATCTTATAAATTATTACAAAAAAGATTTAAAAATATAGAATCAAATATTAATAAACAAATTTCTTATTTTTCATGTGATGATATGATTCCACTAAATAAATGTCAACCAAATTCACTAGTAGTTTTTGATGATTGTATTTTAGAAAAACAAGATAAAATTAAAGAATATTTTATAATGGGTAGACATAAAAATATATCATGTATTTATTTATCACAATGTTATTCAAAAGTTGATATGCAATTAATTAGAAATAATTTAAATATGTTATGCATCTTTAAACAAAATGAACATTATATGAAAAAATATATAATAATTTTGTTGGATCAGATATGAAATTTGATAAATTTAAAACTATTTGTAATGATTGTTGGAAAGAAGACTATGGATTTTTAACTATTAATTTATTGAAAAAATCAAATGATGGAAAATATATGAAAAATTTTTCTGATATTAAATAATGATAATGGCTTGTTGTATGTTTGATTCAATAATTGATAGAATATTTATTTTATTAGTATTATTTATTTCATTAGTATTTATATATTTAATGAAAATTACAGAAATAAAGTAAACTAAATTGTGTTTAACATAATTAGTGTTTATGTTAACATGATTTGTGTTTGTGTTAACATGATTTGTGTTTTGTGTTAACATGATTTGTGTTTTGTGTTAACATGATTTGTTTTTATGTTAACATAATTTGTGTGTGTGTTAACATAATTTGTGTTTTGTGTTAATATGATTTGTGTTTATGTTAACATGATTTGTGTTTATGTTAACATGATTTGTTTTAAACCTAAATTTTTCTTTGTAATAAATGGATAAAATATCTGTTAATGAAGCTAAAAAATTAGATGATATTGAGAAAAAATTAATAAAAGAATTTAAAAATCAAATTAAAATTGAAGATAATTATGAAAAAATTAAACAAAAAGCATATGAACCTATAACATCAGCAATTGGTAAAGTTGAAAATAAAATTGGTGAAGTCTTAAATGAAAATAAAAACCTTATGGAATTGGTACCTATTGTTAATAATTTTGCCAATATATCAATACCAGAAACTGAAGAACTAAATTTACCTTCAAGTACTCCATTTAGACCAATCAGACAACCAATAATTCAAGAAGAATCGACATTTATTGACCCAAATTTAATTTCACCTCAAACATTAGATAAAATTATTGGTCCATTAGCACAAAAATATTTACCAAGAACAAAAGATGATAAATTTGGTTTATATTGGAATAAACATAAAAAATCATTTATAATTGGTGATAAAATAACTGTAATTGATAATGATGATTTAATAATTGATGATAAAAAATATAATGGAACACATGGATTATGGAGATTGTTAACTTATGAAAAGAAACCAGATAATAATTTATATACACAAGATGATTTAAATAATTATTCAAAAATTTTATGGGAAACTAATTCAATTTATAAAAATAATGATCCAAATAGTAAGAAACCAAAATCTAGTAAAGGTGATAAATATATTAGTTTAATTAAACATATTTTTGAATTAAAAGGTGAAATTGAAGGTTCAGGAATCAGACAATATACAGAAAATAAAATTGAATATAGATTTATAGATGATTTAAATAAATTAGATAATATTATTAATTATATATATGCACAAGAAAAAGCTGGCAATAATAATTTTTTAAATGAAAAGAAAGCAATTAAAGACTTTATATCAAATAAATTAGATGAATTAATTGAAAAACCTGAAGGAATTAAGTATTTAAAAAGAATTTTGGCAAATATTTCATCACCATTATTAAAAGATGGATCAGGTATTTTAAATAATGTTATAAATAATTTACCTTTTGAATTACATGTACCTGGTTATCAATATCTAGGGCCTGGAACTAAATTAAATAAAAGAGTAAAAAGAGGTGATCCTGGAATAAATGATTTAGATAAAGCTGCTAAAGAACATGATTTATTTTATAGAGATCATAAAGATACAAAATCTAGAAATGAAATAGCTGATAAAATTTTACAAGATAAAGCATGGGATATAGTAACATCAAATGATCATAGAATTGGTGAAAGATTAATTGCATTACCAACATCAGGTGCTATGTGGATGAAAAGAAAATTTGGTATGGGTTTAGAAGTAGGATTAAAATTTTAATAAAATTAATTATATTAATCTATATTATAAAAAACTATAAATTTTTTTCTTAATAAATGGAAAAAACAAATATAAACTTGACAGATAATAAAAAATCAAAAATAAAATTAGCATTTAAAAATAAAAAATCAGTTATAATTCAATTTAATATTGATCAATTTAATGAAAATGGAAAAGATATTATATTATTATCTAAAAGACAAATTAATAAACTAAATAAACATAAAAAATTAAATAAAGGATTAAGATTTGAATTTTCATATAATCAATTAAAAGAAATAAAAAATGGTGGATTACTAAAAGAAATTTTAGATTTTGCTGATAATATACCTATAGTTAAAAATTATACACCAAATGTTAGAAAGGGAGCAAAAGTAGTAAAAGAATCTATAATTCCTAAATTTAGAAATTTTGTTGATTGGTTAGATCATGAATTAAAAAATGTAGAAGGATCTGGTTTAGATAAAAAAACATTAAAATATATGAAACAAAATTATAAAAAAATTTTGAACCACTAACATTAGGTGAATTAGAAAAATTGTGTAAAAATATAAAATATTTTAGAGGTGTATTTATGAGAGATATATTACCTAATAAAGTTAATAAATTTGAATGTGGAATTATAAATTTAGATTCATTTAATGGAAATGGAACTCATTGGGTTTGTTATTATAAAAAAGATAAAATTAAATATTATTTTGATTCATATGGAAATATAGTTAATAAACCACCAATAGAATTAGTTAAATATTTAGGAAAAGATAATATATTTTATAATGATAATCAAATTCAAAATTATAATGATCCACCAATTTGTGGTCATTTATGTATTTTTATATTAAATGAATTAAATAATAATAAAAAATTTGATAATATAATAAATAAATTAATCCTTAATAAATATGGATTCACAAAATATATTTGATCTGTTTGGAAGACAGAAAAACATCCAATTAATATTAAAGAAGATTATATAAATTCTAAATTAAATATATTTTTTAATAATTTTAGTAAAAGTTTTAAAAGTCATGTAAAAAAGACTGAAAATCTAGTAAATGCTATTGGTTTATCAAAAAATTATATAAGTATTAATGGTAAAAGAATTGTTAATGTTAAACCAAGTATAAATAAATATGATGTTGTAATAAAATCAGAATTAGATGAAGTTTTAGATTCAATTATTAAAATTGGTAATGATCATTCAGAAACTAAAAAGGATTTAAATAAAATTACAGACTTTTAATTAATATTGGAAAATATGTTGAAAATTTAGAAGAAAAATTAGAAAAAGAACTAAAATTTCTATTTGATGGAGTCAATGAATCCATAAAAGAATTAAATGCTGAAATAATACTAATTAAAGATGATATAGATAAATTACAATAATTATTTTATATAAATGGAGTTGATTTATTGTCTTAAATGTAAACAAAAAACTAATTCTAAAGATATTCAGGTAATAAAATTGAAAAATATAAATGTAATTAAATCAAAATGTTGTATTTGTAATTCAAAGAAAAGTTGTTTTACAAAATTTTCTCCCTAATAAATGGCTCTATACAGTTCATTTGATTTATTCATTATCAGAAACCAAAATCAATTAAACAAAGATGATTGGGATGATATTTCTGAAAAATATGAGTTGAGTATTAATATGATGAGATTGTTTCAAAATAAATTAAATTGGCAAAAAATTGCTCAACATCAAAATTTAACTATAGATTTTATTACTGAATTCATAAATTATCAATTAAAAGATTATATTGATTTGATTTGTAAATATCAAGATTTAACTGAATATTTCATTCATGATTATGCATTTACATTAAATTGGGAATTAATTTTAGAACATCAAAAAATATCAGCAAAATTTATACTTGATCATGCTACTGAAATTGAATATTTTAAAAGTAAAAATGAAATTGATACATAAAAATTATAAAATTTGACATCATAAAATTATAAAAATTTTACTTGTTTTAAAAAAGCTTTTGATTTAAAAAATTTATCCTTAATAAATGGCTGATTACAAAAAATATGTAAATGATATTGAAAGAGCTAAATACAAAAATTTCTATCCATTATCTAAATTACATTTAAATGAACCTAATAAAAAAACTGAATTTAATATAGATTTTGGAGATGGATTTTGTACTTCTAAATTTCAATTTTATATATCTGGTAAATTGACTAAATCTGATGTAAATGCATATGATAATGGTGCTAATATAAAATTAATTGATAATTTTGTTCCATTTTTATTTTCAAAAATTGAAGTTAGAAAACATAATAAATTGATTGATGCAATTGAATATCCTGGTCTATTAAGTACAATTAAAGGTACTATAACTTATTCAAAATCAGAAATAAATCAGATAAATAATGGTTTTGAATCAAATTTTAAAAATAAATTTGAAGCAATTGGTAATTTATCTCATTTTGGATTAGGATTTTTTTTAAATGTAAATATTCCAATATACAAAGGAGGTTTTAATATAACATTTATTAGATCAGAAGATAATGATGCAATTTTTAGATGGAAAACTAAAAAGGCTGATGGATCTTATGATAATGCTACATTACCAACTGAAGGTAAAATAACAATTGATGAATTTTTTATTAGAGTTCCTATAATTGAATACAAAACAACAAGTAAAATTCAATTAATTAATAAACTAAGCAAATTCGAAAAAGTAAATTTTCATTTTAATCATTGGCAATGCATTGAACAAAAAAATATTACAGAAAAGAATTTAAGTTTTGATATAACAAATATCTATAGAAATATTTATAATCCAAAATTTATTATAATTGGATTTCAAAAATCAAGAACAAATGATCAGTTATTTGATACTTCTAAATTTGATAGTATGTATGTAAAAAATATAAGAGTAAAACTAAATGGTCATTATTACCCTGATGAATTGGAAAATTTTGATATAAACAATGAAAAATTTAGAATTATGTATGAAATGTATCAAGATTACAAAAAAGTTTATTATATTAGTAGTAAAATGTATTATAGTCCAACAGAATTTCTAGATAATAGACCAATTTATGTAATTGATACTACAAAAAATCCAACAAATATTTCAAGTTCAAAAAATGATATTATTATTAATGCAGATTTTGATTATGATATATTAGCTACTAGTAAAACAAATTGTTATATTATTATTGTATCTGAAAAATTACTTGAATATAATATAATCAAAAATGATATTACTGAAATTAATTAGAATGAATTATTACTATTTTAGTCAAATTTATTGAAAAAAATACTACTAAAATTTTAAATTACCTTATGAAAAGTCGACTATTAATTTTATTGAAAAAATACTTATAAAATGTGATAATTTTACTTGTTTTTAAAAAAATTTTATTTTGTAGAAAATTTAGGCATATTTGTTAAAAATTTCATTAAAATTGCATATTTTTTAAGACAATTTGACAAAAGCTGAAAATTGGCCAAAAAATGGCAAAAATATTGCAGAATTGTATTAAAAAACTGTGAAATTTGTTTGATTTTTGATTGTCTCCAAAAGTGTCCTAGAAGTAACATGATACTATCTACTTATATATATATATATATATATATATATATATATATATTTATATTTATATATGTATATGTATATATGTATGTGTATATGTATGTATATATATATATATATATATATATATGTAATCTATATACTGTAAATATATTACATGTATTTACTTGTTTATTTCACATTGATAAAAACAGCCTTAACCGTTTATATTGTTTAAACTGTTTTTAACACGTTATTCAGAAATCAGAAATATCTTTATTGCCAAAAAGATTTCATACAAATTTTTACAGTCTTTGTACATAGGCCTGATTAAAACATCAAAAAATTACATATAGAGTACAATGATACCTAGTACAACCTATATAAAATAAAACTTAAAAGCACTAAGTTTACAAAGACTTACATATAAATAAAATGGCATAGCCCCTCATTAGCCTAAGCTGCATTGAGGTACTTTCATTAATTATTTAATAGAAATATCAACGAATTGCAGAGGACAGGTGCTCAACAGTAAAATTAAACATTTATATAGTACAGTAATTATGAACAAACAAACAATTGAGTTTTTATTTATTAAAGAAAATCTTCAATTTGGTCAATATTAAAAGTTAACAGCCATTGTTTAAGTTCTTTTGAAAATTTGGTGAGACCAGTGGCACCACTAATATTAAGTGGAATCTTATTAAATAGTTTACAAACCATATAAGTAAAAAATCTCTTATAGGCTTCAAAATTTGGATGTGGAAGTGCAACTCGATTTAGTAGCTTTAGCCTCTGAGAGAAAACATAAGAATTAGAAATATTTTGACCACCTCTCACAAAAAACAACCCTAAAACTCGAAACATATAAAGGTGTCTCAAAGGTAATATATCCAACTCCTTAAAAAAAGGAAATGAATGTTCAAATCTGCTGAGTTTAGAAATTTTCCTTACTATATTTTTTTGAGCAATTACTACCGGATTAATGGTGTTGGCATAAATGCTACCCCAGCAACTTATACCATACTGTAGTTTACTATTTACGATTGCAAAATAGATGGTTCACAGTACGGATATTGGACACATGTACTTAAGAATATAAAATTTTCGCAATGCCATATTTAAATATATCTTTACTGATTTTACATGAGCTTTCCAAGAACAGTGTTTATCTAAAATTAAACCTAAATATTTAATAGTTTCAACTTCTTCAATTAAAACGCAATAATTGCATTTTGCAGTGGAAACATCATTTAAACAATTCAAACATTTAAAACAAAGCACTCTATTAAGAAATTCCTTGTCTTTGAAAGAAAACCGGATATATTTTGTTTTTGAGCTCAATGCCAATTTGTTTATGGTAAACCACATTTTAAGTTTATCTAAGTCGTTTTGCATGTCATTAAATAAATCATTTTCACTTTGGCGTGCATAGCACAAGGCAGTATCATCAGCAAAACAAGTAAGTGATAATTTTAGATTTCCAAAACATAAACTATTTATATAAATTATAAACAAAATTGGTCCAAGGACAGAACCTTGGGGAACGCCGCATGTTATAGGTAGAACTTCACTAACGCTTTGTTTAATTCGAACACATTGGTATCTTCCCGTAAGATAGCTCTTAAACCATTTCAACGATATTCCTCTAATACCTGCATCAAATAATCGCCCAAGAAGAATTGTATGATCCACTGAATCAAACGCTTTAGTGATATCAATAAAAAGACCTGCAACCCGAAATTTATCATTTAAACCAGAATAAATACTTGAACAGAATTCTAATAGTGCATCTTCAGTTGATTTATTTTCTACAAAACCAAATTGCCTTGAACTCAAAAAGTTATTTAGATTAAGAAATTTAATAAGTCTGGATTTAATCAGCTTTTCAATAATTTTTGAAAAATTTGATAATAATGATATTGGTCTATAATTGTTTAAATCCGTCACCAGACCCTTTTTAAATAGTGGTATAACTACAGCTGTTTTTAGAGATTGCGGAAACTCACCTATTGTAAAATATCACTTATTGTAAAATATTAGATAGCATAATTTATTATATTATTATTTTATTTGTCAATTTAAGGCTAATGTTACTACTTAAACATTCAAACTCCCTCCAATTAACACACACAAATAAAAAATAAATTACAAAAAGTTATTACTAGTACTATGAGACTTAACTGTAAACAAAACGTTCTGATGATGGAAACTAAAGAGCAATTTGTGTAATTAGCTAACAAACATTTCCCTAGCGATCAGATCAGATTAACAGCTTCCGTTCGTGTTGTAACCAGTGAAACTATTAAATGGGGCAGATGATTTAAGAATGACAATTACTTTATTTTTTTAATTATTGTAATTTCAACATATAAATGTACCCTAAAATATTAAGTAAACCATTTACCATATAAAAATGAAGTTGGTTTTAAAAGAAAATGTACATATTGATTATCATATTGGGCAATGCTCATGAAACAACTACGGTTAACAACTGAATAACTTTTATGTAAATCTTTATGTACTTTATTTTCATATAATTATAGAAGTTACTGTCATTTTATTTAATTTGAGATATTACATCTTGGCATTCTGTATAATGTAAAGGTAACTGTTATTAAAATAACATATCATGGTTTTAATGAGAAATTATATTTTGTATTCACTCAAAATGTGTAGATTTTTCTACTTTTTAAAAATGTGCAAATATGTATATATTTGCACATTTGATGCTTTGCGAGTATTTTTTTTATTATTGGGGTGATATTGAGAGGGTGTGATGTATTTAAACTTTAAATGATAGATAAAAACTAGTGGCAAACATTGTTAAACGCAAGTTTCTTTAAATAACATTTGTATAATACAGTGTTTTCAATTATTATAAGGTATCAGTTTTTGTATTTTAAAACTAAATATTGTAAATATTTATCTATTTAATGTTACTTATTAGAAAGCGACTCTTACAAAGAATATTGCGGAGCAAATACACTAGAACCATGTGATGGAAACTTACAAGCTGTAAAAAAGCAACAGTAATTTTTTTAGTTGTTTTTTAATGGCGGGCATTAGCAAAATGAACGAACTCCTGCCATTACTTTTTCTGTGTCTTTCCTATAATTTCCCTAAAAAGGATCAAATTAAAAGAAAATTTATTATAAATAAGATGGTTTTTGTCCAAAATGCATTCAACAAATAAATAAAATATGTATAAGAAAGAAGCGTAGAAAATAGTTAAAAATCATCATTAAAATAGATTTTAATTTGGAAATTCAAGTTAAATATTGAAATGTACCTCCAATTGGTATATATGTTTTACTAAAACGATTTTGATTATCAATTGGATGAAAGGTTTGGAATGGTTGTTGTATGAGGAAGATTAATACATTATTTTAGCAGGTTTATAAAGATAATAACTATTACAAAAATAGTTAATTATAACAGAATGTAGTAATGTGCCAAATGAAAAAACTGCCCGTCTTAAATCAAATAGGAAAGTAATTTATCATATGGTTCTTGTTTAAATGTAGAAAATATGGCTGAAGCAAGAAAAGGAAACAAGAAAATATTACTTTAAGATTTACACACTCAGAGAGATACTTAGGTACAGGGACAACTTTGATGAGGAAAGTTGACTTTCATTGTTTAAAATTGTTACAAAGAAGCCTAGGTAGTGTAATAATTAAGCATGTAGGTCCTCAAAGACACGAGTTCATTAACGAGATTATTTCTCTTAATTACTATGGCATCAGACTACTTCAAGGACAATGATTCAAAATCATAACAGAGAATAAAAAATACCCCCGTCGCAGCAGACCTGCGTACTCAGCGAATTTCCAAATTAGTAGTGTTAATTATGACCAGATAAACCTGTAAACCAAAAATCATCACAAGCTCATAAATAGGGAAATAAATGTTTATCTCCATATGATAAATGTATGGAAAGAGTATGCAGGTATGCTGCCATAGGGAACACTAAAAGTAGGTTTTTAGCATAAATAAAAATTATTTTAACCATATGAAGTCATACACTAAATTTCATCAATATCTGTCAAATGCTAAAGGAGTTTGCCTATTCTCAATATGATTAACATGGGAAAAGAGTATGCAGGTTTGCTGCCATGATAAGCACAAAAAACAATATTTTTTACCATAAATGGATGAATCTCAACCAAATGAAGCTGAATACCAAGTTTCATAAAAAACATTGGTTAATAAGTGAAATATTAGCACATCCTTATTCTCCATAAGATTAACATTGGAGCCTCAAAATACAACGTACTGTCTTTAGACTTTTTAATATCTCGGTAACCAATGGAGATAGAGCAAAGCTTCAAAATGCTTAATTGTGTGTTTTTTGAGGTAAATCCAATGGTCAAAATAAAAATCAGAAATTTTTAAAAATTACATATGAAAAATGCAAAAAAACCCATTTTTTTGGTACAAAACCCCCCAAAACTACCCCTTCCCATAGGTTGATATGTCTGGTTTACGAACTCATCCGAATAAACGTAGGATTACACATCTCTACCAAATTTGGTGTCGATTGGACCATTTTTACGAGAGTTATCTTGTCTAGGGACACATACATACATACACATATATATATATATATATATATATATATATATATATATATATATATATATATATATATATATATTTTAATGACTATTATTTTTGGTCTCTGGGCACCTAAAAACGAAAAAGTAACATGGTCCCGGGCTTAGGTCTTACCATGAGACCTACGGTAATAGCTTATTCCCTATGGGAAATTCGCTAAAAACTGGATGTGAAAATCAGATTATGACTGATTATGTGAAATCAGACTGTTTTTAATTCTTAAATATTTCCTCCACCTTTATTTAATAAAAAAAGTGTTTTATAAAAGTAATGTAAAATTAAAAGAATTAACAAATAAATCAGACTAGACGAAACGAAACTCTAGCCTTATAAATGGAGAGGAAAGTTCATTTTGTGTAGATTCGTCATTTTGAAAGATGGTGATTATGTATCTCATCAAATGGCATTCTAGTGGTAGGAACTTTGAATAATGGGTGTAAAATGAGTATAATGTCTTCTGTAACTATCAATTCATCTGAATAAAGCCAGCATCAATAGGACCTTCTCAGGATAAAGGTTTTCCATTTTTTTCGCTTAAGTATACAATTATAACTATTCTCTACATGACAAAAACAACCAGATGGCTTTGCAAGACTTTACCTTAACTTGAAATTGATGATGAGAAATTTAGAATGACTGTGACCAAATAAAAACTGACCAACAATACCTTCGTTTCACCCTAGCATATTTCCGACCGTGATACACGGACTGTGAACTCAATTTTATCTACCTCTCTAAAAAGAAAGAAAACTATTAATCATTAGGGTGGTGCAAGATGTGGAAGGACTACTGCCGGAACCCTAACTTAGTCCTTGACTTGCAACCTTGCAACTTCAGTAACCTTAGTCATATTGCAGGTAACATGCGAGGAGTGGTGCAAGATTTGGGAGGACTACTGCCGGGATCCCAACTTAGTCCTTGACTTGCAACCTTGCAACTTCAGTAACCTTAGTTATATTGCAGGTAACATGCGAGGAGTGGTGCAAGATGTGGGAGGACTACTGCCGGGATCCCAACTTAGTCCTTGACTTGCAACCTTGCAACTTCAGTAACCTTAATCATATTGCAGGTAACATGCGAGGAGTGGTGCAAGATGTGGGAGGAATACTGCAAAGACCCCAACTCAGTCCTCGACTGGCAAATGCAGTTTCGTGACTTCATGTTTGACCTAGAGGACACCTCAGGTAACGTTATTGCTACATATTTTCAAGCAATTTAATAGAACAATATAACTTAATAATCTTCCCAAACCAAGCAACACTTATTGCCAAACTAAAGCTCATGTAGAATAGCTAAATTTGATTATTTTTACTGTAACTTTAAGGAAGCTTTTAAATATATAATTCTGATTATGAAATCAGCTAATAAAAAACTAGTTTTTTTTATCAAAGACAACATATATTTTTCAAGCCCCCACCGGTGCATTTACATATTCTACAGTTTGTACCATACACTAAACACCTAAAAATATTCTATGCTCCACAATCAATTTCACAGTGAAAAAATCCTTTCCACATCAATAATATTTTTAAGATTTACATGGTGAAATAAACGTAGACAGATTTCGACCCCAGACTTCGTAACAAAACGAACGAAAAAATTTACAACCTTTTTTTAGGACTTTAGTGTTTCATTATAAACACATTCTTAATGCTGAATCCAGCTCGATGTATACATATTTTCTATGGCATTACTTACCAAGTAATTATGAATTTAATATGAAATATAAACAACAATCGACTCTCGTTAACTCAAAATTTATGAGACTATCATTTTTATTCGAGGTTTTTTTTTTATATTTAATTCGACTTACATAGGTAACCTACAGTACAGTATAGGAACAGCAGACAAATACTACTGTGTCAAAAATACTACTGTGAAAAATACGGTGACACAAACTCGTTGTGACCTGTAGAGGTCCTTGGAGAAACCTTCCATTTATAAAGGTAAACTTTGACTAGTATACTTAAGTTGCAAATAGAACTCGATTGATGTACTGATATTGGAATTGTAGGTGTAATGTCTTACATCTCCGACTTGTATAAGTACAATAAAATTCAACCTTAAAATGATTTTGAACTATGAACTGTTTTTATTGGGCTTAGGCAGGTTTTTCCAATAGGATCGAACAAAATCGATTTCAATTGGACGAATTTCGATTTATCGAGAGATGACTGTATCTGTTATCTAAACTATTAATAATGACTTGGGTGTACAATAAGTTTTTTAAAAGTCCTTCTACATTAGTTGATACAAATGTGATATCTCATGGCAGCGTGTTTGGTTTGGAACAGGAGACGGCACGATAGACGAAGAAGAGTTCACCATGATCTGTGCCAGCTACAACATCCCATTGGAGGAGTCAAAAGACGCCTTCAGCAAGTTCACAGCGGTAAGTGGGCGTCTGCATCGGAAAAGTGCGAAAAAATTAGCTAGAGACAAATGTCTAACAGTGTAAGAAAAATAAGGCAAATTCTGGCTCGATAATGAAAATTTTAGGTCAGTCAATTTTGCCGAGGTTCTTTGTCACACCCTGAACTTCCTCAGAAAAGTCCCAGCATGTCAAAAAATGAGGGTATAACCAGTAATTAGTAGATCTTATGTAGGTTAATGTAATCAATGTATTTATGTATTTAAAATTTAAGTCTTATTTAATAAAATGCGATGCTGAAATCGTCATCTAACATTGTTAGCTCAGCAAAAAATGATGAGCCTGTCAAACTTTTAAATAATGTTTTAAATTTAAAAAATACTCAATGTTTTGGCCCGGTTTGCGGCATTCTTATTCTGCAGCATTCCGTTTACCCCTACATAATTTTTATTTTGACACATGCTTATCATTATTACTTTAAACCAACTTTTACTTGGACTTCAAAAGAGGATGTTTCAAAAGTGTGTTCTTATTCCAAGTTCACAAAGGACCCACAACCAAGCCAATGTATGTTGCGTTATACATAATTTTAAGTTTTTTTTTTTCAAGAGACGTAGTCGGAAGGTGTTGCATTTTTAAATGCCATATTCTTATTTAAATCCAAATTTTCTATTGAGATAGAGTTGAAGGCATCGTATTATGCTAAGTAAGGGGTTTTACTTAGCATAATAGCCTTCTGGAGTGTATTTTAATTTGGTCCAATATAAAATTGTATTTTAACTCTTTTTGGGCAATCCCTTATTATTTGGGCATAATTACGTTTGATTTTTTTCTGGGGACTTTTATGAGGAAGATTAGGGAATGTCATAGAACACATTCCAGCAGAAATGATGCATGCCAAAATGTTTTAATTTTTTCTGGTCAATATTACTACAATAATTACCAAACAAGTTGACCGAGCGGCATTCTACCTCGCGGTGGGCTAGGATCCAAGGGTTTTGTAGATAGAAAGCTGTATGGGCCTCGTTTTGTAATGAGAAATTATTTTATATTCACTCTAAATGTGTAGATTTTTCTACTTTTTCAAAATTGTGTTTATCTATTTATAAATAAGCAAATTATCAAGACTGAAAATTTGACTCTTAAACTTTTAACAATACTTAAGTATTTTCTTTTCTTTGTGGAAGGGAGGGGGGTAGGTAAGAATGAAAATGAGATACCTTAAAATACCAAAAAGCTTTAATCTGCATGTCATGATATAAACCATTTCAAAATAAAGACTCGACTGATGCTCTGCGGAGAGTTCCGCAGTGATCGGCAATGCTCCATTTCCCTATCTTTCCAATATATTTCCACGAAACGACTCATGTGTTCCGGTCAAGGTAGAACTCACTGATAAGTGCAATTTCGAACTTTCCTTGCTTTGTCTGGCTCCACTTTACAGTTAATTATGTCTTTAAGGAATATCGTGTTGAAAGCTGAAACAAACAACCACAAAAAGATTAAATCCGTGTAAATTGCGAGGAAAACTTTTTTATTCCCGGAGGAGGCTAAGTACTCTCTTCGATAATTCACATTTTTTGCGTAACATTCGGAAAGTGAAAACTCCGAAATAATTTGGACTGTCAAACATTTTGGTTTTTTCGTCATTTTTGTCGAAAAAAATTTTATTAATTTTAAAACTGTAAATTGCAAATTTTATAGAGGTGTCCAATTTTAATACTAATCAAACTCATATCACTCAAATACGTACAACAATTGCATATATTATTCTTTTAAATAACCTCTAAACTGTATGGGAGTCATATTTTGAATCAGTAGGTATCATTACAGTGGCATTCTATCAGTCATGCGAGTAGTTTACTTTTCACAGGAATGTGATTCAAAACATTCAAAATATAAGAGAGTATTCAGAATTATACTGTAAATGATTAAGGTCACAACTTAAATTAAATTCAAATTCTTTATTTTGGTTGTTGACAACCAAACGATTGTATTGGTCTACAACGAACATTTCATAAGAAATGTATATACCATATAATACGTATATACCATAAGGTATATACGTATTTTTGTCATAAAATTTGTTAGTCATTAATAATCTGAAGTAAAACTGAACGAAATAAACTATTTTAACTATAATCTCATTGGCTGAATGAAATTAATTTTATAAAAAAATAATGCCTTAAATTTTTTCCCTGTCTTGTAATATAATGAAATTTGGGAGCTTATTGAATAATTTTGGTCCGATATTTTTAGGCATAATCTATGATTATGTTGATGATGCGTGATATAACCAAGCATATCTGCTGCCGTTTGAATGTAAGCAAATTAAAATTTTTGCAAATTTCCATGTAATTGATATACAAAGAATATAAAGTAAAAAGTATAGTGATTTGAAAAATGTTCAGCAAAATGTCGTTCTATTTATTTCGGCCATTATACGATAAGCCCTTTTGCATCCTGAATACACGCCAAAGTCTCAGAAGCTGATCCCCATAAATGATTCTGTAGGGTCTATGTCAGTCATGATTTGATAAGAGAAGAGTAAAATATTTCTTAATCTCATATTGGAATTCTGAAAATCGGTTTAATAAAATAACTATTATGATAATTGAGAACACAGGGTATCTATGCATGGAACCCACTAAAGAATGTTTATAAAACTTAATCCTAAGTATTTGTTCTCAGTTGGAAGTGGTGACTCGAAATTATTCATTAGCATTAAGAGTCATCTTCACCCCTGTGCCAGTAGCCCATTTACTGTTACTAAGGAAAATCGAGTTACTTGGCACCGTCACAAAGAGTAATATTTGTTAAAAATTAAAAGTTTCGAGGTATGAGGGACATAATATAACTATTCAAATAATCACTTACCAACTTTAAAGAAAATCGGTTGAAAAACGGCGCCCGAAACAGGGGAATCAAATACCATGTTTCGCATTAAAAGCAGTATGGTTAACATTGAAGACTGCGCAACAATGGGCTGCTGGCACAGGGGTAAAGATGACTCTTAATGAGTGGGAATGAATTGGAGAGACGGCTATTTCAATCTTGTTGAAGATTGTTTTTATGGCTGAAAAATAGACATTTTTTTATTCGGACTTAAGAGTAACTTTTATAACCTACCCAAAACCGGGTTCTCGCCTTTTGGTGTCACTAATTGCGGTACACAGCGGTAAATGTTTCAGACCTATTATATTATGGGTCATAATCCCATCATCAGCCACTCTTCTTCTTATATTACTGCACACTTTTCTGTGGTTGTCGTATGATAATTCCACTATCCAACTCCATTATCTCTGACAATTATCGATTATACAAACATGCTTCAGCACAAAAATGACTTAGACTCTTTTTTAAATATTTTTCCATAGTTAATAATAATTTTTGTCGTAGATTATTTTATTTTTCCATAAAATTTACAATGTAGCATAGATTATTAATGCTGCATGGACAAGTAAAACTAATTACCTGATAAACTACGGTATAAAAAAGTCCGTCCCCCCTTTAATTTTTTTATTTGTTAAGATAAACAAAGATCGTTTAGGGTGATAGAAACTTAACACAAAGTAACATTTGACTTTATCAAACTATTTAAGTCACGTTAGGGGAACGGCCCACCAGGAGTCGGAAGAAAATCTTAAATGTAAGCACAGGTTCATATGTACATCAAATTAAAGGTATCACTTGACAGAGTACAATGCTGTAAGCTAGATTTAAAGTGGTTAAAACTCTTAACCCATGGTAGGCATTCAAAGTTTCCATTAAAATCATATGGGCAAAACTTAAAAAGGCAATAACTTTCTCAATACTCAACCTTTTGACGTCGCGTCGGGTTCGTGGATAATTACTCCAAATACCAAGAGTTTAAAGTGATGTTTGATGTGACAAAAGCCAAAGCTTATTTCTGTAAGACTTCATTGGGGGACTTCCCATTTGGAGCATGTTTAAATAGAAACTTCTTTAGCCTCTGTCACATCATACATCATTTTAAACGTCTTTGCATTTGGAATAATTAGCCACAAAACCGACATCAAAAGGTTGAGTATTAAGAAAGTTATTGCATTTTTAAGTTTTGCAAATATGATTTTAGTGGAAATTTTGAATGCCTACCATTTCCGTCTGAGTCATCCATTTTAAGTTTAGCTTGCAGCATTGTACTCAACCAAGTGAGACCTTTGATGTGATGTACATATCAACCTATGCTAACATTAACATTTTCTTTTGACTCCTGGTGGGCCGTCCCACTAACATGACTAAAATGTTTCATAACGTCAAAAGGTACTTTGTGTTAAGTTACTATCACCCCTAAACGCTATTTCTTTTCTTAAAAAATGAAATAAAGGGGGACGGACTTTTTACACCCTGTTTTTTAAGATGGCTTTTAGTCACATTTTATTAGCAATATTATTCAAAATAATATTCTAAGACATTGTTATGCTTGGATAGTTCTGTTTAAGGTAAAATTTTCATGGATAATGGATGTAAAATTTTTCATATGTTATTATTATGAGAAGAAGCTAAATTTTAACCACCATATAACCTAAACCTCCAGGATTAGTGGAACCAATTAAATTGTAAAGTTGTTTTAAAATTACATGTATAATCCAAAAATGTCATAAAAAGTGGGGGTTTGTATTTAAATTAGCGACTTCCGAACTAGATATGGTACTTCTAGTAGGCTACACCCTGTAAATTGAAATTAGTGTGTCAATATAAAGTGTAACCAGTTTACCAGTAATTACACAATTTAATTTTGTAAAATATTATTTATGTAAGTTTCAAAAATGGTGTATGGGTGGTCAGGGACACCCGATATATGCGTAAAACATAACAAATTTCAGTTTCATCGCTTCTTTTGCACTTGCACCAACAAATAATGAGAGGTTTGGTATACAGTAGAGAAGTAAATTACTGAAAAGTATACAAATAATTCTTTCTAAATTACTGAAAATTATAGAAATTATTCTTTCTATAATTACAAATGGGCTTATAAATAAACAGTTATAACTTGGTAACAGAGTTTTGGACTTGTGTTTAAAACAATATTTCATAACACAAAATTAATACACGAATTGGGCGTTTTATGGTCAAAATAAATGGGGCGATACAGAAAAGTCGGAAAATAATTAGTATGTCAGTATTTCGAATTGGATCCAGAAACTTCATCGAGAGTGAAATGAAATACATTTGCATTTCATTTAACCAAACATAATAGGATTTTAAGGAATAAGTACTGGTTTTATTTGCATAAATTACAATAAAATCTAGTCAACTTTATGTGGTAAAAATTAACAAATTAATTCTAATCATAAAGAAGATTTGGTGCATTTTCATGACTTTGAAATACACATGATAATTTTCACCAAGTTGAAAGATGAAAAGATATGAATTGTATTCAGCTAACAATTTTATGGCTGTATAAGAAAGTTCTTATATTACTTAGCTATATATATACTCGTTCGTTAAAACTCAAAAAGGAATCTCACAAAGAGATGATAAACTTCAAATGATCATCTATATGTGAGCGGATTTTCACTAACAACTCGTTACTGGGGCAATAATTCCTCAGAAATCTGTTGGAATCTTTCTTTCACAATGCGTCATATTTAGAAAATCAATATTCTTTCCTTTGAGAGTTAGAAGGAAAGCCCCTTATGCCCTTCTAGTGGATTGATACGCCGTGCCTCTGAGGTGATTCAAAGCAAGTATCGCTATCAACTTTGGATTTACACCTTTGAATCTTCTTTTGTAAAGAAAATCATTCAAACTTATAACTAGATGTCATGTTGACTTTCATTATTTGATTCTCAACTTTATTGAGTTACTTAGAAAGAGTTTTAACCCAGACTGTAGTTGTAATTCTCATACTTGACGCACATCAACTCTTAGGACAATGGCACATAGTATCAAAATCACAAGTCAAATTGAATATGGTATCTTAAACAATGCATGCTTAGTCGTCTAACGAGTGTCTTTCTCGACATTTTCATTAGGCCCACCAAATTCAAACACAAAAACCGAGTATAAAATGTTCGTTTTTTGGCCTAAAGGGTAAACGGTAAAAGGTAAAGGTATTTCCTTAATCTAACAACTAAACGTACTCGTTTCTATTTTATGTTACATGTACTTTACAAATGGATAAAAATTACCATAAAAAGTCTAGTGGTACGACGCACCCCCTTGCACCACCGTAAATTCGCTCGTTCTGTGTAAAGTGTGGTTGATAAATATAATTTACCAGTTATTCGTTCATCTTCCAGCGCTCACGAAAATTTAAAAATTTGAGGGTTGGTTAAAGGCTATTTTTAAGCCTATTTGAGAATTTTTTATTATTTTGTAACGCATTGTGGATCGCTAATGCAAACTAAAAAACAAACCGTTATATCTTAATTTTTTAGTTCTTTTTTAAATAAAATATGATCTCTCACGTCTTGTTTTGTTTCAGAACGGAACCATAGAGATCAACAGGGAAAAGTTCGGCGACCTGTGGGTAGAATACCTGACAGCGGAAGACACTTCAGCACCGGGCAACTTCATATTCGGTGTGACCAAATTCGAGTAGGCTCTTGGGACCAGAGGTGTTAGCTTGTAAGTGTCTTTCCATAAGGGGCAAAAGGGGTGCGGTCGAAGCGGACAGGGGGACAAGACTGTCTGTAGGTTAAGGGTCGCAACATCGTTGTCGGGGAGTCGGATCAGAACTAGTTACAATATTCTTTCCACTCTTAAGTTTTGTTATCGACCTCAGGCTCGGCTTTGGGAACAGAAGTTTCTGGACGACTCCGACAACATTCGTTTCTTCTCAAATCCGAGCTAGAGGAAGATAACATTTACCTTTTAAAATTCGCTTTTTTCGTGAATGTTGATTCATGCCGTGTTCGCGTTGTTTATTGCTTTTTATGATTGTTTATCTAGGATAAGTTTTCTATTGTACTCGCCCTCACTACTGTACTATAATCTCTCATTCCCAATGTCACGTCCAATTCCTCTCACCATCCATTAGAGCTTATCGTTGTTATATGTGTAATTTAAGTGGGTATATTTGTTACATCGACCGATATTATTTAAGCCATACTTTTCCAATTATACTCTTTACATTGAAATTTGTTAGAAAAAATTAAACATATGTTAACTAGTCTTGGAGGATTACTGATGAATTAGTTACTGTGTTCATTGTAAGGAACTGTTCATAAATATATTGGTCAGACGAGTGGCTCTTTATTTCATACCTGACAAGCTTTCATCATGTTTCACGTTGTTGAAATATAAGAACATCAACTCCGAAAATATTAAGGAGGACCTGGAATTCAAACACTCACTGAGGGGCAAAATTAAAAGGTAGGCCTACATAATTCAGGGTGTTTGGAAACTTTCCTATGAGACTCCGTGTGGTCAAACTTCCTAAGATCAAAATGAACAAAAAGATTCATGGGGATACATGTCCTAAAATGCTTCGTTAAGCCGTTAGTCGCCATTTTGTTTTTACCCTTAATATTTTTTCCGTAATGGATGGATGCATTAAGTTCATATTTCGCATGAACCTTTATCACTCCGATGTTCATTTTCAGGAAAAATTTGTCGTTTTCAATGTGTATTTTTAAACTGGATTCAAGTTTTAAAACTCAAATATCTAAAAACCTGTAATGTTTTTCAAAATTGTGCAAGCGACAAAAAATTTTTAAATTAAATTTTCTAACCAATGATACCAAGTTTTAAGAATCTGACAACAAATAACGGAATTATTGTGATTTTCTATTCTATTCTATTCTAAATAACCTTAATTTGCATGACTTGTAATTTAAAATCGATGTTTTTCTGCAGAAAAATGCAAACTCAGTATCATTGGTCAGATAATTTAATTTGGGATTTTTTTGCCATTTGCACAATTATGATAAAATTTACCTGTTTTGAGATTTTTAGTTTAAAGGCTTAAAATGGCCACTATTTAAAAATTACCCATCGGAGAAATTATTTTTTTCCCTGGAAATGAACATCGGTGTTATATAACATATAAACTGTTATATAACCTGTTATGTAACGGTGTTCATGCAAAATATAAACTTAATACGCCCATCTATAACAGATATAAACATTATTAAGTGTAAAAAACTAAATGGTGGCTAGTGGCTTAACGAACAATTTTAAGACATATGTTAGGATAAAAGTTTTTGTCTATTTTGATCCTTGAAATCAACACACAGAGTTTCCAAACACCCTGTATATATAATGCATTTGATTTGTCCTCTATAACTCTGAAACTAATCGTATGTAATCTGAACTATGACAGTTAGGAAACGCTAGTCTTTGACCAGCCAAACGTAAGATTGTGAAATAATCTAATTATTGAGAAAGAAATGATAAGAAATGATTATTGTAAAAGAATCCGAAATGAAGCCTTGTAGGAATCTTGGTTTGAAATGTTTAATAATAAGCCTACTTAAAAATGTGAGCAAGATCGTTAAAATATTTCTTGTATACCACTACTCTGGTAGTAAACCATTGATCAAAATTATTACCGAGATTCTTTTATGAATCACAACAGACTGTATGAGTAGAATCGGTGGGGTTTAATTATGATTAAATAAAAAAATTAAAGGTGATACGCTAATTCCAGCATGAACAAATAAGAACGTTTTAGAAGAATGTAGGCCTATGCACAGAGTGTCAACAAAGTCCGCAGCCGACTTCTGAAAAGAAGTCTTTCCCAAATCATCCCCTGGAGAACATTAATTAAAGAATGATATAGACAAACTACTATGTCTTTAAAAAGTATTATAGGCA
This sequence comes from Neoaliturus tenellus, assembly GCA_030545055.2. Lineage (NCBI taxonomy): Eukaryota > Metazoa > Arthropoda > Insecta > Hemiptera > Cicadellidae > Neoaliturus > Neoaliturus tenellus. Next base: position 90,807,826 of record CM061535.1, read on the forward strand.
CAAGACTATGCCACGAGGCTGGTGTTGTTTCTTTTTTTTTTCTTTTAACTATCTTCTTATTAATAGAAACATGCATCTTTATCAACATTTCTTTATCACTCAAATATAATAAGTCACTTATCAGTTGAGGTTGTGAAAATAATTTATATTTGCTAAAGAATAATTTATCTAGTTTTATTTGATTTGCAAAGAAATAATATGGTATAATATACTATATTAAAAACTCATAAGGTTTCATCACATGTAGGCTATACTCAGCATTATGAATGTTTGATATGGGAAATCCTTGAAACATGTAAGATGTCTGGCCTGTAATTAAGCTCTAGCCATAGTTGTCAAGAACGCCTTGATCGACTGTTTCAATTGTAGGCTATAGTAATAACCCATTGCGGGATCTCAAATGCATGCATTCGGCTATTAGTGATGTATAACTTTATCTTTGATGTATACCAGCTAGTAAAAACCCACAGTAGTTGATTTTCAAAAATCGAATAACATTTTTTTCAATTTTCTAAATCTTTTCTCAAGCAATGGATGATTACCACAGTCCAATTCCATAAGCTAAAAAGAGTACAAGTAGGCATAATACACAGTCATTGGGGTTTGCAGTGCCCCTTTTTCGGTAAAACATACATATTATGAAAACTTGCTGAGTTTAATTTCCTCCCTATTTGTAAATGGAAATTGGAAGTTATATTAAACCTTTTCCTTTTGCAATTTCAATGGAGTGTTTAATCACGTGCCATACTCGCTCCATTCACTTCCCCTATTTTCGGTATATTATAAGGTCTAGTTAACCTGATTAAATTAAATTGACTTTGCTTAGTGACAGCTACTATAAAATGTTGTGATTTTCTAACTTGTCTAAATAATCAGCTGGCCTTAGACTGCAACAAAGCTACACAAGGCACCACTTCCAATGTGCACTCAATAAATTTAATTTTTTTATTATCATTACAATTTATTTACAAAGTGTTAGGTAACATCGAACAGTTCATCGAATTTAAGTTTTTTTTTTAATTTTTTATTTAGTTTGATTAGTAGAAAATTATCCCATTGAAACGTGTTATGTTTTTTTTTTATCTATTTAAAATAAAATAAGCAATGATTGTAAATTGCATCCTTAAAAAGTTAGTTTTGTGTCAGTTCATTTTACATGCGCGATTTTGTAAGTGCTGCTGAGGGTTGAGATTGTTGTTACTGATTTCGCATCCCAAGTTAATTTAATTCAATATTCGCCTTAGTTGGTAGTGTAATGCATTGGTGCCTTACACAGTAATAAAGTCATGAAGCCATCAACGTAAACTAACATTTAAGACTGGGTATTACACTAACTCTTAGTGGTCGTACTTCATCTTTAACGTAGTTTTATCAACCTCTCGTTTAGGACCATAGAGATGCTTTTTAGTTTCTCAGTGGATATGCAAAATTAAATTTGGTCATCAATTTAATTGAAAGTCTAATTAAAATACGCTTAAAATATATTTCTGTAAGCAAAACTTTTTACAAAATAGTCTTGAAAGAGGTCCGTGGAGGAGAAGTTTAATTATTGTATTATTATTAATTATAACTAATTATTATTTTTGCATGTGAAAAGAGGCTTTATGATGGCCATGAGCCATTCGTAGAGCCATGTAACAAAAAAGAAATGTGTGATCGGAACCCGACGTAGTTGGATTTATCCTCAATTGATAAGAGCGACCAAGATAAGAGAGCAAGTAGGATGAACACTTCATTTTAATGTACATATTCTATTTAATGCACTGTTGACTCGCTAGGCTCTTAGTAAGTATAGAACAGATCGTCATGACTCCTGGATCGCTCGATCCCATGTTGCAGTGCAGCCGTCAGCGATGTGGGGGTCTACAGCACCGGCCGCTACACATGCAGCATAGAGAAAACTTGACGCGCGCCTACTTTAATTACATATAGGTTTAATTTAAGGTTACACTTGTTGTCTTTATACCTTTACGAGATAAGAATCTAAACTTAAACATTCAGCGAAACTTTATTTCTAATGACCTGTAATCATTAAATTTAACTTGGAATAAGGACAAAAATTACATAGAGATTACAAATTAAACTATTGTAGTACGGTTATTTTTGGGAAGTGATTTTTTTTCTCTTGGAGGAAAGTATAACAAATACCCCATTAATTTCAAACAAGGTATTGGATAGCACCACAAATAATTGGTGGAATCTATATACGTTGACTATGACAAATTTTTCACCTTAAGTAAAACTTAATGGTAAAACGATACACTGTGTAGAGATTAAGCTATTTAAACATGCAAGAAATTATTTGGGGTGTAAATCGTAATTTTATTGTTTAGAATGACATCAGCACCCAAAACGTTAATACAGTATAAAACTAGTGGTTGATATAGTTAATTTCATACTGTATCAAACATAACCCAAGTTCATAAAGATTCCGTGACTGTATTGAACTAGTTTCACTGACTCGGCTAAATCATCATAAACGTAAGGATAATAAACTATAAAATACAGGTGAGTGTGAGAAGGTCATATAGAAACATCCTAGCAGACGGTTATATACGTTGATAAAGATCTCCCAGTATTAAACTGGTAGAATAAAGAACAAGCATAAATTAGCCATACTTATCTTGGGGAAAATCTTATAGCCTATATGGGAAAAGCTTCAAATGAACTTCAGCCTATGTACAAAATAATGCTGTATTTTTTTTTAATCATATAAACATAATTTAAATATACAGTATATAAATGTTGATTTCCTATTCTGGGCAATAGTTGTTATTGCAGTTTGACTTACAACACACAACTTATAAAATTTTATTTTTAAAACTTTATAGAATAATAAAAATTTCCGTTAGAAAAATAATTAGTTGAAGGAAAAGAGATTACAATATGTTATATATAACATCATCTCAAACTAAAAATTTCAGAGACTTTTTTATATTTTTTAGCATACAAATTAGCTTCTATTATGACCAGTACTTTTAAAAGTTAACAGTATTCAACATGTTAAAAATAATTTCTATATTACAATAGAATTTAAAAAGAGACATCTTAATTTATGTAATATTAATAAATATTATTGCAATCGCAATACGGGATCATCGTACATTTTACTTGTTCAGTTCTACTTTTATGTTCTTATAGTTTTAATATCTAAGTATTATTTTAACAGTATAAATTTAGGGTGAAAGAGGTTTAACTTGAAATTGTTGGGAAAGTAAAATAACATTATAGTACTGTGTATCAGAAACCAAATTGTTTCGTGCACTCGTTTCGTTCGCGGTGTCATGATGGAAACGTAAAGTAAAACACAACTTTTACTCCCATTTTATGACCTATTTCCTGTAAAAATGTTAACTGGAAAGCAGTTATTTATGCTCTTCCTTCCATACAATTGTTTTTAGTCATTCTGACGGCAAACCCACTTTGTCAACAGCTTGCAATGAATGTATACAGAAAGAGACCAATAAGCAGGGACATCCCATGTTGAAAATTTTAGTTTTATCCCGAAAACCAGAGTGAAACAAAGCACTAAGGCTATAGGGTTACCTCTCCTAATTGCCATGGGAAGACCTTCATTCTACTGTACTTGTCAAATTTCCAAATGAGTGTATTTGTAAAAAAATCAATACAATAAACGTTTGCGCACAGCAGGTTGTTGAACAAATTCTGATTGAAAATTACACGCAATGCCATTTTCGTTATGTTCATCCTAGATGATAGTAGTGTCAAATTGTTGGTGCTGGCCCAGTTCAAGGTCACCTGAGGGATGACGTCATCGAGGTCAATGACCTCACCGATGACGTCATCGATGACGTCATCGATTGCGTCATCGATGACGTCATCACTAATGACGTCATTTCTATGACGTCACACCCATGACGTCACAGAAATGACGTGCTGATGACGTCATCACCCCTTACGTCATCAAAATGACGTCACCGACGCCACTGAGGTCAAGGTCACGCCGAAACTTAAAATTTTTTGGCACTTTTGCCGTTTCTCGCACTACGCTCCGAGTTTCAGTCAGAGTCCCCGTGACCTTGACCACTTGGAGCGAATTTTCGACGAGAAACGGCAAAAGTGCCAAGTTAAACTCGAGTTTCTGACATGACCCTGCCTAAATGGGCAATCGGTTATCCCTCAGGTGACCTTGAACCAGCACAACACCAACAATTTGATATTACTGTGACCTTGAAAACCTAACAACGGAGCGCCGACACCGATGCGCACCCCACGACAGCCACCGAGTGACTGACTGTCAGGCTCTGTGTACTCTAGGTATATGGGGAAGTGGAGGGGGAAATCTCAAGGTCATCCAAATGGAGTTTTAAAAAAGTTGAAGAGTAGAAAGACTACTCTTGTGCTTCCTGGGCGACCTCATCAATTTCCAACGGATCTGTAAACCAATCCGATCTGTAGCGGCAGGAGTCCAGAAAACAGGTGCACCACCCATCAGGTTGTCCGTAGCACTTCCGACAATTGGTAAGATTGGAGAAATGAAATTTAATACACCGCTGCGGACAACAAGTGTAAAAGTAGTTGGATTTGTAGATTTTGAAAGTTTGTAGTACCGGTGGTGGCAGCTGTTGGTTCTTGCATCTACACCTGCAACATCCGAAGCATTCACATTGCCGGCAGGCCAGCCCGTCCACTTGCCATCTTGGTAGTAGGAAACACTTGCCCTCGCAGCAATAGGTTGTCCCTGTCTCTTCCTCCCAAAGCTTCTTTGCACAATGGACGACGCCTTGTATCTCTAAACACTTATGCTCGCAACATGAGACACGCTTAGTTTCCATACTTGATGTTGCTTTGGCGAGGGAGCAAGATGAAGTGATGCC